>CM051351.1:32758265-33245765 GCA_028015215.1 Gynostemma pentaphyllum
TGAATGCAACCAAGGCCTGCCCAAAATCATATGATAACTGGTGTTAGTATATAAGATGTGGAAGGGGGTTATCTTTGTTATTCCTTCGAGGAAGATGGGAAGCTCTACTATGCTGGAGGATAGTGAGATGGCGTTGATGAATCCAATGAACTCTTGCTTACTGGCTCGGATTTTCCCTTCCTCAATCTTAATCTCATCGAGGGATTTCCTGAAGATCACATTTTTCCCAGCACCTTGATCGATCATCACTCTAGGTCGTAGTTCGAGAATGTGACTGGGTTAGTGCACTTGTACTCAACCCTCAAGACCGTAATTCTTGCATCCCCACTTTTCCTTTCAGCCCGTTAATACTTGAGTCAATGTAGTGGATTATGTCTAGCTTCGTTGGACCCCATTGTTTGTTTGAATTCCATTCTTAACCTTTGGGGGGTTTAGTGGTGATCTTTGGAACTTGGCTATTGGAGTCACACACATCGTTGCCTATGTTTTATTCGTTGGTTGTGCGCTTTTCATGAAGCCGAGTTCGACATAGCATTGATGATCTCTTGTCCTTCGCATTTGTAACATTTTGTTACTTTTGAAGTAATTTTTTTTTATTTATATTAAATATTTTTTTTATTTATTTTAATTAAAGTATTTAGATTAATTTTAGAATTTAGGATTTTATTTCTTTCGTAAACCTTTTTAATCGTTTTATTAGCTTAAATTAGTTTGTATCGTATTAATAATTATTAACGAGCCAATTAATAATTATTAATCACCGTTAGGCTAGTTTAAGTTCTTCGGGTTTCATTTTATAAGCTAAAAGCAAACAAAGGGATGAGATTGTAATTTCCGATTTCTTAAAATATCAAATCATTATTCATCTTCTCTTTAAAACCCATCATTCGCCAAAATTTTTTTTTAGAAATTCCATTCCCTTTCTTGTCTCTAGGCCGTGGGTCTCCATTGGAGAAGAGGAAAAGCTTGGGTTTTTGCCATTTCTCGGTGGATCGTCGTGATTTTAAGTACGTTGGAAAGCTCCCGCTCCAAGCTTTCTTTTTATCCTAACTTTGTGGCATTTCTCGTTTTCTACAGAAAGCCCTAAAAAGTGAGTTTTCAAAACTTTTCCTATGCATTTCTTTATTTTTGTTTCTAAATGACTTTTGAAGTTGAAATAATGTATTTCCATCAAGAAATTTGACGATTTTGAGCTCGGAATTTTGAAAACACTATTCACCTGAAACAATATTCACCCAAAAACACTATTCATCCAAAAATCACTTTTTCTCATTTTAGTTATGGTTTATAAATTATTTTAGATCGATGTTATAATAGGTTTTGTTAAACGTTCGTGTGACTTTTCTTTCCACACATTGGAAGGTTGACTTTTATCTAAAGCCGAGTTTAAAGTGGTAGTTAGTAATTTGATGAATTTTATTACATTACGATATTGTTCGATCGAGGTTAAGTGACAAAGAACTCTCCTATGAGTTAATACTTATTGCTTGGTGACTTTAGACTCAGAAGTGAGTTTAGTGTCTTTGGAGCTATTTATTGATTTTGGGTGGAAAAGTAAGTTTGAGAATGTTTTGGAAGTCTTGTAAGATTATGAAAGTTTTAGAAGAAATTTGGGAGATTAAGATACTTTGAGTAGTTTTGGATCAAAGTAGCTTAAAAGTTATTCTTGGAAGTATTAAAGGTTATGGAGATTTTGTGATAAAAGTGGGATTTTGAATTACTTTAGGTATTTTTTTTATTAAAGTAAAGAAGAGGAAATTGTTGGGAGTTTACTCGTGTAATTCATAGCGGCTTATGTTCTTTAGTAGTGTTGAATTGTTAAACCTTGATTTTGCTTACTTGGGGAACTTATGTGGAACTTGGAATTGGTGATGATAATGGTTATTGTTTATTCGATCTTATTACCTTGTGCAAGGAATAAGGATTATGATTTGATGTGGTAATAATGTGGAGTATGGAAGTTCCAATGATAATACGATTGATGTTGATTGTGGTAGTACCGTGGAGTATGGAATCCTAATGATAGTGCAATTGAGGTATTTGAGACTTTTGTTAAGGGCAACACTTTGAGTAGTACAAAAGATAAGCATGTAATTGAGTGTAAATTGTTTGGTAGATTGTTTGTGTTGTGATGCACAAGTAATGAACCAATTTATTGATACTATATGATATGATCTTGAGATATAATAGGGTCATAGTTGAAACAAGCTATGAGCGATGTTATATGAGGAGATTGAGATACTATGTGATATGATCTTGGGATATAAAAGGGTCATAAATAAAACAGGCTATGAGCGATGTTATATGAGGAGATCGAGATACTATGCGATATGATCTTGGGATATAACAGGGTCATAGATGAAACAGACTATGAGTGATGTTATAAGAAAAGATTGGCAGATAAATCGAGTTCATAACTTGAGCATCCCAACTTGTTTGTTAGTTGTATATAAAAACATGCTTATCCTTTGTACAAGTGTTTTGCTTTCAAGGGTAATACTTTATGTTGAAATATGGTAAAATTATAACTTAACGCCGTACGTGGTAGTAAGTTGATGAGGTAACATACGATAACACGATATGAGATAACTTTATGTGGTACAAAATTGGTAATAGTTGGGTTCGATATGATTCGGAAATCAGAAAGTTGATTAGTGTATGATTATGATGTATTGGAAGTGTAGAAAGGGTAGTAAAAAGCATTTTAGGCCTTTGAACACAATTTCCGGTATGGAAATCGGTACATAGAATTACTTGCTTCCATTTTACTCTTAGTAACATTTTTATGTTAGTGTTGCTATACTTACAACTTTTCAGGTACTTCTCAATGTAGAGGACGTGGTAGAGTAGGTGGTGCAGTTTGACTTTCATGGACGATTATTGGGCATGGACATAATTTTGTATAGCATTCTTGAAATGCTTTTGTATATATTTTCCACCTTTCATACTTTATGTTTTGAGCTCGGGTGAGAGCGTTTGTTTTAAAAACTTGTAATGGATTTATGTTTCTAAGTTGTCTTTAAAAGTTTTATTTTCAATTGGAATGCGCATTCCACTTTTATCGCTTTCTCTAGTTGTGAACAATGTAAACAGGTTTTAGTTTATTCGAATTTTAAACGTACCCATGCCGTTTTTCTTTAAAAACTAAGTTTTCCGCTGTGCATTTTAATTTAAAGGATTTAACGGATTTATGGTCGTTACAACAATGAATCATATTCAGTTGGACCATATCTTCCTTTCTGCCTAGGTCCTATGGGAAGGTTTTTTTCGGGATTGTGGGGTTCTTTTTCGCTTTTTGTTCTTGTTGGTTTTCCTACTTTGCCATTTCTCATTTTTCTCTTCATGCTGCTCTTTCTTAGCAGATTCTCATTGCCTCCTTGCTCAAATGTGGCATTCTTCAGTCAAATGAGAACTATTGTAGTGGAATTCACAGAACATTTCGATGTTGCTCTTTGTGGGCCGGCTTCGTCTGTCCTCATTTCGCCCTTTTGCGTCAACTTGATGTACGCAGATGGGGATGTTGTCCTCTTCTTTCTTTGGACGATATTTTCTATCAGATCTATCTTTCCCACTCTTCCAGGACTTTTCATATTTTTTCGCTCTTCGACTCGTACCTTTTTTCATTGGAGTTATGTCAGTCTTTGTCGCCAGTCTGGAGTTTGCCTGCTACCCTTGCCGATTTTTCTATTGAGATCTGTTTTCATGCACGTTCCAGTGCTTTCGTCATAGTCCGTGGTGAGGATTTATTAAAGGATCTCTAGAGCTGATGATTCAGATGGATAGCTCTTGAGAAAGCTGATGTTGCGTCTCTATCCCGACAGTTCGGATTTTCCAGTTTCACCTTCCTGAACCTGCAAAAAAAACTCTTAGCATTTTATCCTTCCTAATCAGAACATTGTAGAGGTCTTGGTTCGTCTTTCCATATCTTCTGCTAACGCAGTATTCTCAATGAAAAGCTGATGAGAGCTGCTTGAAGTTGCGGATCGATCCCCTTTTGAGACTGTTGAACCATTTAAGGGTCCATCCCTTCAAGCTTAAGGGAAAGAGTTTGCAGGCTACTCTTTCTAGGTCATCTAGGGGAATGAAATTTGATTCCATTAAGTTGATGAAGTGATCAATATGTTCAGTGGGGTCAATCGTCCCATCATAGAGTTCGAAGGTCGGTATCTGGAATTTTCCAGGCAGTTAACTGCAAGGATATGGGGGTCTAATTGTGACTCTTCTAGATTATGCAAGTTCAGAATATATCTTTCAGTATTGGATCCCAGACTTTTGAGGATCGTTTCTTCGAGTTTTTTGTAATCTTCATATTCCAAGTTAGTGTGATGGTAGTTCCTTCACTGCTTGCGTTATCTCTGCGGACTAGATTGCTTGGATGATCAATAATTTAACTGATTGTCCGAACCTCTTTGATGTCGTCTCTTCTTACCCACGTAATTTTTCTTAGCGCTCTCAATATATTTTTCCCCCTCTGATCTGAGACTGACTTTGGCTTATACTCGTTCAGATGAGTTGATCTCTTCAAGGTCGATGTCGATGACTCTAGGGTGATCAGTCTTGGATGCTTGAGGGGCCTCACCCCGCTTCTCTACGCTTTCATGACCTCGTGGGGACGATGAGTAGGATGTTGTTAGAAAGCGACATTATGTGCCTTGAGCAGGGGTCGGGGGATTCATTGTGCGCGTCCGGTTCGGAACCTTCTCAAACTTTGCTTCCATGGTTTTCATAAACAGATCTTGCTTTTCGTATATCTCTTTGGATGAGCATTTCAGGATCTACAACTTGCACGGTGCGTACCAAAGTTTCGGCCTCTTGTCCATTCCCTCCGTTTTCTAGCCTATTTACGTCGTCTAGATTGGAGTTGTCCACAAAAGCTTGTTTGCTTCTTGTGTTCTTCAAGTTTTTTCTATCGCTATCTAAGGTGAAGCTTATGTGAATGTATTTCTCGTAGTCCCACGATGGGCGCCAAATCGTAGAGAATGATTTTCGCCTGGTCAATCATGTGTGTTCTACATGCATTGTGCTCCTTCATCTCGAATGTCCGAGAAACAAGAATAAGAAAACACCAAGTGTGGTGCTTTCCAAACCGTCTCTAACGATCAAGTTGATGATTTAGAGGTAGAAAAATATGAATAGTGTAGAGTAGAATAATCAATATTCGTTTCCATTTTAGGGCTTGTAGAGCACTTTATACAATATATTCATGGATCCAATGTGGTAGGCTTCCTTGATATTGGGAAGATAATATCTTTTCTGAATAATATCCTTATCCCATGATCTTAGGAAGAAATATATTTGTTTGAACAGATATGGTAACCTTTGGCGTGCTCCTCAACCAAGTGGACCATCCATAATAATCCGATCTAAGTGAAAGCATTCTGAATTCCTTAGTCCGAGCTCATAACATTCCAGATATGAGACATGGTTGGGCTCGTCGCGGTGGCTTTCTAGTATTTATTTTCTATTTGGACTGGGCCCATCAAGATTTGGCCTTTTGATATTGGGCCTGATCTATGGTGAATTTTACCTCTACAAATATAATTATAATAAAATTCACATCCAGTTATATGCTTATGCTTATCTTTCGTACTCTTCAAGATGTTGTCTCTTGCAAAATCCTAAGTACATCAATCATATTATAATTAGAATTACCATGATTCACGTTCTAATCACCACCAAACCATAACCCACAATCATTACATAATGTAAGAATTCAAACAAAATGACAACCATAACCACCAACAATACGAAGTCCACGAAGATCGTAGTTTCTAAAGTAAACAAATATGAAGATTTAACACATCAATGCTACCAAGGACAATAGAACACTTAAAGTACATAATTAACTTCCATGAACTCTACTAAACTACTTTGGTCCAATGACTACTCATGGTACCTTCAACTTCCAAGATTATAAAAAATTCTCCATAGCCTTACATAACTTCCAAGAACATACTAAAGCTTACTTTTCAACCACAACCAATAATTAACTCCAAGAACACTCAAAATACATAATATCTCAAACTCACTTTCAAGGTTTATAGTCACCATCAACCATATATTAACTAACCAAACCACACACAACAAACAAATGAAAGATTAGCAAAGTAGACAAGCTTTCTAACTGCTGAAAGATTGATCATGCAAGCGATTACCAACACCTACAAGTTAAATTACATCTAACATACATTAATTAACCAAACAAAAAACAATTGACACGTAAATGAACAAAAGAAAAAAAATAGCCAGGGAATACCAAAATAAAGGCTCAAGGTAGCCGAGGTGTTTGGGCTTGATTTTCTGGCTTTTTGGCAATCTAAGATTCATCCGGATTAGATTTGGATTGTTTTGAAGATGGTACTATCAATGGGAAGTCATTTTTAGGGCATTTGGATTTGGTTCTTCCACCTAAATTAAAGGAAAACGAAAAAAATAAAGCAAGGAAAAATACACACTAGCAAGCCCACGGTTTTGGGTGTCTCAAAGGGAACTTAGCATTTTAGAGCTCAAAGAACTAGGGGGATTGGTATAAAATACTTTAAATGTATCTATGAAGTTGAAATCTTCAAGTTTATTGAAGATTTCAACTTGATTTTACATTTAAGAAGCAAAAGGAAGAAAACCCATTAAGAATAATTCAAATATTAGATTCTAGGTCTTTTCTTGAAGATGGAGAAACTTCAAGAGTAGAATGAAATGAAAGCTAGGTACGAGGGCTTTCCAACGCACTAAGAATCATCCAATTCCGTCAAGAAACGAGAAAAACTCAGATCTATACCTCTCTTCTCATAAGCATCAGCCATGGGGGTCTTGGGGAGCTTGTTCTCTCCCTCTCTCTTTTTTTTCTTTTCAAAATAAAGAGGAAGATGATTAGGTGAAGCTTTTTAAGAGAGTAAAATCTAGGAAAAAGGCCCCTCATTTATCCTTTAACTTTTAAAAAGAATCCCAAGCTTTAGTAAATACTATTTAACTCTATTAATTAACTAAGTACAATTAAACTAGCTAAAGGGTGATTAATGATTATTAAATGGCCCGTTATAATCATTAATGCACTTAATTCTAAATTATGTTTCTAAAGTAGTAAATGACAAGTAAATGAATGTACCTTCTAAATTCTAAATTATTAACTCAAAAATTAATTTAAATACTTTAATTAAAATAATAATAATAAAATTTACATTGAAAATAATGGGACGTTACAAAAGAACATAACTCCATGAATAGGAGTTCACATTTCACTTAGGATTGAGATTTATTGTAACGACCCGATTTTTCGTAAAATCCTTTAAAACAAATGCGCAGCGGAAAAACTTGATTTTACAAAAAAAGGCATGGGTTTGTTTAAAATTCGGATAAACTAAAACTTGTTTACTACCCAATTTTTAGAAAAAGCAGTAAACCTGGAATGCTCATTCCATAATCTAATGAAAATGCTAAAGGAAGTTTAAAGTTCGAAAAACATATACAAATTATACAAACGCTCCATCGAGCTCAAAATGAAACATAATAAAAGTAATGAAATGTTTAAGAGCATTCAAGAATGCTCCACCCAAAACCACCTATGTTCTTGTCCATTAATTGTCTTGCTAGGTCACGCGGCGCCACCTCCTCTACCTCGTCCTCTACCATGAGTCTTACCGAAAAATTGTAATTGTATCCTCATTAGCATAAAAATGCTAGTGAGAGTAAAATGAAAGCAATTAATCCTATGAACAACATTTCATGTCAGAAATCGTGTCCAAAGGCCTAGATTTTACTTTACTACCCATTCCACTTTCCAAATATAGTCAACATACAATATATACATTCTAAAAGTAACGATAACAAGACTTAAAGTAAAAGTACCCGTTATTACTAAGTCTTACTATGAAAATCTAAAGATTATGTAAATTGCATTACTAACTATCTTTCATCGTATCATAATACCGTATGGACCAAAGTCGACATACCACGTGCCATATCACAAATCATCGCACCATGATACCGTATGGAGCGTATCACATACTATCATGTGCCATATCACATAACCTCGCCCCATGATACCGTATGGAGCGTATCACATATATCATGTGCCATATCACATAACCTCGCACCATGATACCGTATGGAGCGTATCAACATACTATCATGTGCCATATCACATAACCTCGCACCATGATACCGTATGGAGCGTATCACATACTATCATGTGCCATATCACATAACCTCGCACCATGATACCCTATGGAGCGTATCACATACTATCATATGCCGTATCACATAACCTCGCACCATGATACCGTATGGAGCGTATCACATACTATCATATGCCGTATCACATAACCTCGCACCATGATACCGTATGGAGCGTATCACATACTATCATGTGCCATATCACATAACCTCGCACCATGATACCGTATGGAGAGTATCAACATACTATTATGTGCCATACTCAAGTGTAATTTCTAGCTACTTTGACTCTCAAATCACTTAAAGTTCTTTATTCGTCCACTTTCATCTAAAATCTCCAAATCATCTATTAAGCCTTCCAAACCACTCATAAATCCTCTTTTTCTTCCAAAACCATAAGTACACCAAAACCACTCCACTCACATCCGAGTTAAAGTCTCCAACCAAGTATAACTTCCGGAATTTAGTTCCCCTCTTAACCTCGATAAACAATAACGTAATGAAACATAATTCATAAAATTACTAACTTCCATTTTAAACTCACCTTAGATGTGAAATCCAAGCTTCCAAAGTGCTGGAGTCAAAGTCAAACAATCGATCACAAACCTACATATCAAATACAACTAACAACCATTAATTATCCGAAAATCAATCAAACGACATCTAAACGCATAAAACGATGAAAACCCCGGATTTAAACCCTAAGGGACCCACGGCCAACCAAGGGAGAGAGGGCTCAGGTTCGGTTCTCCGTATTTTATGCACTTTTAGAGATGATTTGGGTTGATTTAAGATACTTTGATAGTCGAGATTTCAATGGGTCACGATAGTTTAGGGTTTTACATAATAATCGATTTCCGAAAAATTAAGTAAAACGTGAAATCATAGTAAACTAAACACCCTAATCTTAGTCAAGTGAGAGAAATTAACACGGGATGGGTTTTCAACTCAAATTTTATTTTAGGGTTTAGGGAAGTTTCTAAAATTGCGTAAAACGATTTCCTCGAATGAAATCTTCAAGCTTCGGTGTATGAATTTGAAGATTTCAATCTCAACCTCCATTAAAACACTATTCAAAGCTTGAATTTGAAAACTTTGCCATACCTTGTGGCTTGTAGAAAATTGACGAAAACCTCGATTGTTTGGTTAGAATCGATCCTCGGGATGAGAGCTTTTCAACGCAACTAAAATTACGTCGATCCACCGAGTACATAAGAAAAGCCAAGAGGAGAGAGTGAGGAGGAGGGTGTCTCGGCCTAGCAAAGAAGAAGAAGAGAAAAAGAATTGATATGTTTGACCAAGAATTGACCATTTAAAGAAGAAGAGAATGAATAGTTAAAATGAGATATTTTAAGAATTTGGGAAATGACATCTACGTCCTTTTAAATGATTCGATTAAAATATGAAACCTGATGATCTTAAAATAATTTAAAAGTGATTAATAATTATTAATTGGCCCGTTAATAATTATTAATGTCACCGAAACTAAATTAAAGTAGTAAAAGGTTTAAAAAGGTTTCGAATGAAATAACTACTAAAATCGAAATTACTAAGTTTAAACTAAGCTTAAATACTTTATTTAAAATAAAAAAAAAAATTTACCTCCAAAAGTAACGAGGCGTTACATTCTACCCTCCTAAAAGGGATTTTCGTCCCAGAAAAGTAGACTGCCTTCGTGAAAAGGTGAGGATAAATGATAAGAATCAAGGAGCCTTAATGTTGATCATTGCCGAATTGCATTCATTACTTTCCAAGTTCATGACACGCTCAAGCTACAAGCTAAGTTCAATAAATGCAGCATCAAAGTTCAAGCTTACATCAATAAATGGAAGTCAAGTTCAAGCCTAGTTCATTAAATGCAAGTCAAGTTCAAGCCTAGTTCATTAAAAGCAAGCCAAGTTGAAACTCAAGTTCATTTAATGCAACCGAAGCTCATTTAATGGAATTCAAGCTTTTTCAATGCAACTCAGCTTTCATCATAATTACAAGACACTTACTTAAAGAGAACTTTGGTGTAGTAATTATTCTAGCATTTAGAGTGATAATAAGTTACAAAATATGGTAGGTTACAACTTTTGGAAAGCCATGTAGGTTACACTTTTATTTTCACTATCAATTGTCATTAATTGTGTAAGTTACATGTCTAGGACTTTAATGGCTTGTATATTTCGTTTTTTGATGGTCTTTTAAAGGCTATATAATGCCTTTCTTTCCATTGTAATAATCAGATTATGATTGAATTAAAAATCCAAAGTCTCATTGAGAGCTTTTTCTTTGAATTGTTGTGAGTTGTTCAACTTTTCATCTTGTCATTCCTTGTGTTTAGGGTGGCTGTAGAATCGAGCCATTAGGATTGATCATTCTAATTTGGTGGATTGATTCGAATCTAAAACAAGAAATCCAATTCTTGTCTTTAGATCATTGATCATAAGGATAATCATTTTCTAGCCTTTTTCCTTGGGTTGTTTCAAATGGCATATGTGGGTTCTTTGGTTGTGATCTTTTTGGGTCCTTAGTTAAGTTTAAGGGTTTCTTAAAGCATTTCGAAAGGGTTTTCGTATCAATACTTTGCCCCCATCTAATCCTCACGTTCCCACGTAGCTTCCTCTGAAACTTGATTACCCCAAAGAACTTTAACCAAGTTTATTGTTTTATTCCTCAGCACCTTTTGTTCTGTAGCAAGAATCTCCACTGGTACCTCCTCATAAGATAGACTAGCATACAATGTAACTGGCTCATAATCAATAATGTGTGAAGGGTCGGCCACATATTTCTTGAGAATGGACACATGGAACACATTATGCACTGCTGACAAGGTCAGAGGCAAGGCCAATCGATAAGCAACAGACCTAATCCGATCCAGGATCTCGAAGAGGCCTATAAATCGAGGGCTCAACTTGCCTTTCTTCCCAAATCTCATCACACCTTTCATAGGTGCCACCTTCAGGAATACGTGGTCACCAACTTCAAACTCAAGTGCACTATGCCTTTCATCAGCGTAACTTTTCTGTCTACTCTGAGCCACTCTCATCCTCTCTCTGATAAGATCAATGGACTCACTAGTCATCTGTACTAACTCCGGTCCCAGAAGTTTCCTCTCACCAACTTCATCCCAATGAGCCGGTGATCTGCACTTTTTACCGTAAAGTGCCTCAAAAGGTGCCATGTCAATGGTAGCCTGATAACTGTTGTTATAAGCAAACTCTACAAGATATAACCGAGTATCCCAACTACCACCGAACTCTAGAGCACAAGCTCTCAACATATCCTCCAGAATCTGGTTGACCCTCTCGGTCTGACCATCTGTCTGAGGATGAAAAGCAATACTAAAATCTAAGCCAGTGCCCATAGTAGTATGCAGACTCTGCCAGAATTTCGAGACAAAACGGGTGTCTCGATCTGAAACAATCCTGGCTAGCACTCCATGAAGTCTGACAATCTCCCTCATATACAACTGTGCCCATGTCTCAATAGGATAGGTTATCTTTCCTAGAATGAAATGTGCACTCTTAGTCAACCTGTTAACTATCACCCAAATGGTGTCATAACCCTTCGCGGTCCTCGGCAAGCCACTAATAAAGTCCATCGATATTTCTTCCCACTTCCACTCAGGTACGCTCAAAGGGTTAAGGTAACCAGGTGGACTCTTCCTCAAAGCCTTCACTTGCTGACATATCAAGCATTTACTAACAAAGTCAGCAACTTCCCGTTTCATCCCAGGCCACCAATAATGCTATCTCAGGTCCCTGTACATCTTAGTACTACCTGGGTGCACAGAAAAGATAGAACTGTGAGCCTCCTCCAACAGCTCTTTTCTGTAGGTCAATCCTAGAGACACACATAACCTCCTACGATACATCAATGCATTATCACTGGAGAAAGTAAAATGGCTAGGTAATTCGGACTCTGCCTCACGAAAACCCTCAGTCAAGTTCTTTTCACCCCGCTGTGCATCTATCATCCTTTGTCTCAGAGTAGGGCCAACAGTTAAACTTGCCAAACTCACAGTAACCTCAGCTGTAAGAAAGGCAATCTCAGCTCTTTCCATCTCCCATCTAAGTCTCGGTGGAACAAGACTCAAAGGCGACAAGTGTGATGACTTCCGACTAAGTGCATCAAGAACTACGTTGGCCTTTCCTGGATGATACTATATGTCACGGTTATGATCTTTCACAAGTTCTAGCCACCTCCTTTGTCTCATATTTAACTCTTTCTGGGTGAAAAAGTATTTGAGACTCTTATGATCGGTGAAAATCAGAATCTTGTCACTATACAAATAATGTCTCCAAATTTTCAAGGCATGTACTACCGCTGCTAGCTCCAAATCATGAGTCGGGTACTTTTTCTCATGCTCCTTTAACTGCCGAGAAGCATAAGCTATTACCTTCCCATGCTACATCAAAACACATCCCAAACCCTTCTTGGATGTATCAGTATACACTGTCAAACCCCCAGACTCATCAGGTGATACTAAAACTGGGGCCGATACAAGTCGTCTTTTAAGCTTCTCAAAGCTATTTTCACACTCGTTAGTCCACACAAAATCAACCCCCCTTTTCGTCAAATGAGTCAAAGAGGATGCAATCTTGGAAAAATCTTGCACAAATCGTCTATAATTATCTGCAAGTCCAAGAAAGCTACGTATCTCAACCACATTAGTAGGTCGGGGCCAACCACTAATAGCTTCCACCTTAGAAGGATCAACAGAAATCCCTCTACTAGATACTACATGCCCAAGAAAAGCCACTTCCTTCAACCAGAATTCACATTTAGAGAACTTCGCATATAACTTATGAGCTCTCAAAGTTGATAACACCTTCTCTAAATGTATAGCATGTAACTCCTTAGTCATCGAATAAACAAGGATGTCATCAATAAACACTATAAAAAAGGAGTCAATGAACCTCTTAAACACTGTATGCATCAGGTCCATAAAGACTGCAGGAGCATTAGTCAGGCCAAAAGACATGACAACAAACTCATAATGACCATAACGTGTCTTGAAGGCAGTCTTGGGAATATCCTCATCTCTAATTCTCAACTGATGACATCCCGATCGAAGATCTATCTTCGAAAAGACAGTAGCTCCCCTCAGTAGATCAAACAAGTCGTCTATCCTGGGTAAAGGATACTTGTTTTTTACTGTAACCCGATTCGGCTCCCTATAATCAATACATAATCTCATGGAGCCATCTTTCTTCCTTACACACAATATAGGATCTCCCAAGGTGATACACTTGGGCGTATAAACCCCAAGTCTAAAAGTTCTTGCAACTGCCTTTTCAACTCTTTAAGTTTAGCTGGTGCCATACGATAAGGTGCCTTGGACAATGGAGCGGTCCCAGGAATCACCTCTATCTGGAAGTCTAACTCCCTCACCGATGGCAAACCAGGTAACTCATCAGGGAAGACATCAATGAAATCCCTCACAACAGGTACAGAAGCTAAGGTAGTCACATTAACAGACGTGTCCACTACACTAGCTAAATAACCCCAAGCACCGTCACTCAAAAGTGCTCTAGACTGGATCACCGAGATAACTGCAGGTGTCACCCTACCTCGGGTCCCATGAAATCAAAAATTAGTCCTACATGACTCCCAAATCACTTAAAGTTCTTTATTCGTCAACTTTCATCTAAAATCTCCAAATCATCTATTAAGACTTCCAAACCACTCATAAATCCTCTTTTTCTTCCAAAACCATAAGTACACCAAAACCACTCCACTCACATCCGAGTTAAAGTCTCCAACCAAGTATAACTTCCGGAAGTTAGTTCCCCTCTTAACCTCGATAAACAATAACGTAATGAAACATAATTCATAAAATTACTAACTTCCATTTTAAACTCACCTTAGATGTGAAATCCAAGCTTCCAATGTGCCGGAGTCAAAGTCAAACAATCGATCACAAACCTACATATCAAATACAACTAACAACCATTAATTATCCGAAAATCAAGCAAGCGACATCTAAACGCACAAAATGATGAAAACCCCGGATTTAAACCCTAAGGGACCCACGGCAAACCAAGGGAGAGAGGGCTCAGGTTCGGTTCTCCATCTTTTTTGCACTTTTAGAGATGATTTGGGTTGATTTAAGATACTTTGATAGTCGAGATATCAGTGGGTCACGATAGTTTAGGGTTTTACATAATAATCGATTTCCGAAAAATTAAGTAAAACGTGAAATCATAGTAAACTAAACACCCTAATCTTAGTCAAGTGAGAGAAATTAACACGGGACGGGTTTTCAACTCAAATTTTATTTTAGGGTTTAGGGAAGTTTCTAAAATTGCGTAAAACGACTTCCTCGATTGAAATCTTCAAGCTTCGGTGTATGAATTTGAAGATTTCAATCTCAACCTCCATTAAAACACTATTCAAAGCTTGAATTTGAAAACTTTGCCATACCTTGTGGCTTGTAGAAAATTAACGAAAACCTCGATTGTTAGGTTAGAATCGATCCTCGGGATGAGAGCTTTTCAATGCAACTGAAATTACGTCGATCCACCGAGTAAATAAGAAAAGCCAAGAGGAGAGCGTGAGGAGGAGGGTGTCTCGGCCTAGCAAAGAAGAAGAAGAGAAAAAGAATTGATATGTTTGACCAAGAATTGACCATTTAAAGAAGAAGAGAATGAATAGTTAAAATGAGATATTTTAAGAATTTGGGAAATGACATCTACGTCCTTTTAAATGATTCGATTAAAATACGAAACGCGATGATCTTAAAATAATCTAAAAGTGATTAATAATTATTAATTGGCCCGTTAATAATTATTAATGTCATCGAAACTAAATTAAAATAGTAAAAGGTTTAAAAAGGTTTTCGAACGAAATAACTACTAAAATCGAAATTACTAAGTTTAAACTAAGCTTGAATACTTTATTTAAAATAAAAAAAATTACCTCCAAAAGTAACTGGGCGTTACATTTATCATTGTTTGACAAACCTAGATTGATATTCGAATATTTCTGGTAAACAGTTAACAAAGATATTTATCGAATTATCTTTGTCCTTTCTTATATAATCACCCATTGCATATTTATCGAGTTAATTTCGTTCGTAAATGCTTTTGATCGTTTTATTAGCTTAAATTAGTTTTTGACGTATTAATAATTATTAACAGGAAAATGAATAATTATTAATCAACATTGGGCTAGTTTAAGAACTTCAGGATTCAATTTATAAGCTAAAATTCATTAAAGGGACGTAACCGTAATTTTCGATTTCTTAAAAATATCTAAACACTATTCCTTTTTCTTCTTTAAAATGCCAAATTGACCAAGTTGATCAAACCATTTCTTTCTTCTCCCTTGAAGCCATGAGCTTCCTTCTCCCATGGTGGGAGAGATTTTTCTCTTGGCTTTTCTTCAATTCTCGACCGTTTTCGATGATGTCAGTTACGTTGGATTGCTCGGGACGAGGGCTACCTATCCAACCTAACCTTATGCCATTTCTTGTTCCCTAAGGGAAGCCCTAAAAAGTGTGTTTTCAAAACTTTTTATATGGTTTTGTTCGTTTTTTTTTTATTATAAATGAGTTTTGAAGTTGAAATCACGTATTTCTATCAAGGAATTTGACGATTTTGAGCCCGGATTTTTGAAAAACGCTATTCACCTGAAATCACTATTCATCTGAAAACACTATTCACTCGAAAATCATACTTTTTCTCTTATTAGATTTGAATTGTAATTCGTTAATCGATTGATGATTTGTAGTTGTCGGGTGTACGTTGACGTCTCGTTGAACCACTGGATTATACATTGACTTGCTAAGGTGAAAATAAATTGAATTTAAAGTAGCTTTAGAAACCAAATAAGTTAAACGATTTGTAGAATCGGATGTTGAGATTAAGATTTGAATCGAAAGGATTAAAGTAAGTGAGCTAATATTCTTACGCTTGGAGTTAGTTATAATTGAGTGAAAGAACTCATGGATTTCTAGAGAGAAACGTTTAACTCTTGGAAGTTCTAAATTTATATTAGTTCCGAGGCTTAAGAATGATTATCAAAAGTTGAAGGTTTCGAGTATAATGGAATGAATAAGGAATTTGATTATGGAACTTCGAATACTTATTGGAAGCAATATATTCAATTGATTTGGAGATTTTATAATTAAGTTAGTAATTCAAGTTTAACTAAAGGCCATTTGGCTTAATCTATTTATTGTTTTCTTATTAGAAGTTCCAAATTCTTATTTTATGCATAAAAGTATTACGTGATCCATTTAACTTTATGTTCTTTCGATTTCTTTGAATGTTTATATTTATTTACTTGCACTTGAAAGCATATTCATATCATATTGCATAATCGAAATTTGGAGGATTAATGAGGCAATGCATAGACTGAGTGTGCTTGCATTGTCTGGTATTGTTCGTTTTATGTTTCCGTATATGTACAGGAGGAATGCTAAAGGACTGCGGGACTTTGCATGATCAGAGGAGATGGATAATGAGTAACGAAGGAACTAATGCTAGTTCACATTATCTTGTATTATCCAGAATTACAATGATACATATACAAAGATACGAGTGAATGAACTGGCATATGGGAGCTTCATTACCTGTATTCGGTGAGTGAGTTAATGAGGTGAATGAACTGACCTATGGGAGCTTCATTACCTGTCATTATTCACTAGAGGAGGGAAGATATTATTGGAAAAGACTTTGTATATTTTATTTTGGAAAGTGAGTTTAATGAGGTGAATGAACTGACCTACGAGAGCTTCATTACCTATCATTATTCACTAGAGATGAAAAGATATTATTGAAAGGACTTTGTATATTTTATTTTGGAAAACAAGATAATGAGGTGAATGAATTGACCTACGGGAGCTTCATTACCTGAAATTATTCGCATGTGATGGTTATATTAAAATAAAGGTTGTGTGCCTTTTTCACTTGTATAGTGAGTTAATGAATGTTTAAATATGTTAAGACCGAGTGAGCTTAGCATTATTTAATAAAGAAAAGAAATGAAACATTTTGTATATTATGCTTTTCCATAGAGAAAAAAAATGGAATATGATGATGCCGAGAGGGACTAGAGTTACTTTTAAAGTCCATGGACTCATTCTGTTTTATATTGTATCTTTTGAGATGTAAATTGTATATAGGCTCATAAGAGCTTTTCGTTTAAACTTTTATAACTTTGAACTTCTTTAAATTGTTCAACAGGAATTGAAATTCCTTGTCTTTTAAATTCTCTGATTGTGAAAAGTGTAAACAGGTTATGGATTGTTCAAGTTTTAAACATATCCATGCCAAATTTTTATTAACTATAAAGTCTTCCACTGAAATCTGATTTTAAATGATTCAAAAGGAGTCGGGTCGTCACATTAGTTTATGCATCATTTTTAAAGTCCACTTTGATACAAATTGAAATGATTAAAAACAATTTAGGACGAAAATAACTACTAAAACCGAAATTACTGAATTTAAACTAATCTTAAAAACTTTAATTAAATAAAAAAAATTACCTCAAAAAGTAACGGGACGTTACATGCTCCTTCAACTGATGGGAAGCATAAGCTATAACTTTCCCGTGTTTCATAAAAACGTAACCCAAACCTCCCTTTGAAGCATCGGTATAAACCGTCAAACCACCACTACTATCGGGTGATACTAAAACAGGTGTCGTTATATGTCTGTTCTTGAGCTGCTCAAAGCTCTTTTCACACTCCTCGGACCATACAAAGTCCACTCCCTTCTTGGTCAAATGTGTCAAAGCCGATGCTATTTTAGAAAAGTCTTGAACAAACAGTCTATAATTACTAGCAAGTCCAAGAAAACTATGAATTTCTGTCACACTAGTTGGTCTAGGCCAACTACTAACCGCCTCAACTTTAGAAGGATCCACCATCACCCCGTTACAAGAGACCACATGGCCTAAAAATACCACTTCCCTTAGCCAAAACTCACACTTAGAGAACTTTGCATACAATTTCTGTTCTCGTAACATCGTCAAAACTTTCTCTAAATGCATAGCATGCAACTCCTCGGTCACAGAATAGATCAAAATATCATCAATAAACACAATCACAAAGGAGTCAATGAACCTCCTAAACACCGTTTGCATAAGATCCATAAAAACTGCCGGCGCATTAGTCAAACCGAAAGACATCACCACAAACTCATAATGCTCATAATGTGTTCGGAAAGAGGTTTTGGGTAAATCATCCTCCCGGATCCTCAACTGGTGATAACCGGATCTTAAATCTATTGTAACGTCCCGTTTTTTTTGAAGTAAAAAAAAAAAGAATTTATTTTATTTATTTATTTTATTTTATTATTTATTTAATTAATGTTATTTATTTATTTATTTATTCAATTTAAGTATTTAGTTTAATTATTATTTTGTAATTTCGATTTTAGTAGTTAATTTCGATCGAAATTCGTTTTAATCGTTTTAATGCTCTAAATTCGTTTCAGTGAAATTAATAATTATTAATAGGCCAATTAATAATTATTAATCACCTTTAAATTTATTTAAGAGTATCGGGTTTCCATTCGTAAGTCAAAAGTCATAAAAGGACGCAATCGTCATTTCCAATTTCTTAAAAATATCAAAACACTATTCATTCATCTTTAAATATCCACCAATTGACCAAAGTTGACTATTTTCTTCTCATTTTTCTCTCCTTGGCCGTAGCTTCCATCTCCATTGATGAGAAGAAACTTTTTCTTCTCCTTTCTTCGTTTCTCGGCGGATCGTCGTGTTTTTGGTTGCGTTTGATTTGTAGGGACGAGGGCTACCTATCCAACCTAGCTTTTCGAAGTTTCCCGTTCTCTAAAGGAAGTTCCAAAAAGTAAGATTTCAAAACTTTTTGTATGGATTTGTTCGTTTTTTATTGTAAATGAGTTTTGAAGTTGAAATCATGAATTTATATCATGGAAATTGATGATTTTGAGCCCGGATTTTCGAAAAACACTATTCACCCGAGACACTATTCATCTGAAATCACTATTCACCCGAAATTGCACACTTGTTCGCATATTAGTTATGAATTGTAATATGTTGTGCAATTGGTGAATTGTAGGTGCGATTGCTCGGTTGTTGTTTCGTGGGAATTGGAGACTTGGAGCAAATATTATTTGGCTAAGGTGAGAATAGTTAGGATTTAAAGTAATTATAGAAATCGAATGAGTGTGAAGGTTTGTAGAGTTTGAAACTAAGATTAGAATCCGAATCTAAGGTTAGAGGGATGTGAGTTAGTGCCCTTAGGATTAGAAGTTAATCCTTTAAGTGAGAACTTAGAAGTTCTCAAGGAAAGTATTGAATCGTAGAAGATTCTAAGTTAGATTCGATTCAAAATTAAGGTTGGATCTTTGGAAGTTAAAATATCCAAACTTGTATTTAAAACGATTAATAGAACCTCGGATTATTGGAAGTTTAGAATCCTGGAAGGTATAGGTTAATCGTTTAAGTTATGATTTTATTTTCATTATTGGTAGCGGAGTTCGATTTACATATCGTTCGTCCGAGTGGCTCATTTATTTTACTTTATGTCATTTACTTTATATTCTTATTTTATGTCTTTACTTTATGCTTGCATCGACTATTTTAATTCCGCACTTTATTTATTTACTTTTACAAGATATGCAAGCATATGCATATCATTTGCACCATACCATTATCGCATCATTCATGAAAAAGCAACGAAAAAGAGAAAGTAAGTGAAAGAGAAAAGAAAGTGAAAAAGAAAAGAAAGTGAAAAGAGACGAATGGGACCCTAAGGGATCTGCTCATTACTCTAAATGAAAAGAGACGAATGGGACCCTACGGGATCTGCTCATTACTCTAAATGAAAAGAGACGGATGGGACCCTACGGGATCTGCTCATCACTCTTGATGAAAAAGAAGTGAATGGTATCCTATGGGATTGATGCATTACTTCATTCATGCATAAGGGTATATGCGAGCCCTACATTGCATATGATTGATGATATAGAGAATTGAGATGTTATATTTTATGAAAAGTCATTTACTTTTATTACTTTATGTCATAACGAGTTAATGGAGGAGATTTGACTATAAGTGTTAGTAATATCATCCTTTGGAGAGTTTAGAATGAAATTATCTAAAGTTTGGAGAACTTTAGGATTGATTGTGTCAGGTAAATTGGACACAAATCGGAATACGAGTTTGAGGTCCATCCTTACTTTTTATTCTTATTATTCTCACTGGGCTTAAGTTGTTAGCTCATGATATTACAAAATTTCAGGTAATGCCCTGGCTAGAGGTCGAGGGAGAGGAGATGGTGCTGCATGATCGAGGGATGAAGACTTTGAGATGGACTAAGTGTTATGTAAAAATCCATGTACATGGTTTTGTGAATTTTATATAATTTTGAGATTTGTACATTTGTGTATAGCTCTTAAGAGCTTTTGTCTTTACTTTTATGTTTATAAATCATTTTGAACTCCTGATAGGAACTTAATGTTCCTTGTGTTTTTAGATGTTTGAATTTAAGATGTAAACAGGTTTTGGCTAGCCTATTTACAAACATAATCACGCCAATTTTCTTAAAATAAAAGACTTCTGCTGTTTTCTCTGATTTAATTTATTTAAAAGTGACGGGTCGTCACATCTATCTTCAAAAAGATAGTAGCCCCTCTCAATTGATCAAATAAATCATCAATTCTTGGCAAAGGGTATTTATTTTTCACAATAACTCGATTCAACTCTCGGTAGTCGATACACAACCTCATTGAACCATCTTTCTTTCTCACAAAAAACACTGGTGCTCCCAACGGGGATACACTAGGGAGTATAAACCCTAAATCTAAGAGTCCTTGTAATTGACTCTTGAGCTCACTCAGCTCCGCTGGTGCCATACGATAAGGTGCCTTGGACAATGGAGTCGTCCCAGGTAACACCTCTATCTGAAAATCCATCTCTCTCACCAGTGGTAAACCAGGTAACTCATCAGGGAAAACATCAGGGAAATCCCTCACAACGATACAGAATCTAGTGTAGTCACACTAACAGACGTGTCTACTACACTAGCCAAATATCCCCAAGCACCATCACACAAGAGACCCCTAGCCTGAATCGTAGAAATGATTGCAGGAGTCATTCTACCTCGAGTCCCATGGAATCGAAAACTAGTCCCACATGGACCAATAAAATCCACAACTTTGGCACTACAACCAATGTTGGCGTGGTTGGCTGACAGCCAATCTATACCCAATATAATATCAAAGTCACACATAGGCATCACAATCAACATAGCATGCAGGCAACAACCCAAAATACACAAATCATTGGTATAAATAACTCTGTCCACAAATATAGATTTCCCAAGCAGAGTAGAAACATGCAACTCATGCCTTAACGGCGCAGACTAACATGCAGCGGACTCAACAAACTCAGCAGAAATAAAGGAATGACTCGTCCCTGAATCAAATAAAGCTAAAGCAGAATGTCCCAAGACTGTCACAGTACCTGATGCCTCGGCATCTTCTCTAGTAGTGGCGAAAACACGGGCCTATTTAGGTGGCTGAGGGGGTGCCTGAATAGATGGTGGTGCTCTCTGATACTGGTTAGGCCTAGCCTGGCCTCTACCTCCTGCCTGACCCCAACCCTGCCCCTGACCTCATCCCTGGCCATGACCACTATACTGCTATGGAGCCTGAAGTCTCGAACAATGCAGTCGAACATGTCCATACTGACCACATTGAAAACACTGCGGACCACTACGCTGCGATGCAGGTCGAGTCTGAGATCCAGATGGTCCTTCACCCCTACCATGTACATGCCTCGGTGTGTGTGTCACTCGACCTGAATGGTCATCCTCAGCCTTTCTCTTATGAAAGAATGTCTGTGCAGCTGCTAACTTGGCCTTTTTCTCAGAAGGCCCAATATCTATAGCCAAGGAAAAATCTAAAGCCTCAGCATAAGTTGTGGGTCAGAAAGCTTGTATGTGACCTCGGATGTCAGCTCTCAAGCCCATGATAAATTTCTTCTTCTTACTCTCAGAATCGGTGATTTTCCCAGTAGCAAACTGGGACAAACGGTCAAACTCCCTCTTATACTCAATCACAGATCGGTCTCCCTATCTCAGGGTCAAAAACTATACCTCTAACTGATCTCTGATATTCTAGGGGTAATATTTGTCAAAGAACTTCTCCCTAAACATCTCCCAGGTGACTACCAAAGTAGGACTCAAAGAGCGAAAAAGTCCACGCCACCAATATAATGCATCATCAACCAGAGAATAGGTCCCACAGTGGACCTTCAATTGCTCAGGGCACTGAATAGAATCAAGGGCTCTCTCAACCCTCGTAACCCATCTCTCAGCAAGCGCCGGATCAGTATATGTCCCATCAAACTCAAAAGGGGCATGCCTCAGATAGTCTTTAAGAACCTTAGCAGCATCTCTACTCTCAAGTGACTCAACTGGAGTAAGTACTCTAGTAGGTGGTACAACACGATCCTGGTGTCCTCCACCACCATGTATCAATTCCAGATATTCCCCCAAGGGAATAGTAACACAACCCCCATGCATAGGTGGCCCGTCAACTGGAGTCTCATCCTCACGCACAACACCCAGGATCGGTCCTCTAGCATCAGTATGATCCTCAGGCAGAAGTGGAGTAACTGCCCTAGTACGACCTCAACCTCGACCTCTACCTCGGCCTCGACCTCGTACCGTAATCGGTACACTATGCTGACTCCTCCTAAGTGAAGCTACTTTTGGAGGCATACTAAAATAGAATGAGACAAGTTCCTTGTGAGTCAAACATAAATCAGGAACTTATAAGTCTACACTTAACTTATCGGAAAAATATTCTATAAAGTATAAATTTAGAAGATACCTGGTGTCGTCGATCCGAGTGATGCTTTGGACAAGGACTTAAACCAAAACATGAAAAACATGTGATGCATGTAGTCTACAGAACCCGTAGGCTCTGATACCAACTGTAAAGAATCGAATTTTCTCAAATCTTTAAATCATAAGCAACACGGCGAAAGAATAGATTTTTTTAAAAAAAAATTGGCCTGTATTCGTTTAAAATACGAACTCCCAAAACCTATTTACATAAGCTTTAATCAAAGAATTTAAAACAACAGGATTTCAGACTTCAATTTATACCAAATAAGAGAAAATAAACTCAGACATATGTACAACAGATCTTAGGCCCTCGTGAGCCACAAAATACGAGTTTAAAGACATCAATATCAAGTTTATATATAGCATTCCTAAAATGCTCCAAAATATGCCTTTATTAGTCCAAGTATCCAAGACATCCACTCGCGATCACGCAGCACCACCTCCACGACCTCGCCCTCTCGAACAAGTATTACCTGAAAAAGTTTAAGTGTAGCAACATTAGCATAAAAATGCTAGTGAGAATAAGATGGATGCAAGCACTCATATGAACTGAATTCCATATCAAAAAATGTGTCCAAAATACTATCGTGCTCTTTGCTACCTATTCTATATTCCCAAGTACTATGCATAAGAAAACAATCGGATTCTATTATATCGAAATCTTCGAAAAGTAAACATTCAAGCTCGTAAATAAAGTACTAAAACAACTAATTAGTACTAAAGCATAATAAAGTAAATAAAAATGTAAATTTCCATTCTCATTGTGACCATTTTGTCACATTTTCACATTTCAAACCGTGACCACATTGTCACCCTTCACATACCACACCGTGACCACATTGTCACTAATCACATAGCACATTGTGACCACATTGTCACCAATCACATTACCACGCCGTGACCACATTATCACCAATCACATTACAACGCCGTGACCACATTGTCACTTACCACACATACCACGCCTTCCACACATACCACGCCTACCACACATACCACATGATGATTCATTACCACACATACCACGCCTACCACACATACTACCCCTACCACACATACCACGCCTACAACACATACCATATGATGATTCGTTACCATACATACCACGCCTACAACACATACCACGTGATGATTCATTACCACACATACCACGCCTACCATGCCTACGACACGATGATTTCTCCCAAGTTTCCTTTAACTATCTTATAACCACTCAAATCAACGGAGTAATCTAATACTCTTCTCTAATTTCCAGAAACATAATTCTCCTTGAGAATATAACCTAATCCACAACAAACAACTCACTTTAAACACACCAAAAGTTTACTAATTTTCTTCCTTATGCACTTTCCTTATTTCCCAACTATATCCAATCTTGGATAAGCTCTAAAATCTAATAACCCTCTTAACCTCGATCAAACATGATCGCCCTGCAACCCGAAAATATAAAAGTAATCACAACCATTTTAAACTCACCTTATAAATGAAGTCAACTCTTAATCGCCGGTTGACCAATTTCACAATCGATGCACGAAACCTATAAATCAAATACACCTAAAATATATTAATTAACCGAATTGAACAACAATCGTCTCATTACTGAAATAAAGAACAAAAAAAAACCCGGGAAATCACCCATGAAGCCCACAGCCCAAGGGGATGAAAGAATTGAAGATGGTTTTCCCGATTTTAAGCACTTTATAGGCATTTCGGGTTGGTTTCGGGTACTTTGGATAATGGTACAATTAATGGGTAATCCTAAATTAGGGTTTTGGACAATAATTGAATTCCAAAAAATTAAGTAAAATAATAAACCATACTAAATACAAAACCCTAACCAATACCAAAAACAGGAAAAACCAACGAAAAATGGTTTTCGGCTCAAACCCGATTCTAGGGTTAGGGTAAATTTCCAAAATCACCTAAAACGACTCCCACGATTCAAACCTTCGAGTTTCCCGGCAAGAATTAGAAGATTTAAATATAAAACTCCATTAAAACACTATTTGGAGCTTAGGTTAGAAACTTTGTCATACCTTAAGGCCTTAAGAAAATGGATGGAAAGCTCAATTGTTAGGTTGGAAATGATGCTCGGGCCCGTGGCTATCCAACGCAACCGAAATTATGACGATCCGACAAGAATCGAAGAAAAGCCAAAAATCCCTTCCCACCCTTTGTTGCTCACGGCAATGAGAAGAAAAAAAAGAGAAAATTGTCTATTTTTGGCTTAATAAAGGAGAAGGATGAATAGTGTTTTAGATATTTAAGAATTCAGAAATGACGCATACGTCCTTTATTTGCCTTTACCTTTTAAAACAAAATCGAAGCATTTAAACTAGCCTAATGGTGATTAATAATTATTAGTTGTCCCATTAATAATTATTAATACGACCGAAACTAAATTATGCTAATTAAACGATTAAAAAGGTTTCCGAACAAAATTAACTATTTATATCTAAATAACTAATTCTAAAATTAACTTTAATACTTTAATTCAATAAATAAATAAAATAAATAAATAATAAAAAAAAACAAATTTCACCTCAAAATAACGGGACGTTACATATATATTTTCCGTCTCCATATAATAAGTGGTTGAATCCAAACTCGTTTCTATTGATGATACTTTTCGAGAATGAAAAGTTCTTAAGGAGGGTAGTTTGTAATGACCCAACCTTTATCTCGGGGTATTTTATATATATTTTTTATTATTCTATTAACACATTTAATAGTATTTCTCGAGTGATTATATTTGTTTTAGTATGATTTTCATGAAAATATAAAAAAAATTATAAATATATATATATAAAGTATGGTTTACTAAATACTATGTTTACACATTAATATTTAAAGTTTGGTTTAAACTGTATATGAGATATTTAATTATGTTTAAAATATATGTTAAGTATTAATTAAGATAAATTTATTTTCTCTTTTTAAAATTTTGTTTTATTATTCTATGCGTATTATATTTATAAATGACTAATAATGATTTATTATACTATTAAAATGATAAAAGGAAAAGTAATCTTTAAAATATTAGGTTTGCTTGGAATCCCAGTCGTCGTGCCTCTCTTTTTCAAATCCCTTCTTCGTATTATTTGTTAAATCAATTACTTTCAATGCAAACTCATTTTATGTTCCTTGGTAATTCTCATTCGTCTCTCTCTAGTTTGGAACCATGTTTCACCTGGCAACACCAACCATCGATAGAATGTTTGAATTCAATTTTTTGATAATCAATTTGGGTCAAATTTTTTTTCTTCGTCAAGATTAAATTCGAGGTAGGTTAAACCCCACTTAAAAATCAAATTCAATTTATTATGCTTGCTTGTTTATTGTGTGATTATTGGGATATTTTTTGAGAGATGAATTATTGATTTTAAATATTATTAGGGCACAAATTTTCCAGAGTAGGAATAGAGGTTGACAAAGCAAAGGTGGAGGTAATTGAAAGAAGGAGCCTACTGTAACGTCCCGTGACTTTTAGGGGTAAAATTTTTTATTTTATTTTATTTATTTTTGCTTTATTTTATTTATTTTAAAAATAAAGCTTTTAAGATTAGTTTAATTTTAGAAATTTCAATTTTAATAGTTATTTATGTCCGAAATTGTTTTTAATCGTTTTAATAATTAAAATTTGTTTTGGTGACATTAATAATTATTAATGGACCAATTAATAATTATTAATCACCTTTAGGTTTATTTACGAGCTTCGGGTTTCGTTTTTTAAAGCAAAAGTAAAAGAGGGACATAGGCGTCATTTTCCAAATTGTTAAATATCTAAACACTATTCCTCCTTCTCTTTAAATAAGCCAAAATTAGACAAAATATGAAATTTTCTTCTCATTTTTCATCCCAAACCCGTAGCTTAGAGAGAAAAAAAAGAGGAGAGAAAGAAATCGTCGCCCGGCTTCGTTTCTCGACCGTTTTGCGTGATTTCGGATGCGTTGGAAAGCTCTCGCCGAGACCTTTCTACCCATCCTACCAATCGAGGTTTTCGCTCGTTTTCTCGAGGCTTAAAGGTATGTTAAAGTTTCTTAATTTTGATGTGAATAGTGTTTTAATGGAGGTTTTGAGTTGTAATCTTCGAATTCGTTCACCGAAGCTTGAAGGTTTCATTCGGGGAAGTCTTTATGGTCAATTTTAGAAACTTTCTCTAAACCCTAAAACCGAGTTTGAGCCGGAAACCCGTCCCTTGTGATTTTCCCTCTTTGGGCTATGTTTAGGATGTTAGGTTCTTTGTGTTTTTGCTTTTTAGTTAATTTTTCGAAAATGGATTAATATGTAAAACCCTAATTTTCGGTTACCCATTGATTTTGCAAACCTCCAAAGTATTCGAAACCAACCCAAAACACCTCTAAATTGCATAAAAGCCGGAAAATCAAACCCGAACCCTTTTTTCCCTAGCTTGGCCGAGAGCTCCATAAGGGTAGAATCCGGGATTTTCGTGGTTTTATGTGTTTAGATGTTGTTTGTTTGTTTTCCGGTTAATTAATGTTCTTTAGGATTAATTCGTTTGTAGGATTGTGATTTGTTCGTGATTTTACAAACTCGGATTATTCGGAGCTTGTCTTCAAGCTAAGGTGAGTTTAATGTGAAAGTTAGTGGTTTTATTAATTTAGTTTCATTATGTAATTGTTTATCGATGTTAAGAGGGAGATAACTTCTTAGGATTAAGTTTTGGTTGGAGACTTTGATTCGGAAGTGTGTGTGGAAAGTTTGGATTTATGGTAATACCGTATGGGCTTAGTATGTGATTTTGATCCATATGGTATACCCGATACGATGATTGTGATATGGTAATACCGTACGGGCTTAGTATGTGATTTTGATCCATATGGTATACCCGATACGATGATTGTGATATGGTAATACCGTACGGGCTTAGTATATGATTTTGATCCATATGGTATACCCAATACGATGATGGTGATATAGTAATACCGTACGGGCTTAGTATGTGATTTTGATCCATATGGTATACCCGATACGATGATTGTGATATGGTAATACTGTACGAGCTTAGTATGTGATTTTGATCCATATGGTATACCCGATACGATGATGGTGATATAGTAATACCGTACGGGCTAGTATGTTGATGTTGATCCATACTGTAAACCGTTACGATGAAACTTGTTTGGTAATAAAAGATAGTTAATGTTACTTTACATATTCTTTAGAATTGTGTAGTAAGACTTAGTAGTGAATGTTACTTTACTTTAAGTCCTTATATCTATCTCTTGGTAATGAATGATGAATACGGGTAATATATGACTATCGTTTGTTTATATGGAAATTGGAAATGTGGATATGGGTAGTAATGAGCATTTTAGGCCTTTGGACACGATTTCGGTTATGAGATTTTGTTCATAGGATTACTTGCTTTCATTTTACTCTCACTAGCATTGTTTGCTAATGGTGCTACACCACAATATTTTCAGGTAAACCTCGAGCTAAGAAGCGTGGTAGAGGAGGTGGAGCCGCGTGACCACTCGAGATGGTGTATGGACAATATTAGGAACTCTTTTTGGTTTAGCATTCATAGAAATGCTTGTTAATTTTTCATCTTTACTTACTTATGCCTTTTTGAGCCCGAAAGGGTATTTGTGCAAAATATGTCTATGTTTTATGATTTAAATATCTTTTGGAATGCGCATTTCCGATTTATTGCTTTTTCTGGAATTTGGGTTGTAAAACAGGTTTTGGTTATTCGATTTTTAAACGAACCCACGCCGTTTTTCTTTAAAAGTCGAGTCTTCCGCTGTGCATTTGAATTTAAAGAATTTAACGAGTTCGGGTCGTTACACCTACCCACTAATGTCAAAGGCATTAAAAGTTTTTTTGGGACGCAAGATTCTCTGGAAGATTTATCAAGGATTTTGCAAAATACAAAGCCTTTATGTTATTTATTAGAGTATAAGACACCATTTGTAAAGGATGATGCTTGCTTAGCAGCTTTTCAAACTCTCTAGTATGCACTAATTCAATCACGAATTATAGTTCCACCTTATTGGACACTTTCTTTTGAACTCATGTGTGATGACAACGATTTAGCCATGGGAGCTAGGACAAAAGAAGGAAATAAATTGTCATGCCATATACTACTAATGCAAGCAAAACTTTGAACAATGATCAAAATAACTACACCATAACCAAAAAGGAGCTTCTCGCTATCGTGTTTGCCTTGGAAAAATTCTGATCCAATCTCTTTAGAACAAAAATAATTAATCATAATGATCATGCTGCTCTCAAATACTTATTGAATAAGAGGGATGCTAAGCCACGCCTACTGCGTTAGGTCTTACTACTTCAAGAATTTGACACGGAAATCCAAGATAGAAGAAGTGTAGAGAATCAAGTTGCATATCATCTCTCTAATTTGGAATTCGCTAAAGAAGGATATAATGGAGTAGAAATTTCTGACACCTTCCCTAATGAACAATTACTTGCAATTCAAGATGTCAAATGCCTTTGGTATGCTGATTTTGCTAACTATGTGGTGAGTAGGAAACAACCTTCCTCCATGACAGGGCAACAATTAAAGAGATTTTTACACCAAGTGAAATTTTATGTTTGGGATGAACCATTTCTATAGAAGCGATGTGCTGATCAATTATTATGCAGATGTGTAGCAGAGGAGGATATGCAATTAATTTTGTCCCAATGTCATAACTCACAATATAGAGGACACTTTGGAGGGAACAGAATAGGAACAAAGATATTGTAATGTGATTTGTACTGGCCAACCTTGTTTAAGGATGCCAAACTTTTCACCCAGCAATGTGAGAACTGTCAACAGACTAAAAAAAGTTTTCAAAGACATAAAATGCCACTACTAAACATTTTGGAGGTTGAATTGTTTGATGTTTGGGGGATATACTTCATGGAGCCATTTCCTCATTCTTTTGGAAATATGTACATTTTAGTTGCAGTATACTATGTATCAAAATGGGTAGAGAGGCTATTGCTCTTCTACAAATGTTTCCAAGGTAGTGATCAAATTTTTTAAGAAGAACATTTTCTCACATTTTGGAACACCAAGAGTTTTAATAAGTAATGAAGGTACATATTTTTTAAACAAGTTATTAGAGGGATTTCTTTCTAAATATGGGGTGAGGTACAAGATAGCAACAACTTACTACCTTAAGTGCAATGGTCAAGCTGAAGTATCAAATAGAGAAATAAATAGAATTCTTGAAAAGGTCGTTCATCCAAACAGAAAGGATTGGGCTGAAAGGTTAGATAAATCTCTTTGGACCCATCGTACAACATTCAAAACACCTTTAGACATGTTCCCATTCCAAGTAGTCTTTGAAAAAGCTTGTCATCTACCTCTAGAAGCTGGAGCACAAGGCATTTTGGGCCATAAAAGCTCTTATCCTCAATATGCAAGGCGCAAAAAACAAGCATTGTTTGGAACTACTGGAGTGAAAGGTACTTAGAAATCAAGTTTATGAGAACGTAAAAATTTTCATAGAAAAGGCCAAGAAGTGGCATGACAAAAAAAAATACTCCGCGAGGAGTTCAAGGAAGGAGATTTAGTGTTGCTTTACAATTCTCGTTTATGGTTATTCCAAGGAAAACTTAAATCAAAATGGTCAGGACCATTCAAAATTGCAAGAGTTTTTCCCTATGGAGCAGTGGAGCTCATTGGCCATGAATCACAAGCCACTTTCAAGGTGAATACGCAAGTGAATAATATTTGATTGGGGCCAAGGGGTGGATAGGCAAAAGCTACCCATTCTCCTTTCTGATTCTTAAGAAGTAATCTTCCGAGGCAACATGATATTTTTCTTCTTCCCATTAAAACTCCTATCTTTTTTTTTTTGTTTTATACACACCCATGTTTCCATGCATGCTTATTTACGTTGGCAATGGTAACCATTTATTTTTATTTATGCTTTTGTTTTTATTTATTTCTTTTTTATAGACTAAGTTTATTCTGGCTCAAACTCTCCGCGCGTGCATGAATCTTCTCGAGTCATCTAATCTTACCACTAAGGGGTATTTTAGTATTTTGTCTTGCAGGTTTTATTTTGGTGTAGTGAATTTCTCGCCTAATCAAAGCATGCATTCTGCCACATTGTTTCATCCTGTCAAAACCACCTGTTTCGTCTACCTTCTCTTCGCCTTTAAATTTCCACTCCATCTTCCTTTTCACCATGCACTCCCTTACTTTCAACCTTAACTTTTCCTCATTTTCCTTAACCCTAACATTCATCTCTTTTCTTTACCCATCCATCAATGGTGATGATAAGGAACCAAATAAATATTTCTACTCCTCAAAAGAGATCTTCTCGAATCAATAAGACTTCCAGCAGTCGTGCTTTCAGAGGCAAAGGAGTCGTATGTGATAACCCTATCCATTTTGACTCTCCATTAGAGGCTAATATCTTTGATCATAAGCAAGAAGATCAAGTACCTTACTTAGCTAACCGGCTTGAAGCTGTAAGATTTTATTCTCCTCAGGTAGACAACGCTTACAATAAAGTCTTTAAGTGCTGTGAAATTCAATCCGTAAGAGGTTTTGATATGACTAATGTTGTTGTATAAGGTCTCCGCATTTCGCACGACATCCATATATTCATCAAGTCCTGACATATGTTCGTGAGTTCTAGGCAAATTCTAAAGATCACAACGAGTACTTGATTAAGGTTCGAGGGAAGATGATTGATTTTTTTCCTGAAGCTATTAACTATTTTTATGATATTCTAGATCGAGGCGACTACTTTGCTGATCACGTGGAGCTGCTAACTCCAGAATTCCTTGATATGATACTTGAGCATTTAGGGCATCCTAGAGCTCAGTGGTCTATTTCCACTCAGGGCATATACACTATCAAGAGAGCCCACTTGAAGCCTATGTCTAGAATGCGGCTGATTTGCCTTCCCAATCGTGTCATGCCAACCTCACACAAAACCATTGTAAGTGTTGAAATAATGTTGTTGCTTTACAGTGTAATGACTGGTAAGCCGGTGAATATTTGGCACATCATCTTAAGGGAAATGGAAATATGTTGTTGCTTCTGTGAATACTTATTACTATGTTTATTTGATTATTTATTGGATATGATTTTATATATTATAAATATTTATATCTTTTTGTTGAGACTTGTGAATTCTGTTTTAGTTTAGTTTATAATTGATTGGCTCATATGTGATTTAGTTGGGCTTTTGTTTTGTTTAAATAGATTGACCATATTAGGAAATGTGAAATAATATTGTATAGTTGCATACTATGGCCGTTTCATGGGTTGCCAAACAACCAACTATGATACCAATTTTCAAGCTTAATAGTATGGTCATATCAAAAGTTGTCATGTATTCGGGTTATGATACTTATAAGAAAATTTTATGAAACAAATTTTGGGTAGTTTACCCACTATATCTTCTAAATCTTGAAGTCATATTAATGATGTTGTAGGCCAAGTACCTAGTTAATGTTCATGGTGGACCAGGTATCCACGCTTATTTCCGAGAATATAAGCTAACTACCTATGTAGTTATTGTTAGTTATTGTAAGTGGACATGTATCTGTGTATTTATTAGTTGAGGGTTGTAACGTTATCTGAGCTAATGTTTAAGTTAAGCGATTAATATACGCAACAAAAAACGTATACTATAAAGTTTTATTTTGCAAGTAATAAGAATGGCAAGCAAGGTGTGTAACGAGTATGGAGCTACACCTAATGGCCTTTAGAGTTTGACATTTCATTTATTATTTATTCTTTTTATGGATTTTATTTCATGTTTTTCTTATTGGTAAATTTTTTGAGTTGTTCAGTTTACTGAATGATTTCATTTCATTCAATTCTATTTTTATTATTTTATCATTGGCGCCAAATTAAATGGTTTTACACAATTTTATGGTTTACTCTTATTTATTTGTTATTTTAAATGAATTTTTTTATTAAGTAACTTTCTAGTTGTTTTTAGTCGGGTTGTTATAATTGGTATCAAAGTCTAGGGGTTCTAAAACTATATGTATCACATACATCTAGAGTGTCTATAGTGCAAGTGTGTAGCACCTCGTCAGCTTCAGGTATGCCCTTGAATCTTTTAGATCAAATTACACTCTAATATTATTATTATTATTATTATATTTTAATAATTGTATTACGTGAGATGAAACCCTAAGATGGTATATCTTGTTTGTGACTCAAAATTCCTCCATGAATGGAAACTTATGGATGTAGATGACCTTGTAGAGCACTAGAAGATCAAGTGCCTTCAGTTTAGGATCACCTAGTCCCTGTACCATCTGGTAATGGACCATAGATTCCATAAGAAAAATAGGTCCCAGTTGATCAGGTAACATTTTGAAGGGAGGAGTTTCAGTAGATAATTCAGGCACTGGCCATGGGGAGAGCACCTCAACTGTTAGTTCATGTTCAAATTATAATTTTTAATGAGTCAAAGTTGTTGAAGAATCTTAGCCCACATAACAAGTCAAGATTTGATGGCAAGTCACTAATCCCACTCTAGCTGAGGAGTGACAACAGTGGAGAAGGTGTTCATGCATGTTGCTTGTCCATAGGAGTATAAGGTTCACTATGGAACCTAGTTACTGACAAGTGAAGCCTATTACTTGTGGGTGGCTATAAAGAGGACATTGGATTAATCCCAAGATCCTATGACTTGTTTACAGAGGTATTTTACAAGGAATATTTTCCTTCTTAAGTAAAGTATAAAATGGTGAATGAATTTATAACTTCGTATCAGGAGGAATTTTGTGACTAAATATAAGAGGAAATTCATCAGATTATTCTCTTCATAAAATGGGTACATGGACACTGCTCAAATTTTTTGAGTTGTTCAGTTTATTGAATGATTTCATTTCGGCTGGCTTGCACGTCTTCTTCCTCCCCGTGAAAGCAATCCCTATAAGCTCCAATCCCTCTCTCTCTCTTTCTCATCACCCTTCTTCAATGTAAAGGTCTTGTAAGCTACCTTTTAGTGAGATAGGTTTTCACCCTTTATGGCATCAGAGCCTTAAATAAATAAATGTCCATTAAAGATTTTTTTTTCATATTCTTCATTTGCTAATCATTGATAATAAAATTCTTTGTGGTGGAAGAGATATTACAACTTTTCAATTAAAATTTTTAAATTCAAAATTCATATATGTTCGTCTGATTGCTCGTCAGCTGCATTGGTAAGCCGTTGGTGTTCCAGGCAGCAAGAAAGTACATTGGTAAGCTAGGTGTTCTAGTTGCAAGAAGCCAAAAAGGGAAGTTTTTTTAACTTTTCCAATCTAGTTTGAAGTTAACTTGTTTAATGCGCAAACTTTTTAAAATGATATTATTAAAGGGGAAGTCAAAGAAGGATGTCGAAGAAGAAGACCTCAACAATATCAAAGGAGAACCAAATATCTTAACTACTCTAGGGAATGAGGAGTTGAGAATTCCAAAGGTAGAGCAAGAACTCTAAAACTAGAGTATTCCAAAAGTAGACCCGAGGTTGGTTTATTATCAAAACACCTTCAATTTGACATCCCGAGATGTCATTAAAATAATTGAGATGAATGTCCCAGTCACTATAGACTCAATATACCTATTGTACAGAACAAGGCATGCATTTGACTTCCAACTACAGATGCATAAGGATATTGGGTCATATTCTCAATTTCTAGAGATTTCTTTAGTTTAAACAATGAAGCCTTCTAGCTGGAGCATGTAGATAGTCTCATCAAGATAGAAATCTAGAAAAGTTCTCTTCTCATTAATTTACCACATTTCATAATATTAATCGGTAGCTATGGACGACAGAGTTCTAATAGACTTTAGCATCGAGACAGGGGAGAAGGTTTCTTCATAATTGATAACTCTCTCAAAGGGATTTATTTGGCATACTAAAAAGTGGATAAATCCAAGATAAGCATGAGTAATTTAGCATTTGTAGTCGTTATTTAGTTAAAATTAAGGAAATATCATTTTAGTTCTCTCTTCTCTTTTTAGTAATTTGAGAAATCTGTAAATAAGTGCCTGAAAGTAGCTCTTTTCCTTACATTTTGATGTTGCATAACCTTTTGATTTAAGATGCCTAGATGCAGTTGCTCGAGCTAGATTTGTTCTCAAGACATCCTAGTCCTAGTGCAAGAAGATTTGATCCTGAGGCATGCGAGTTAGCAAGATGTGAGATATTTTTGTGCACACAGCTGTATTTGACAAGACTGGTGGCCATCGCTGCTGCTACAGTGATCTGTGTGTTCAGAAGTGGATTGTCAGCTTAGTGTAGTGCTTTGTTTTTGGTGGGAAAAAGCCTAAAAAAAGAGAGGAATATATATTGTTTTCCCGGGGGCAAAGAAAAAGAAGAAACGATCAGAGGGAGAAGAAAAGCTCAAAGGCGATTGCGAAGAGGATCTTAGTTTTAATTTCTTATTAGTTTTACCATTATTTTATTTCATTCAAGAAGACATGGAACATTTTATCTTATCTGTTGTTGAAGATTTAGCCATGAGGAGCTAAAGTCCCTTGTGATATTGTGCTACAAGGGCAGAGAGGGATGAATATAGATGTGTAAATGAGGATTTAAATGCATGATATTTCATGAAGTTGTTGTTCTTATCTTTATCTTCTTTAAAACTACGTGAAAAATTAGTCAGAGGAGTCTAACCTTGTGTTGAGAAATATTAGGGTTAGTATCTTAAAAGATCTTCAACAAGCTTATGATTTCATTTAAAGATAAGGTAATTCATAAGTTAACCGAGTTTCATAATGTGTTAGAGGAAGTAGGAGCATTAATTGAATGGAAGTGTTTAGAGATAAAACTCCATTGAAGTCGTCCATTGATAGATATTCGAGAGAATAGAATCACTACTACTTATAGCTTATTGTGAGGATTGCATGAATTTGTTGAGTACTTACATCATCTCAATAGCTTCAAGAGTAAACATATTCCATCTTTACCCCGTTGCACAATATCCACACTCAATCTCGATCTGCACCCTGTGATAGATCCCTTTAATTGCTTTCTTAGTATTCTGCTTTCGATTAAATTCACTAATTTCTCTTGTCATTACGAAATTGCACCTTGTTACACAACTATCCTCGTGGGACACGATACTCACTTACCACTTTATTACTTGTTGACCACGTGCACTTGCATCCCATCCACCACACACCATTTAGTTTAACCACCGTTTCACTCAACAAGTTTTTGGCGCCGTTGTCGGGGATAGTTTTTGCAACTGGTGTCTTTTTCAGTTAGTTTATAAATTTGAGTGTAAAGGTGCAATCTTCACTTAGTGTGTTGTTTTATCTAATCATTCTTTTTATGAGTGTTGAAGGAAGTACACAATCAGAAGAAGAAGCATAACGATATCCATACGATCCAGAGATAGAACAGGCTTTTCGAAGAAGGAGACTAAACAACCAAGCCAGAATTGAATCAGTCATGGAGGAAAACAACATACCACCACAACAAAATTTTGGAATGAGAGCACATGAAAAACAGAGAGATAGAGAATGTTTTCAAGCAGTACACTATGTTGAAAATAGACATCGAGTTATGCGTGATTTCGCTCGTCCTAATTTGGAAGGACTGGGACCTACAATTGCACGACCTAATGTGGATACAGACAGATTTGAGTTTAAACCTGTGATGTTCTCAATGCTCAATTCAATTGGATAATTTGGAGGAGGGTCACATGAAGATCCTCACAATCATATTAGATTGTATTTGCAACTGTGCAACTCATTTAAGATGCCTGGTGTATCAGACGAAGCTCTTCATCTTTTTTTGTTCCCATATGTAACGTCCCATTATTTTGAAGTGAATTTTTTTTATTATTTATTTATTTATTTTAATTAAAGTATTTAAGGTTAATTTAAAAGTAGTGATTTCGATTTTAGTAGTTATTTTAGTCCGAAATTCTTTTTAATTGTTTCAATACTTCAAATTTCTCTTCGGTGACATTAATAATTATTAATAGGCCAATTAATAATCATTAATCACCTTTAGATTAATTTAAGAACTTCGGGTTTCGATTTATATGTCAAAAGTCATTAAAGGACGTAACCGTCATTTCCAAACTTCTTTAAAATATCAATTCACTATTCATTTTCTCTTTAAATCACCACTTTTGACCAAAGTTGACCCATCCTCTCATTTTTTTTCTTCTCCAAACCGTGGCTTCAAGGAGGGGGAAAGAAAATTTCAGGGTTTTGTTCGATTCTCAAAGGATCGACTTAATTTCGGTTGCATCAGAAAGCCTTCGGTCCTACGATTCTTCTCCACCTAGCAATCGTGCTTTCCATCCGTGTTCTAAGGACTTCTCGGTAAGTTAAAGTTCAAACCCTAAGCTACAAATAGTGTTTTAGTGGAGTTTTCATTTTTGATTCTTCGATTTCTTGCCGAGGAACTCGATGTTTTTAAGTAAGTGAGTTTTTTTAAGTGTTTTTGAAAACTTTCCCTAAACCCTAAAACCGAGTTTCAGTCAAAACCCTTCCCGTTTGAATTTTACATCGTGGGGGTTGTTTTGGGGTTTACTTTTATTGATATATTGTTTATTGTAATTAAATTCAGGAAATCAAATATTGTCCAAAAACCCGAATCATCGATACCCATTGAAATCGGGAACTTCAAAACTACTTAAAACCAACTCGAAACACCTCTAAAGTGCCTAAAAGCAGGAAAACTGAACCCGAAACCCATTTTCCATTGAGGGGCCGAGATCACCCTTGGGATTTTTCGGGGTTGTCCGTCGTTTTGAGCTTTTAGATGTTAATTGATCGATGTTTGGTTTATTAATAATCGTTAGATATACTTTTAATTGTAGGTGTTTTGGGATCGTTGATTGATCGTGCTTTCGGAGATTTAGAGAGAAGCTAATTTGTCTAAGGTGAGAATAAGTAGGATTTAAAGTAGCTTGAGAAACCGAATAAGTAGAATGATTTGTAGGATTGGAAGTTGAGCTTGAAGGTTTCAGTAAAAAGGATAAAAGGAAATTAGTTAACTTGTTAGAATTGGGAGTTAGTTCAAATTTCAAGATGAGAGAACTCTTAGGTGTTTCGAAGGATATGTTTAACTCTTGGAAGATTTAAGATTAGAGTAGTTCCGAGGCTTAAAATGATTATTGGAAGTTAAAGGTTTCTAGTATGATGGAATGAATAAGAATTTGGTTATGGAGACTTTATGACTAAGTTAGAAATTTCAAGTTTAAGTAAAGGCCATTTGGCTTGATTTATTTATTATTTTTTCTTATCAGAAGATTCTACTTTCTTACTTTATGTTTAAGAGATTTTACGTGATCCGTTTACCTTTATGTTCTTTCATTTACTTTGAATATTTATATTTATTTACTTGCACTCTAAAACATAATCATATCCTATCATATCATATTGCATTATCGTTTATTGGGATGAATAATGAGGCAATGCATAGACTAAGTGTGCTTGCATTGTCTGGTATTATTCGTTTTATGTTTCGTATATGTATCATGAGGCATGCTAAAGGTTGCAATACTTTACATGATCAGAGGAGATGGATAATGAGATAATGATGGAACTATGCGAGTTCACATTATCTGGTATTATCCATAATTACTTTGATACATATACGAAGATACAGGGTATGACTTAGCCTACAGGAGCTCATTACCTATATTTGGTGGGTGAGATAATGAGGTGAAAGAACTTAGCCTACGGGAGCTTCATTACCTGTCATTATTCACTAGGGGTGGGAAGATATTATTGAAAAGAACTTATACATATTATTATGGAAAGTGAGATTAATGAGGTGAATGAACTTAGCCTACGAGAGCTTTATTACCTGTCATTATTCACTAGAGATGGAAAGATAATATTAAAAGGAATTTGTATATTTAATTTGAAAAGCGAGATAATGAGGTGAATGAACTTAGCCTATAGGAGCTTCATTACCTGACATTATTTGCTTGTGATGATTATATAGATATAAAGGTGGTATGCCTCTTTCATTTAATTATTGAGATAATGAATAATGTTTAGACTCGTATGTTAACATTATCGTCATTATCGTAATTGTGATGGTTGGTTATGTTAAGTCTGAAACATGTTTAATATTTTAATTAAACATAAAAGAAGGGTAATTTTTATATATCACATGAGCTAATAAAAGGATGAACCAGAAAGAGGTATTGGTTATGAAAACATTCTACTAGATTTTTGGGAGTTTTTAGTAAAGAATATGTAAGTTTACTTGGACACAAATCAGGATGCGGGTTTGGGGTCTTTTGTTACTTTTTATTTTGTTTATTCTCACTGGGTTTCGTTGTTAGCTCATGATATTACAAACAATTTCAGGTAATGCTCTTGCTAGAGGTCGTAGGAGAGAAGCTGGTGTTGCATGATTGATGGATGATGACCTCGAGATGGACTAGGTGTTTATAAAGTCCATGGACTTTGGTTTTGTGAATTTTATACATTTTGGATTTGTACATTTGTATATAGCTCTTAAGACCTTTTCGTCTACTTTTATGATTATAACCCTTTTGAACTCCTGGATAGGAACTTAAAGTACCTTGTGTATTTAAATTCTGAATTTAAAATGTAACAGGTTTTTGGCTAGCCAACTCATATCCATGCCAAATTTTTATTAAATTTAAAGTCTTCCGCTGTCATTCTGATTTTAAATTATTTAAAAATAGTCGGGTCGTCACACCATATTCACTTAAGGGAAAAGCCTATACATGGTTGTTGTCAATGGATGCTGACTCAATCCATTGTTGGGCAGATCTGGTTGACAAATTTCTTACCAAATATTTTCCTCCAAGTAAAGCATCTCAAATTTGACTGGACCTGCAAAATTTTGTTCAAAATAGTAATGAAACTCTTGTTGATGCTTGGGAGAGATGGAAGGAAATGATGAGACATTGTCCACAGCACGGAATGCCTGGTTGGCTTCAAATTGAGACCTTCTATAAAGGAATAGATGCCAACAGTAGATTGATCATCGACTCTGCATCAAATGGAACCATAATGTCTAAATCGTACACAGAAGCTCAGGATATTTTGGAAGGAATAGTCTATAACAGTTACCAATGGCCCATTGCACGTCTCAGATTTACAGAAAGAGGCGCAAGTGTGGATCTCAATGCCTTAACATAACAAATGGCTAATATGTTTATGATGAACCTGAATGCATCAATGGCTAGTGCTAGTCAAGTAGCGAATCAACAGACCTCTATGCAAGAAGTGAACCAAGTATAGTCAAGCTCATTGTATCATGGTGTCACTTGTTCTGTTTGCCAAGGAGAGCATCCTATGGAATTATGCCAACAGAATCCAGAGTCCGTAAACTGCATCAATTACACCAAGAATTTTAACCCATATGCTAGTACATACAATCCTGGTTGTCAACACCATCCAAATTTTTCATGGAATCAAAACAACAGATCAGGAGCAGGACCTTTTAATGCACCAGCACGATCAATAAATGCAAATCAAGGAGGCCAAAACACTTATCTGCCAAGAAGGATTCCACCCAACCAACCAATGAATCAGCAGAAGCAAGGTGTAGACCAAATGAGCTCTCTTGAGCAGTTTATGAAGGAGTATATAACCCGCAACGAAGCATTAATGAGGAATTTGGAAAATTAAGTAGGTCAATTAGCTTCTGCCATCAATTCTCGTCCCCAAGGGACTCTACCAAGTGACACAGTTAACCCTTGCAATGTGAATGATAAAGGAAAAGGGATTGAACATTGCAAAGTAATTGAAAAAAACATAAAATATCAACGATGCATGGATCATCAGTTACCATTTTTCTTGCTAGTCTAAGCTAGTTCTGTCTATGAAGGTTCAAATTGGTTTGAGTCGTTTTGGACATAAGGTTGAGTCCTTGCTTGCAGTGTTCTAGGTTACATAATATGGTTGGGCTTACCATGATAGGTCTTTAAGCATTTCCTTTTTGTTTGGGCTGAATGGGTCAAGAATTGAGCTTTTGACTTGGGCTTTATTCCAGAGTGAATTTTACCCGCTATATATTTCCCATGCTTTTACTAATGAGCTCGCTCAGGGGTGAAAGCAAGTAGTGGTGTACATGCGTGATCCGAGTTGACCCAAAATCACCACGTAGTATGCCAAGATTTGACACGCGTTTTCCTACTTGGAGTGCGAGGACATTTCAAATTAATTTGGAAAGAAGTTCAAAAGCCATTTTCTCATGATTTCTTCATTCTTCGCTGCATGCTCCTTCTTGCTTGTAAGTTCGGTATAATTCTTCTGGCAATCTGCTTTTTTAATAACCTTGCGCATCATCTTCGAATTTGAGAGAGAATGTTCTTAAAGTTGCTCTTCGATTGAGGTTAGTTTTGTTCTATTCCTAACTTCTCGCTTTTCACTACTATATTTCTGTACTAGCGCATTCAGTTTAAGAGTTCCCATCGAGAAATAAACAATTTGGATTAGGGTCCCCTATCCTCTTGAATGAAAGCACATTAATTTGTTATTTGATCCTTTCTTAAAAGAAATCATGACTAGTCTATGCTACGTTTTTCTTCACCTTACGATTGAAATAGTGCCCGCCCATGCTAGGCCCCTCTTCTCCTTTTGAAGAAAATTATGCCTAGTTCCAACAAGGGCTTTCTTCTTCTTTTGAAAGAAACAGTGCCTCGATCGGACTAGGACTTTCCCTTCCTTATGAAGGAAAATGTGCCTAGTCTGAGGTAGGGCTTTCTTCTTCTTATGAAAAAAATGTGACTAGTCCGAGTTAGGGTTTTCTTCTACTTATGAAAGAAGTTGTGCCTAGTTTGAGCTAGGGCTTCCATCTTCTTATAAAGGAAAATGTGTCTAGTTCGAGCTAGGGATTTCTTCTTCTTTTGAAGGAAGTTGTGCCTAAACTGAGCTAGGGCTTTCTTCTTCTTATGAAAGAAGATGTGCCTAGTCTAAACTAGGGCTTCCTCTTTCTTATGAAGGAAAATACACCTAGTCTGAGCTAGGGATTTCTACTTCTTATGAAAGAAAATATGCCTAGTTCGAGCTAGGGCTTTCTTCTTCTTTCGAAGGAAATTGTTCATAATCTGAGCTAGGGCTTTCTTCTTCTTACGAAGGAAATAGTGCCTAGTCTGAGGTATGATTTTCTTCTTTTTTCAAAGGAAAATGTGCCTAGTCTGGGTTAGGGTTTTCTTCTTCTTATGATGGAAATTGTGTGCCTAGTCTGAGCTAGGGCTTTCTTCTTCTTATGAAGAGAAATGTGCCTAGTCTGAGCTTGGGATTTCTTCTTTTTTCAAAGGAAATTGTGCCTAGTCTGAGGTAAGACTTTTTTCTTTTTATGAAGGAAGTGGTGCATAGTCTGAGTTAGGGTTTTCTTTTTATTTCGAAGTAAGTTGTGCCCAAACTAAGCTAGGGCTTTCTTCTTCTTATGAAAGGAAATTATTCCTAGACCGAGCTAGGCTTTCTTCTCCTTATGAAGGAAAATATGTCTAGTATGAGCTAGGACTTTCTTTTTCTCGTGAAGGAAAATGTGTCTAGTTCAAGCTAGGGCTTTCATCTTCTAATAAAGGAAGTTGTGCCTAACCTATTCACTAGTGGATGATGCAATGAACTTGTGAGATTCTATTTCTAAGTCATTGGCTCCCACTAGGAAAGTAACTTGGGAAACGTTTCAAGAGAAGATCTTTTAAAAGTATTATCTTGATGACACTCGAGATCAGTTTGAAGTAGAATTTTTCACACTAAACCAGGGAGATCGATTGGTAGTGGAATACGAGAGAGAGTTTGACAGGTTATCTGATTTAGCCACATGGCATGTAGCCACACCAGAAAGCAAGAAGAAGAGATTCATTGTGGGATTGCGAGCTAGTGTATGGGAATGGGTTCGTGCATTACGTCTTGCTACGTACGCCGATGCTCTTGATTTTGCCTTAACTTTGGATACTGCAACAGTTGAAACGAAGGCAAAGAAGGAAATTTTAGGGCAGTCTCCCTCGAGTAAGAGAAAGGCTGAGGAATGTCCTTAGGAACGGGAATTTAAGCAATAGTATCGTTTAGCGCCTTATAGAGATAAGGGTCAACAATTTCAGCAAAGAACTTAAGGGAACCCACCTCTATTTTGTCGTCACTGTTCTTGGTACCACACGGGTGAATGTTTTATGAGGATGCAAATTTTTTAGGTGGGGAGACTGTAAGGCCCCCGGCCTTTCTAAAGAGTATTTATTTTTTTTAAATTTCTTAAGTTGCTTATTAATGTGTTTGGTGTTAATTAAATTATAAATTATTGCCTATTTTGATTTATTATTTGGTGAGTTAACTATAGTTAAATGTTAACTAAGGGTGGAAATTAATTAAAAGAAGACTTTTAGCCATGGTTAGTTAAGGGGGAAGGATTAGTTAGCAATTAACACTTGGGTAAGGATTTCTTAGCAATAAAAGGGACTTGGAAGTTATGTGGAGAGGTAGAAGGACCCATTAATAACTCATGCCAATAATGCTAGCACAAGCAGTCTCAACATTATTCATTAATTCACTTAACATATGTAAAGAACAGGCATCCTTTACATCAATATAATCATCAATATGCTTATAATGACAATATTGAAAGCACACACGATCTAACAACACCTCATTATCTCGCTTTCTAAAACAAAGAACACGTAATCTTTTCATCATTATCTTCCCACCTCTAGTGAATAATGACATGTAATGAAAGCTCACGTAGTCTAACCATTACCTCATTATCTAATCCACCAATGCAAGATGGTGCACGCAGTCCTTACATTTCTCTCATATATGTATCACAACGATTATGGATAATAACAAATAATGTGAGCACACCCAGTCCCAATATTATCTCATTATCCCCCCCTAATTAAGTAAAGTACACGCATTCTTTAACATGCCCCATGATACATATATGTAAACATACAATACGAATAATACTAAACAATGAAAGCACACGCAGTCTATGTATTGTCTCATTATTTCTCCCATATAATTATGTAAAAATAAACATAAATAGAGTTTTAAAGTACAAGTAAACATAATTTCACCATTCAAAGTAATTGAAAGAAACATAAATCATCAACGATGCAAGAATCATTGGTTACTCTTTTTCCCTGCATGAAACAAGAAAGTATTATCTTCCAATCGACAATATAATAATCAAGCCAAACGGCCTTCAGGATATTCTCATAAAACAATATTAAGGTCAAGCCCATCGGCCTTGGATAATCTCAAATTATTAATATAACATAAAAATCTCATTTCCTTCTTTTGATAATCACGTGAAATTCCATATTCGATTCCCTTACTCATCCTATTATAGTTAGAACCTTCAAATACCAGAAATCATCAAGAATTAGTCAACTCCACTAAAAGTTTCATAAGCTCACCGAACTTATTTTAGAACTAACTTCCAAGCCTAAACAAGTTAGCAACATACTTAAATCTCTCATCCCCATAATCAATCTCAACTTCCGATCATACGAATCATTCAACAATTCAGTTTCTAAGTTTACTTTAGATTCTATTTATCCTCACCTTGAATGTTTGAGTGAAAACAAAGTTACAACCAACCGTCAAATGAGCAATCGACACCTAAAATACATCAATTGGAAAATATTTTATAAACCATAGCTAAAATGAGAAAAAGAGTGATTTTCGGGTAAATAGTGATTTCGGATTAATAGTCAGGTGAATAGTGTTTTATGACATTCCGAGCTTGAAATCGTTAATTTTCTTGAAGGAAATTGATGATTTCAACTTAAAAACTTATTTGAAAACAAAAATAAACAAAATCATAGTAAAAGTTTGAAAAACTCACTTTTTAATGCTTCCCTTAGAGAAAGAGAAATGCCACAAGGGTAGGATGGATAGATAGCCCACATCCCGAGCAATCCAATGCAAAAGAAATCGTCAAAATCGGTCGAGAAATGATGAAAACCCAAGAGCTCAAAGCTACTGGGTTAATTCGGCCATGTAGTCTTTTTTTTTGGAGAGCTTTTGTGTTTTTTTTCTCTTTTGGTCAAAATGAAGAAGATGATAAGAATGGTGGAAATTTAAAGTGAAAGGAAGAATTACAAAAACACCCTTACTTTGTTCTAGCTTTTAAAACTTAACCTAAAGCACTTAAACTAGCTAAAAGGTGATTTACAATTATTAATTGGTCCGTTAATAATCATTAATATGTCTAATACTAATTTAAGTTTCTAAAGTAATAATCGGTAAGAAAAAGAATATGAATGCTAAAATTTAAGTTAACTAACTATAAAATTAAATTAAATGCTTTAAATAAAAAAAATACCTTGTAAAATAACGGGACGTTACAACAATATTGTATATATGTTTCATACCACATATGCTAGAAACGACTTAAATGGATAACAAAATTTAATGATTTATACTTCTTAAATGTGTGAGATCCATAAAACTAAGAAGTCTTAAAGTACCCTTAAGATCTTTACTAATCTTGAAGTTTTACTCCGATTTTGCTATCTTGGAAAGTTACCAATGATCATAAAAGATTCGATCTAATGGGACTTATCTAAAGAGCAATCGTTTTTGGAATTAAAAGTTTTAGGAAAATGACAATATCATTTTAGTGTCACATTACATTTTATTCACTAGTCAACCAATTGAATTTTTATAGTATAATTGTGAATATAAAGGTAATATTTTAAAAGTGATTTGGAGTAAAAAATGATCTAGGGCCCTACACATCATACACTCTACTTAAACACATCTTGAGTTGTCTTACATACTTAATTGTTGTAAAGTAATAGGCTCTCGAGTTAAATGTATGTCGATTGCACAACCTATTTTCTTGTATGAATTAGATTGCTGGTGAATGGGAATATGATATTCTCTTTGATAGATAATTGAGAGAATTTCGCGATCAAATGAGAAAAATATAAAAGGTACGTCAATGATCGGTATCCCATTATATGTGAGTGGGAGATGAGGATAGTTGCCAAGAACCTGTCTGATAGTAGTTTTTTGAACTACCTTGGGCACTTCCATAACGTGATAGTAATGATAATTTCCCATATACGTTAAGAAAAAAAAAGGAGAGAATGAAGATTATTGATAAAACTCTCTTAAAGAAAAACTTTTTCAAACTCTCTCAATCATTTTATTCATCATTTTTAAGAGAATCATCTAGGCTGTGAAAAATAAAACACATTTGTTAGTGATTTACTTTGAACGACCAAATGCTTACATACTCGGATTTCGTTATTTCCGTTGTATTTTTACTAGAGGTTAGTCTTCTTAAATACGAAACCTAACATATATACTAAAGGATAATATTAGAATATATGAGAAATTGTATTCTATCCCTCAATGAGACTGCTATAATAAAACGTAAAAATACTAATATATTACTTAATAGGGAAATATTACGACAATGAGAATGTCACACCAATTCTTAATTGAGGTAAACGAACATGGGAATTTTTTTTTAATTCTAAATACCATTGAAATGTTCCATTGAACTTGTTACTTGTATAATATTCCAGACATGAATACTTGGTTCATAATAATCCGTGAACTTAAACAGGAAAAAAAAAAAAAATTTTATATATATATATATATATATATATATATATATGTGTGTGTGTGTGTATGAAAAGGTGAAGAAACTGAAGAATCTCCAGGTTGTGGCAGAAGATAAGAAAGGTAGGGACCACCACAAAGAAGAGATATAAATTAGGCATTGTGTTGCAAGAGAGTTTTCGAGATTAAGGATTTTAAAACTGATCAATATCATGCCAAGAGATAGAGAACCTCTTGTTGTTGGTAGAATAATAGGAGATGTTGTTGATCCATTTTCAAGATCCATTCCTATCAGGGTTGGTTACAATAATAGGGAAGTTACCAATGGTTGTGAACTTAAACCTTCTCAAGTTGTTAATCAACCAAGAGTTGAAATTGGTGGTAATGATCTTCGTACCTTTTATACTCTGGTAATTCTCTCTCTCTCTCTCTCTTTGTCTCTCTCTCTCTCTCTATATATATATATATATATATATATATATTTATATTATGTGATTTTTTATTGTTTTTCGAAGAAATCAAATTCTTTTTTATCTTTTATTTCTTTAATGCACACAGATTTTGTTTCATTAAATATTTAATGGCTTAACTATAGGCTATGGTTGATCCTGATGCTCCTAGCCCAAGTGACCCTAATCTAAGAGAATACTTGCATTGGTATGTAATTTCTCTCACTAATCACCACCTAAACGCTGTTTTATTTTATTAACTTTGTTACATTCTTAATCCAAAGCTATTTTTTCGTCCAACAATATTTCTCTTTTTAGTTTATAATATTAATTAAATGATTTATATTTAATGTAAAACTTATTTCCCCACAAGAAAATCTCGAGTTGTTTTTCCCTTCAAGTATTGCATCAAGGATGATTTTAGTCCAAAACTAAGCTTTATCTTCCTTTGTTCCACACCCTAAACATGAAAATAGCCAAATTAATGTCCATTTCGGATAACTTTTATAACTGTTTAACAAATATATTTGATAACTTTTGCACACCATCAGCTCTTTAGTGTGTCTAGGAATGTTTTTTTTAAACTATTATTATTAATTTTTTTTTTAAAGAAAGACTTCCCCCTTTTCTATAAGACTAGTCTTTTACCACGTGCGTCGCACGTGAAATTGTTTATATTATTTGAAAGTTTAATGTATTTTATTGTATTATTTTCTATGTTTTTATGATCTTTTTAAAAATTATTTATGTTTGAATAATTTCATGCTTAATTTTTAGTTTTTTTATTTAATTTCAATTTTAAATTTACTATCAGGTTTTATTTAAAAATAAAATTATCGAGTATTTTACTATTTCTCATATGTGAAATTATGAGAAAAATATTTTGATATTATGGCCAAAAAAATATAAAATATTTGAAGTTGTAAATTATTTGGCATAGGTTATAAAAACTGATTTTTTTACTCCTACAGTTGTTTTTCATGCTACATACTAAGTGCTGGGCTGTACGGAAGATAAGAGAAATTAGACTTTAAAATCAGAAAGAATAAAAGCTGTCTCCCCCTTTAGAGAATCTGGGTTTTGGTTTGTTAGAAAAGAATGATTATCGAAGGATGTGGAAACACGCGCAAACAAATTCTTTTTTTTTCTTTTTTGTGGTCGCAATTGAAGTGCATGCACCACCTTTATAACTAACAATCAAGATTCCTCGTACAAAAGCAACATTATTCTCATCATGACAGCTTAACATATTTTATTTTCATTCCCATACCAAAAGTTGAATCACTTTTTAAATATATTAATTTATTTTGCAGGTTGGTGACTGACATTCCAGCTACGACAGGAGCAACCTTCGGTATGTTCTCTCTCAATTTTTTTTACATGTTTTAAAATTTCAAAAATAATATTTCTAACATTCAGATCCACAAATCTCATATCGAGATTGATTTAATTTCAGATCGAGGTTGTTTTAATCTCTACCTGAGAAATGTCTCTTTTAAAATATTTCAAAACATTTGTTGTTTTTTAAATTACTTATAAATAAAAAGTGTTATCTATAGGAATTTTCTTAAATTTATTTTCATTAATATTATTCTTTTTGTATTATAAAACGAGAAATCTTATTATTTTCTATAAAATCTTCTTTAGTGATAAGCTCCGTTATTATAGCTAAAAATAAAAGAAACATGGACAAGTCTTCTTCTTTCTTGCTTTCCACCCATTACATTAGTAAAGAGTGATCCATGAACAAAGATTATGATTTAACCAAAGGTACACAAAATACCTTTATATCTCAAAATCATTCTTTTTCTTCCATAGTACGTTAGAAATTGGATAGGGGACGTCAATAAAACACTATATTCTTTACCTTTGAGTGGTGACTAACATTATCGTCCAACGCCTGTAAAATTAAAGCACTTTGTTAACGAGAAAAAAATATCGTTCGTCTTATGATGACGTCAAAATAATAAATTCACTCCTATATTTTTTTTTCAAAATAATATACGAATTTTTTTTTAAGTACATAAGAAATAATCATAGATGACTTTGACGATCATAAATGATGATAATAATAATCACTAATTGACATATTATTCAAAAACCATAAAAGATAGTAAATTGTTGATACTATATTAAATCGCCAATAAACTCGAAAAAATTAGACAAATTGAATGAAATATGTGAAGGGCATATTTAACAAAAGCATAAAAATATTGTTTTGGGATGCAGGACAAGAGATAGTGTGCTATGAGAGTCCAAGGCCAACGGTGGGAATCCATCGTTTTGTATTTGTGTTGTTTCGACAATTAGGAAGACAGACAGTTTACGCTCCCGGGTGGCGTCAAAACTTCAATACAAGAGATTTCGCTGAACTTTACAATCTCGGATCCCCAGTTGCAGCTGTTTATTACAATTGCCAAAGGGAAAGTGGGTCTGGTGGAAGGAGAAGAGCCCATGATGAATATTGTTAGATAGAGTGTGTTGACGTAACGGGCAATAGTTTGATTGATCTAAGCCATTTAACCAGGAATCAATTTCTGTTTATTACTTTTGTCGGAAAAATAAAAAAAAAGGACAAAAAAATGTTGGAAGGTAACTATAATGATGTGTGCAAATAATAGCACGAATATAGAGTGCTATATATTGTAATAAAATCATTTGTGCTACATTCAAATAATTGGTACCAAATGTTATTGTAGAGGGTGATTTCATCTATAGTCGATCACGTGCATGCGTTTCCTTGGTCTTGAATATCTGCAAAACAAGAATGAGGAAAACACCGGTGTGGTGCCTGCCAAACCGTCTCTGACGATCATGTTAGTAATTTGGAGGAGATGATATGAGTATGTATAATAGAATAATGAATGTCATACCATTTTAAGGTTTGTAAATCGCTTTATATAGAGGATTTCGTGGATCCAATCTTTTGGGCTTCTTTGATATTAAGAAGATAATATATCTTGTAACGTCCCGTTATTTTGAAGTAAAATTTTTTTTTTAATTTATTTTATTCTATTATTTATTTAATGTTATTTATTTATTTATTTATTTCAATTTAAGTATTTAGTTTAATTATTATTTTTGTAATTTAGAATTTAGTAGTTAATTTCTTCCGAAATTCTTTTTAATCGTTTTAATACTTTAAATTCACTTCGGTGACATTAATAATTATTAATAGGCCAATTAATAATTATTAATTATTAATCACCTTTAGATTAATTTAAGAGCTTCGGGTTTCGATTTATAAGTCAAAGGTCATAAAAGGACGTAACCGTCATTTCTAAACTTCTTAAAATATCAAAACACTATTCTCCTTTCTTCTTTAAATCTCCATTGACCAAGATTGACTCATTTTGCTCATCCACTCTCCCCAAACCCGAGCAAATAGAGGAGGAAAAGAGAAGAGGAAGAAAGTGTCGCCCCAGCTTCGTTTCTTGGCCGTTTTACGTGATTTCGGATGTGTTGGAAAGCTCTCGCCGAGACCTTTCTACCCATTCCACTCTTGGAACGTTTCCAACTCTCTAAGGTAAGCCCTAGATTTCTAATTCTCATAGTATTTCCATGGAAATTGATTCAAGCTTTTGAGTTCTTGGCCAAAACCCTCATCCCCTTCCAATTTTGTGGTTGAATGTTGGTGAAAACTTATTGGGTAACTATTACTTGACTTTTCCTTAACCCTAAAACCGAGTTTCAGTCGAAGCCCTTCCCGTTTGAAATTTACCTTTTGGGGTTTGAATATGGGTTAATTATTATTGAAATAGTGTTAATTATAATTCAATTCGGGAAATGACATATCGTTCAAAAACCCGAATCATCGATACACATTGAAATCGGGAACTTCGAAATTGCTTAAAACCAACTCGAAATACCTCTAAGGTACCTAAAAGCCGGAAAACCAAACCCGAGACCCACTTTTCATGGGGGGGGGGCCGAGAGCCTCATAGTGGGCTTTATGGGGTTGTTCGTTGTTTTGAGCTTTTAGATGTTAATTGATCGATGTGTGTTATTTATTAATTGTTAGATGTAATTAATTGTAGGTGTTTCGGATCGTTGTTCGATCGTGCTTTCAGAAACTTGGAGCGAATTCTTATTTATGGCTAAGGTGAGAATAGTTAGGATTTAAAGTAAATTTAGAAAGCAAATAAGTATGATGGTTTGTAGAATTGGAAACTAAGATTAGAATTCAAATCTAAGATTAGAGGGAAGTGAGTTAGTGCCCTTAGGATTTGAAGTTAATCCTTCAAGCGAGAACTTAGGATTTCTCGAAGAAAGCTTTGAACCTTAGAAAGTTTTAAGTTAGATTCGTTTCAAAGTTTAGGATTGATCATTGGAAGTTAAAAGATCCAAACTTTTATATAGAACGATTAATAAAACCTCGGATTATATTGGAAGTTTAGAATCCTGGAAGGTATAGGTTAATCGTTTAAGTTATGTTTTTATTTTTATTATTGGTAGCGGAGTTCGATCGACATATCGTTCATCCAAGATTCCTATCTATTTTACTTTATGTCTTTTATTTTATACCCCTCTACTTTATGCTTGCATCGACTACTTTAATTCCGTACTTTACTTATTTACTTTTACAAGGATATGCAGACATATGCATATCATATTGCACCATAACATTTTCGCATCATGCATTGAAAAAGAAAAGAAAGGGAGAATGTTGGAGCCTACAGGTAGTTTCCGCATCACCTTCAGAAAAAGAAAAGAAAGTAAAACAAGGAAAGAAGTTGAATGGTAAGTTACGGGACGTACACATTACTTCTCATGCATAGAAGTTGAATGGTAAGTTACGGGACGTACACATTACTTCTCATGCATAGGGAGTTGAATGGTAAGTTACGGGACGTACACATTACTTCTCATGCATAGGGAGTTGAATGGTAAGTTACAGGACGTACGCATTACTTCCTCATGCATAATGGCAAATGCGAAATCCTACGGGATGTCCTCATGCATTCATGCTTATGATTGATGATATAGAGAATCGAGATTTTATATTTTATGCTAATTTTATTTATTTTTCTTATTTATGTCGTAACAAGTTAATGGATGAGGATTTGACTACGAGTGTTAGTAATATCATCCTTTGAAGAGTTTTGAATGAAATTACCTAAAGTTTAGAGAAATTTAGGATTGATTGTGTAAGATTAATTGGACACAAATCGGGAATGCGAATTTGAGGTCTATTTTTACTTTTTATTCTTATTATTCTCACTGGGCTTAAGTTGTTAGCTCATGATATTACAAAATTTTAGGTAATACCCTGGATAGAGGTCGAGGGAGAGGAGATGGTGCTGCATGATCGAGGGATGAAGACTTTGAGATGGACTAGATGGTTGTTAAAATCCATGTACATGGTTTCATGATTTTTATATAATTTTGGAGTTGTATATTTGTAAATGGCTCTTAAGAGCTTTTGTCTTTACTTTTATGTTTTATAAATCATTTTGAACTCCTGATAGGAACTTAATGTTCCTTGTGTTTTTAGATGTTGAATTTAGGATGTAAACAGGTTTTTGGCTAGCCTATTTTCAAACATAATCACGCCAATGGTTAAATAAGCATTGAGGCATATTTTATCATTTCTCTTTAATCAAATAAATCCTTAAGGCATATGTTATCAATTCTCTTCAAAGTAAAAACAAACAAGAATCTGCTTCATTTTCTTTGTTTTGTTCTCAGCTGCCGCAGGTTTTGGGACAATAAGTTGACTTTAAAGCAAATTGGGTATATATCTATAATACCTCTAAAAGGGGCTTAAGGGGAGAAACTTTTGATATCCCCTTTTGCCCCTATTAAATATATATGTTTTTTTTATTATTTATTTTAATATACTTTTAATTAATTTCTTATTTAATATTACTTTTTTTGAAAGGATATAAATTTAACTTTTTGTTTCAATATATGTAATTAATTTTAGTTAATTATTTTACTATATTTTTTTGATAAATAGAATATACTTCATCCATATAATTATTTTTGGTTAAAGAAATATCATTACATATTTGACTTTATTAAACATTTGTCTAATTTTATTTTTCTATCAAAATTTAAAATATATTTTGAGTTGTTAAATTATACCCATTGCTACTTTAATTTTATTGACATTTTCATAATCTTATCTTATCTTAATATATTAAAAGTGTCAAAGATGGGAGAATATCTCCATTCCATTTATACCCTCACTTCTATTATTTGTGTCTAAATTATTCTTCACATTTTAATATTTAAATTTATCACGTTGGAGAAAGATTTTGATTTGTTTTTCGTGTAAGCTAATGAATTTTAATAAATATGTGTTGGGAAATAAACTTTGTCTTTATGAAAGAGTATTTTTCATCTTCCTCTTGATTCTATGGATTCATCACATTAATTGAAGAAGGTTTTCATCTTCCAAGATTTTCTTGCCCCCTCTTCATTTATAAATAGACTTGCAAAAAGAAAATGAGTCCAATAGATCTAAAATTGAACTTTCTCAAAATCTACTTATAGCACAAATTCGAAGGTAAGTTTTTCTTCTTCATATATATATATATATATATAACTTTTTAAAATTTCTTTTCTTTTTAGGTTTCTTAAGATTTGGGATGAAGAATATTAATTTATGATGATAGAAATGGATATAAATGGATAAAAATTTATCCAAATTCTCATATGTCTCCTAAATCTAATTGTTTATTAGTAAAACTTTCTTCTAAAAATCTGAGAACTCAAATGAAATAACATAAAAAATCGAAAAGAAAAATAAAATATTTGCAGAATTTTATCTCATAAGAATTTATCATATATAGATTATAGATATGAGATCAAATTTGAATATAGTGATGAAGAAAAAAAATATTAATTCCGTAAAAAAAAACATTAAATTCTTCCCTATTTAAAAAACCATTTGAATTAAATTAAAAAAAAAAAAGCAAAAGGAATGTCAGATTTTTATCCATTTTTATTCTTACTTTACTTTTGAGAGATAGTAATTATATTAATGTTTCGTATTATTAAATATTGTATGGTTGGCCCTTTAATAACTTATTAGAGATATAAATTCATCACACTAAAAAAAAGATATAAATTCATTAATGAGATTCATTATTTTTAATTGACGTTTTGTATCGTTTTTTATTATTAATAATTAATAATCTATTATTCATATTATAATTTTAGATATTAAAATTACTTAAAGAAAATTGATCAAATCGATTAGAATATATAATTTTAATTATTAAATATAAGCCACGTGCATTTGCACGTATTTATTTACTAGTACATATAAATATTGTTTTTGTTTTTTTTTCTTTTCATTTGTATTAAACCAAAATAAAGTAAATTTCAGTTTTTCTTTTCCTTCTTCCCTGTTCTTTGGCTGAACCATCTGCAAGAGAGAAAAGATGATGGGTTTTCTTGGATTGAGCTTCTTATCTCTTGTTTTTCATTCCAAACCTCAACAAAAGTGTTTAGCTATCAATCCTAAGAAGAATGAAGCTACAATTCCTTAGATTCCATGAAGGATTGGTAAGTTTTCTTAAAACCTAGGTTTTATAAAATTTGGGGAAAGTTGAGAATTCATGATTTTAAGTTATGGGTTTTCTTATTTATCAAGGAATTTGAAAGAATCTCCTACAAATCTTGTAATTTTTTATTGTAAAATCAAAGCTTCAAATATTTGCTTTTAGAGTTTTAAAATAACTTAATGAAGAAGAATTGAAATATTAGGTTATTGAAGATTTCCTTACACTCTAGCTATGAGTTTTCTATGAAATTAGTTTTTGAATCTTTTGAGTTAGTTCAACCAAAGTATTTCCTTCATTTATTTTAACTTGAAAATGATTTACTATCAAAATTAATCTTGGAAATGAATTTAGACAAACAACATAAAAAATACCTCTTGTAACTAAAAGCCCCACTGTTTATTTTTGTGTAATTTTAACTAAGAGATTGATTTGTAATATGGGGTTATGGGGCTGTTTTTGGGGTTTTTGGTTATGCTAAAAAGTTAATTATTAATTGTTTATAGTATATTAAGTATATTAAATGTATAAGATGTGTTGTATGTAGGTTTTGGGCTTAAAGCAAATCTTCAAAGTGCAAGTATTCCAATGTATCTCAAGTTGGGAATAAAAAGAATTTAAAGTACTTTATGTGTGATTTTATATAATGAATTTGTTAGCAATGATGTCCTATAACTTGTAATTATTTAAGAAAGATAATTTATTTTGAATAAATTAAATAAATAAACAAAAGATCTTTATATTATCTTGATTGATTCAATTAACGATATTAGGAATATATGGAAATATATAAATATCAAACATTCAAATAGTAATACCCTAAGTTACTCATATGAAATCACGACTTAGTATGTGAGTCATACGAGATGATTAAAGTCGAGATGAGTAACTTAAAAGTATCTACAGTAAATGAATAACGTTTGGGAACCTTATCCTGGTAACATTGTTGATAACTTTGCATTTTGTTTATAGACAAATGATCTAATCCTGATCATTCATGTGGGAGACATGAAATGGGAGTATTATATGCAATGTTGATTGTATAAGACAGGACCATGATGTTCGATCAAATTTCTCATTAGTACCGTTTACGAGAAATGATCGAATATAAAATTAAGTTTATCAACCGTGATAGATCTCAATCCTGAGTGAAATGTGGACTCCTATTTGTGGAGTTATGTTCTTTGATTCACATGGTTGAGAGCGATCTGTAAGAACGCTCAATAAACTCCTATTTTGGGAACATAACTAGATAAGGTAGCTGGGAACGCATCTTCACGAGATGGAATTCATAACTTTCCTATAAATTAACGGTATCAGTGCGGTACCTAAATATTTTAGGAACATTAGGAAACTCCCTTGATGTACTGATTCGAGACATGAACAAGTGGCGCCACGACTTCTATAGATCACAGAAGTATATTATCTCTAGTTCGACTATAGATAAAGTTCATTGGAGAATCAGCAGGAACACAAGGATAAATTGGTAATTATAGGGGTAAAACGGTAAATTAGTTCGCCTGTAATTATGAGGATTCCATGTGAAGGATATATCATAGATATAAATAAAGGATAAACTAAATGAACATAACTCATCTATAGTGAGGGGAGTTCAGCTATGAATCTATAGTGGAATTACTCATAGTTAAATAATAAGTAATTAACTGATTATGAGTTAATCATTCAATTGACTAATTATTAAGCCCATGATCTATAGGTCTATCGGGTCCCTATGCTAGCCCAAATATCGTTGTAGTAAAACTAAGTTATTAATTTAACTTTGGTAAAACAAATAATTTAAGTAATTAATTTTACTTAAAATTAGGCAATATTAATTATTTGAATAATGAGATTATTTAAATGAAAATTAATATTAATATTATTAATATTGATACAATATTAATTGTTTAAATAAAGTGTTTATTTAAATATAAATTAATATAACATTATGAATTATAATATTTTGAGGCAAAATTAATTGTTTAATTAAATAAATTATTTAAACAGGAATTAATGTTAGTATTATTAATCATTTAAATATGAGTTTATTTAAATGGAAATTAATAATTAATATTATTGATTAAATAATGACTTTATTTAATTTAATTATAAATATTAGAGAGAATTAAATACAATTGGTTTGAGAAACAAATTGGTTTTGGCCCAAATTAATTAATTAATTGGATCGGATCCAATGGTAATTAATATATTATTTTTTGGCTAAACGTGTTTTATTAGATATTATTATTTGAATTTTTCTAATTTTAAATACATAAATATATAAATAAATAATTATTATATAAAGAAAAGTAAATAAAAAATATATATAGTTTTCCTTTTTGGTTGTGTCAGCGTGAATGACATTACATTACAAACTTTATATATGCTAAAGAAAAGTGGATTACGTGGTGGTGCATAAGCCTCATCAATGGGCCATGGCCGGGCCCGGGCCGGACTTGCAAAACCTGGTTAATGAGTGGGCTGGGCCTGACTTAAAATGGTAAACCCAAGCCCAGTCCACGAGCTTGAACCCATGAGATAAAAATACGGGTCGGGCCGGACTTGGCCTATTTTTACGGGCTTGGTCCGGTCCGTTTAAGTTTTTATTTATTTAATTAAATTTTCCATTAAATTTTTAATTGCATTTTTATAACTCATTTTTAGCTTTTTAAACTTAAACTTAACTCTAAAGTGATGAAAAAAAATATAATTTATTTTTTTAATATATCCTATTCATTTCTTTTATTTATGCTTTGTTTTTATATACTGTTTATTAAATTTTTAAATTAACTTTTTTCATCATTCTTGTAGGTTAATTTGATTATATTAAATTTAATTTTCCATTAAATTATGAATTGCACTTTTTAAAACATATTTTTGACTTTCTAAACACTTGACTCTAAAGTGATGAAGATCAAAGTTAATTTATTAATACTCTGCTATCATTTATTTTTTACATATACATTGTTTTTATATATTATTTATTAAACTTTAAAATTAAGTTTATACTTTGTTTTTATATATTTTGACAAAAGATAATTCATTTTCTTTTTTAAAATATAATATATTACATTTTATAATTATATATAAGATTAAATTTAAATATAAAAAACAAAATAAAATATTTACATTTTTTTTATAATTATAGATAGGGTAAAATGCAAATAAGACCCCTGTGGTTTTTTCGAAATGCATGAACACCCCCTATGATTCCAATTTTTTTCAATCAGACCCTTTCCCTTAAATGTCAATAATTTTCTTTTAGCCATAACTTCTTCGTTTGAACTTCGATTTAGACAATTCAAGATGTTTTGGAATCCTCATTTCAGGCTCTACGTAATAAATATTTCGAAACTTTTAAATGATTAATAAATAAATGAGTTTATTAGCATCAAAATAATAGGTATGATTGCAACTGTTAACTCTTTTGGTTATTGACGATTTAGAAGTTTTGAAGTGCCCACAGCTGTAACGTCCCGTTATTTTGTGATAAAATTTTATTTATTTATTTTATTTTAATTTAAGCATTTAAATTCTATTTTAGAATCGGTAATTTAGAATTTAGTAGTTTATTTCGGTTTAAATCCTTTTAATTTCCTTTTTAGTTTAATTTCGTTTTAATGGTATTAATAATTATTAACGGGCCAATTAATAATTATTAATCACCATTGGGATAGTTTAAGAACTTCGGGTTTCGATTTATAAGTCAAAAGTCATAAAAGGACGCAACCGTCATTTCCAAAATTCCTAAATATCTAAACAATATTCCCTCATCTTCTTTAAAATTACCATTGACTCAAATTTGACCAAAACACTTTCATTTTTCTTCCTCCCACCCGTGAGCATCAAGAAGAGAAAGGGAAAATTCGGTTTTCGTTTATTTCTCGACGAATCGACTCGATCTTGGATAAATTGGAAAGCCCTCGAGTCAAGGATCCTTTTCCACCTAATTATCGTACTTGCCACTCGTGTTATACGGAGTTCTCGGTAAGTAAAGTTTCAAACCCTAAGCTCCAAATAGTATTTTAATGGAGTTTTCTTTGATTTCCATCGATTTCGTGTTGTGGAACTCGGTGTTTGTTAATACAGGAGTCGTTTTGAGTGTTTTTGAAAACTTTCCCTTAACCCTAAAACTGATTTTCAATCGAAACCCTTCCCATTTGAAATTTACCCTTTTGGGTTTAATTATGGGTTATAAATTAGTGAATTATTGTTTATTGAAATTCAATTCAGGAAAGGGCATAATGTTCAAAAACGCTAATTATCGATACCCATTGAAATCGGGAATACTGAATTTGCTTAAAACCAACTCGAAACACTTTTAAATTGCCGGAAAACCAAACCCGAAGCCCATTTTAGTTGAGAGGGCCGAGAGCGTCTTTGTGGGGGGTTTGTTGGGTTTTTCGTCGTTTGTATGTTTAGTTGTTGTTTGATCAATAGTTGGTAATTTATTGATTGTGTAATATAATTCAATTGTAGGTGTTTTTGAACCGCTCGTTTGATCGCTCTTTCGGATTTAGGAGCGAAGTCATCTTTTATTAAGGTGAGAATAGTTAGATTTCAAAGTAACTATAGAAAGAAAATACGTATAATGGTTTGTAGAATTGAAACTAAGATTAGAATCCGAATCTAAGATCAGAGGGATGTGAGTTTGTGCCCTTAGGATTAGGAGTTAATCCTTTAAGTGAGAACTTAGGAGTTCTCGAGGAAACTAATGAATCTTAGAAGATTCTAAGTTAGATTCGTTTCGAAGCTTAGGTTGGATCATTGGAGGTTAAAAGATCCAAACTTGTATTTAGAACGGTTAATAGTACCTCGGATTAGATTGGAAGTTTAGAATCCTGGAAGGTATAGGTTAATAGTTTAACTTATGTTTTTACTTTTATTATTGGTAGTGGAGTTCGATCGACATATCGTTCATCCGAGATTCCTATCTATTTTACTTTATGTCTTTACTTTATGCCTCTTTACTTTATGTTTGTCTCAGATACTTTAATAATCGTACTTTACTTTATTACTTTTACAAGCATATGCAAGCATATGCATAACATCTTGCACCATTATTTATTGTACCATAACATCTCACATCATTGAAAAGAAAGTGAAAAAGAAAAGAAAGTGAAAGAGAAAAGAAAGTGAAAAAGGAAAGAAAGTGAGAAAGAGAATGAAAGGTTAATGGTGGATACTACGGGAAAAGTCCACATTACCTTCATCATGCATAAGGTTGAATGGTGGATACTACGGGAAAAGTTCACATTACCTTCATGCATAAGGTTGAATAGTGGATACTACAGGAAAAGTCCACATTACCTTCATTTCATGCATAAAGGGCGAATGCGTATCCTACGGGATGTACTCATTTCCTTGATGCATATGATCGATGAAATTATATATCCTGGATAGAGGATCGAGATGTTATATTTATGCAAATTTTTATTTGTTTTTCTTAACTTTGTCATAACAAGTAATTGGATGAGGATTGACTACGAGAGTTAGTAATATCATCCTTTAGAGAGTATAAAATGAAATTACCTAGAGTTTGGAGAATTTTAGGAGTGTATTGTGTCAGATTATTTGGACACGAATCGGAATGCGAGTTTGAGGTCTACTTTTACTTTTTATTCTTATTTTTCTCACTGGGCTTAAGTTGTTAGCTCATGATATTACAACCAATTTCAGGTAATGCCCTGGCTAGAGGTCATGGGAGAGGAGGTGGTGCTGCGTGATCGAGGGATGATGACCTCGAGATGGACTCAGTTGTTGTAAAGTTTATGTATTACTTTTGTGAACTTTAAAGGATTTTATGAATTATACATTGTATTTAGCTCATAAGAGCTTATGGATGTTGTTTTATGATATTACATCTTTGAACTCTTGATTGGGACTTAAAGTTCCATGTGATTTTATTAGATTTGAAAATTAGGATGTAAACAAGTTTTGGATTGCCAACTTTCAAACATAACCACGCCAATTTTTCTTAAAATAAAAGACTTCTGCTGTGTTTTATAAATTCAATTTATTTAAAAGTGTCGGGTCGTAACAGTTGGTATCAGAGCCGACGGGTTCTGTAGACTACATACGATGCCTGTTTGTTTTTCATGTTTTGTTTTAAGTCCATTCTCAAAGTCACCATCTGAGATCAGCAGCACCAGGTATTCCTAGACCTTTATCTTTAGACTCGCATATTTATTTCTATTTGGTAAAGGAGTGGTGAATCCTCTTTTACTAGTAACTTATCAAGTTACATGGACTATGTTGCAATATGCCTCCTAGAAGGGGTGCTAGACGAGCTGGAGTGAGGGCGGCTGCTCCTGTGAGGTGTAGAGGCTGAGCCTGTAACCCTACACCTCCACCACCACCCCCACCTGTGATTCCTGTTATACTGCCACCTTTTCAAGGGTGAGGAGTTTACATCGCTGAGGATGTTTACCTGGATTTATTACGGGGTGCTGGTAGACTCGTTGCGCTTGTTTTACCTCCACCTGGAGCAGCAGATATAGCAGTTGATCAGGTTGGAGTTACTGATGCTGCTAGGACTCTGAGGGAGTATAGGCGGTATGCACCTGTTGAGTTTGATGGTAGGTCTTTGGATGCATCTGTTGCAGAGTTATGGATTGATAGGGTTGAGAGAGCCTTCGAGTTTATTGAGTGCCCGAACAGGCTGAAGGTCCACTATGGCACGTATTCTCTTATTGATGATGCTCTGTATTGGTTGAGAGGCCTTCATAGATCACTTTCTCCTACTATGGAGGTTACTTGGGAGATATTTCGAGAGAGCTTTCATGAGAAATATTACTCAGCTGATTTACGAGACCGATTAGAGGTGGAGTTTCTAACCCTGAAACAGGGTGATAGATCAGTGACAGAGTACGGGCGAGAGTTTGATCGATTGTCTAGGTTTGCTCCTGGACAGATTGCTGACCCTCAGAGCAAGAAGAAGAGGTTTATGGTGGGATTGAGAGCCGAGATTAGGGGTCATCTATGAACCTTGCGTCCGACTACCTATGAGGAGGCTTTAGAGTTTGCAGTTTCTTTGGATTTGGCATCTGAGGAGAAGAAAGGCAAACTAGCTGCTACAGGAGAGACTTCCTCTCATAAGAGGATGGTAGAGGACGATCATACTGGTCGAGTACTGCTACCACAGCCGAGACAGCAGCAGCAGCAGGCTCGGGGGAGAGCCAGTTTAGACAGTCGATGGCACAGGGACGACCCCGCTATTGTCGAAAGTGTTCTAGTCATCATACTGGGATATGTACTCTACCACTGAGGTGTTGTACTTGTGGTCAGGAGGGTCATCTATCTAGACAGTGTAGAACTCCTCAAGCACAGCCACCACAGTATGGTTACCCAGGTCAGGGTGTTCAGCAGAGACCATATCAGGCACCACCTGCTTTTTATGCTCCTCCAGTTAGGGGCAGAGGTTAGGACCAAGGCAGAGGTCAGTACAGGGGTAGAGGTCAGGGTGGACAAGCACAGCAGTTTAGACTTCCACCTGTTGTTCCACCACCACAGATATTACCTCCACCGTCGCGTCCGATACTTCCTCCACCTGTTCAGCATCAGGCTCGTGTATTTGCCACCAGAGAGGAGGCCGAGGCTGCAGGTACTGTAGTGACTGGTACTTTGACAGTTTTGGGCCATTCGGCTTTTGTTTTATTTGATTATGGGGCTAGCCACTCTTTTATTTCTTCTGAGTTTGTTGAGTTGGCTGCACTCTACTCTGCACCGTTAGGTTTTGAGATGCATGTTTCTACCTCTGTGGGGATGTTTGTTATTGCTGATAGTATGATTAGCACTGATGATTTGTGTTTTATGGGTTGTTGGTTGCATGCTACTTTGATTATTATGCCTATGTCTGATTTTGATGTGATTTTGGGTATGGATTGGCTATCAGCTAATCGTGCCACTATTGATTGTACTGAGAGAGTTATTGATTTTATGAGTCCATGTGGGACCAGTTTACATTTTCGTGGGACTGGTAGTCGAGTAGCACCCACTTTGATATCTATGTTAGAAGCTAGTATGCTTCTAAGTGATGGAGCCTTGGGCTATTTAGCTAGTGTTGTTGATACTTCTGTACCAAAGACTAGCTTGAGTTCTGTGCCAGTGGTGAAGGATTTCGTTGATGTTTTCCCTGGTGAGTTACTCGGTTTGCCACCGGTGAGACAGTTTGATTTTCAGATTGAGGTTGCTCCTGGGACAGCTCCATTGTCCAAAGCACCTTATCGTATGGCACCGGCTGAGTTGAAAGAACTCTAGAGCCAGATACAGGGACTTATAGACTTGGTGTTTATACACCCAAGTGTTTCACCGTGGGGAGCTCTGGTGTTGTTTGTGAAGAAGAAGGATGGTTCTATGCGTTTATGCATCGATTATAGAGAGTTGAACCGTGTTACGGTGAAAAATAAGTATCCTTTACCTAGGATAGAAGACTTATTTGATCAATTGAGAGGAGCCACTATCTTTTCGAAGATAGATTTGAGATCTGGCTATCATCAGTTGAGGATTCGAGATGAGGATATTCCCAAGACTGCATTCAGGACACGTTATGAACATTATGAGTTCGTAGTTATGTCCTTTGGCTTGACCAACGCGCCTGCAGCTTTTATGGACCTTATGCACATGGTATTCAGGAGGTTCATTGACTCTTTTGTGATTGTTTTTATTGATGATATCTTGGTTTATTCCAAGACAGAGGAGATGCATGTTATGCACCTACGGGAAGTATTGACAGTACAACGAGATCAGAGATTGTATGCCATGTTCTCCAAGTGTGAGTTTTGGCTGAAAGAAGTGGTATTTTTAGGCCATGTAGTATCGAGTAGAGGAGTATCTGTTGACCCCTCTAAGATTGAGGCAGTTACTAACTGGCCTAGACCGACTAGTGTGACTGATATTCGCAGTTTTCTAGGACTTGCAAGCTATTATAGATGGTTTGTGCAAGATTTCTCTAAAATTGTTTCAGCTTTGACACGTCTGACTCGGAAGGGAGTTGATTTTGTATGGTCTGAGGATTGTGAGAGGAGCTTTAAGGAGCTCAAGAGGAGGCTTGTGACTGCACCTGTTCTAGTGTCACCCGATAGAACTGGTGGTCTGACTGTGTACACAGATGCTTCCCACAGAGGTTTGGGATGTGTGTTGATGCAACACGGGAAAGTTATAGCTTATGCTTCCCGTCAGTTTAAAGAGCATGAGAAGAAGTATCCGACTAATGATTTAGAGTTGGCAGCTGTTGTGCATGCATTGAAGATATGGAGACATTATTTGTACGGTGAGAAGATCCTGATTTTTACTGACCATAAAAGTCTCAAATATTTCTTCACTCAGAAGGAATTGAATATGAGACAGTGGAGATGGTTAGAGCTCGTTGAGGATTATGATTGTGACATTCAGTATCATCCTGGGAGAGCCAATGTAGTGGCTGACGCGCTCAGTAGGAAGTCTTCTCATTCATCAGCTTTGTCAGCCATACCTTTGAGATTGAGGTGGGATATGGAACGAGCTGAGATAACATTTCTGACTACCGAGGTCACTGTGAGTCTGGCTAGTTTGACAGTGGGACCTACTTTGAGGCAGAGGATGATTGATGCACAGAGAGATGAGGTTCATTTGCAGGCCGATTTTAAAGAGGCTGAGTCAGATATTCCTAGCCATTTTACCTTCTCTACAGACAGTGCTCTGATGTATCGTAAGAGGCTATGTGTGCCTTTAGGATCAACTTTTAGAAGGGAACTGTTGGAGGAGGCTCACAGTTCTATCTTCTCTATTCATCCAGGTAGTACGAAGATGTACAGGGACCTGAGAGAGCATTATTGGTGGCCTGGGATGAAGCTTGAGATTGCGGACTTTGTTAGTAGATGCTTGACTTATCAGCAAGTCAAGGCTTTGAGGAAGAGTCCATCTGGTTTTCTTAACCCTCTGAGTGTGCCATAATGGAAATGGGAGGAGATTTCCATGGATTTTATCAGTGGTTTGCCGAGGACATCAAAGGGTTACGATACCATTTGGGTGATTGTAGACCGTTTGACGAAGACTGCACACTTTATACCTGGGAGGATCACCTACCCAGTTGAGACTTGGGCATAATTGTATCTACTTGAGATCGTTAGATTACATCGTTTTCCAGTGAGGATTGTATCAGATTGGGACACTCGTTTTGTCTCGAAGTTTTGGCAGAGTTTGCATTCAACCATGGGTACTGGCTTGGATTTTAGCACAGCTTTTCACCCCCAAACAGATGGTCAGACTGAGAGAGTTAACCTGATTATGGAGGATATGTTGAGAGCTTGTGTTCTTGATTTTGGAGGTAGTTGGGATTCTCGATTGTATTTGGTAGAGTTTGCTTATAATAACAACTACCAGGCTACTATTGAGATGGCACCATTTGAGGCACTTTATGGTAGAAAAGTGTCGATCTCTAGCTCACTGGGATGAGGTTGGTGTAACGTCCCGTTAATTTTGAAATGAATTATTTTATTTTATGTTATTTATTTATTTCAATTTAAGTATTTAGTTTAATTATTATTTTGTAATTTCGATTTTAGTAGTTAATTTCGACCGGAATTCGTTTTTAATTGTTTTAATGCTTTAAATTCGTTTCGGTGACATTAATAATTATTAATAGGCCAATTAATAATTATTAATCACTTTTAGATTTATTTAAGAGCATCGGGTTTCGATTCATAAGTCAAAAGTCATAAAAGGACGCAACCGTCATTTCCAATTTCTTAAAATATCTAAACACTATTCCCTATTCTTCTTTAAATGACCATTGACCATCATTGACCAAGAAAACCTCTCATTTTGCTCCTCAAGGCCGAAAGTTCAAGGGGGGGAAGAGAATTTTTGGGTTTTCGTTCGTTTCTCGGCGGATCGACTCGATTTCGGTTGCATCGGAAAGGCCTCGAGTCTAGGATTCTTTTCCACCCAACTATCGTACTCGCCACCCGAGATCCAAGGAGTTCTCGGTAAGTTTCTCTTGAAACCCTAATCTCCAAATAGTGTTTTAATGGAGTTTTCTTTGTTTCCTTTCGATTTCTTGCCGTGAAACTTGGTGTTTGTAAATACGGGAGTAGTTTTATGAGTTTTTGGAAACTTTCCCATAACCCTAAAACCGAGTTTCAGTCGAAACCCTTCCCGTTTGAAATTTACCTTTTTGGGTTTGATTATGGGTTAGAATTTAATGAAATAATGTTTATTTAAATTCGTTTTGGGAAAGGGCATAATGTTCAAAAACCCTATTTATCGATACCCATTGAAATCGGGAATATCAAATTTGCTTAAAACCAACTCGAAACACTTTTAAATTGCCTAAAAGCCGGAAAACCAAACCCGAAGCCCTTTTCTTTGATAGGGCCGTGGGCCTCTTGTGGGTGGGTTGTTGAGTTTTTCATTGTTTTGATCGTTTAGTTGTTGTTTGATCGATAGTTGGTAAAATTATTGCTTATGTGATATAATTCAATTGTAGGTGTTTTCGAACCGCTTGTTTGATCGCTCTTCCGGACTTGGGAGTGAAGTTAACTTTTATTAAGGTGAGAATAGTTAGGATTTAAAGTAATTATAGAAATCGAATGAGTGTGAAGGTTTGTAGAGTTTGAAACTAAGACTAGAATCCGAATCTAAGATTAGAGGGATGTGAGTTAGTGCCCTTAGGATTAGAAGTTAATCCTTTAAGTGAGAACTTAATAGTTCTCGAGAAAAGTAGTGAATCTTAGAAGATTCTAAGTTAGATTCGTTTTCAAAGCTTAGGTTGGACCATTGGAGGTTAAAAGATCCAAACTTGTATTTGGAACGATTAATAGAACTTTAAATTTTATTGGAAGTTTAGAATCCTAGAAAGTTTAGGTTACTCGTTTAAGTTATGGTTTTACTTTTATTATTGGTAGCGAAGTTCAATTTATATATTGTTCGTCCGGGATTCTTATCTATTTTACTTATGTCTTTACTTTATGTTTGTTCCGGTTACTTTAATATTCATACTTTACTTTTATTTACTTTTATAAGCATGTGCAAGCATAACCATAACATATTGCACCATAACATCTCGCATCATAGAAGGTAAGAATGTTTGGACCCTTCGGGGATTGTCCGCATCGCCTTCAGAGAGAAAAAGAAAGGAAGGTAAGAATGTTTGGACCCTTCGGGGATTATCCGCATCGCCTTCAGAGAGAAAAAGAAAGGAAGGTAAGAATGTTTGGACCATTCGGGGATTGTCCGCATCGCCTTCAGAGAAAAAGGAAATAAAGAGAGAAAAAAAAAGAAGGGAAGAATGTTTGGACCCTTCGGGGGTTGTCCGCATCCTCTTCTTCATGCATATCATGCATAAAGGGTGAATGTGTATCCTACGGGATGTTCTCGTTATCTTCATGCATATGATCGATGAAAATATATATATATATCCTGGATATATGATTGAGATGTTTTATTTTATACAAAGTTTATTTATTTTTCTTATTTATGTCGTAATAAGTTAATGAATGAGTATTTGACTACTAGTGTTAGTAATTTCATCCTTTGGAAAGTTAGAATGAAATTACCTAGAGTTTGGAGAATTATAGAAGTAATTGTGTCAGATAATTGGACACAAATCGGAATACGAATTTGAGGTCTATCCTTACTTTTTATTCTTATTATTCTCACTGGGCTTAGTTTGTTAGCTCATGATATTACAAAATTTCAGGTGATGCCCTGGCTAGAGGCCGTGGAAGGGGAGATGGTGCTGCGTGATCGAGGGATGTTGACCTCAAGATGGACTCCTCGTTGTAAAGTCTTTGTAAATATTTTTGTGAATTTCAAAGACTTTGATGATTTATATGTTGTATTTAGCTCATAAGAGCTTTTGATGTGGTTTTTATGATATGAAATATTTGAACTCCTGATTTGGGACTTAAAGTCCATGTGAATTTATTAGATTGAAAAATTAGGATGTAAACAGGTTTTTGGCATGCCAATTTTCAAACAAAACCACGTAAATTTTCTTAAAATAAAAAACTTCCGCTATTTTCTCTAATTTAATTTATTTTAAAAGTGACGGGTCGTCACAGTTGGGGAGAGAAGACTTTTGGGACCCGAGTTGTTACAGTTGACTAGTCAGTCGATTGACTTGATTAGAGAGAGGATGAGGATTGCCCAAAGTCGACAGAAGAGTTATGCAGATAAACAACGTAGTCCACTTGAGTTTTCAGTGGGGGACCACGTGTTTTTGAAGGTAGCACCTATGAAAGGTGTTATAAGATTCGGGAAGATGGGTAAGCTGAGCCCTAGGTTCATTGGCCCTTTCGAGGTACGTGATCGTGCGGGGCAGTGGCTTACCGATTGGCTTTACCACCTTCTTTATCGGCAGTTCATAATGTATTCCATGTATCTATGCTTCAGAAGTACATGGCGGATCCTTCTCATGTGATCGATCACGAGCCGATCGTTTTGGATGCTAGTATGTCTTATGAGGAGACACCAGTTGAGATTCAAGCATTCGAGCAAAAGGTGTTGAGAAACAAGACTATTCGCTTGGTTAAGGTCCTTTGGAGGAACCAAGTGTCTGAAGAAGCTACGTGGGAGCGTGAGGATGATATGCGGGCAAAGTATCCTCACATTTTCACTTAGTAAGTTTACTTTTCGGGGATGAAAAGCCCTTTTTAGGAGAGTTGACTGTAACGTCCCGTTATTTTGTGATAAAAATTTGTTTATTTATTTTATTTTAATTTAAGCATTTAAATTCTATTTTAGAATCGGTAATTTAGAATTTAGTAGTTTATTTCGGTTTAAGTCCTTTTAATTACCTTTTTAGTTTAATTTCGTTTTAATGGTATTAATAATTATTAACGGGCCAATTAATAATTATTAATCACCATTGGGATCGTTTAAGAACTTCGGGTTTCGATTTATAAGTCAAAAGTCATAAAAGGACACAACCGTCATTTCCAAAATTCCTAAATATCTAAACACTATTCACTCATATTCTTTAAAATTACCATTGACTCAAATTTGACCAATACACTTCCATTTTTCTTCCTCCCACCCGTGAGCATCAAGAAGAGAAAGGGAAAATTCAGTTTTTGTTTATTTCTCGACGGATCGACTCGATCTTGGATAAATCGGAAAGCCCTAGAGTCAAAGATCCTTTTCCACCTAACCATCGTACTTGCCACTCGTGTTATACGGAGTTCTCGGTAAGTAAAGTTTCAAACCCTAAGCTCCAAATAGTATTTTAATGGAGTTTTCTTTGATTTCCTTCGATTTCGTGTTGTGGAACTCGGTGTTTGTTAATACGGGAGTCATTTTAAGTGTTTTTGAAAACTGTCCCTTAACCCTAAAACCGAGTTTCAGTCGAAACCCTTCCTGTTTGAAATTTACCCTTTTGGGTTTAATTATGGGTTATAAATTACTGAATTATTGTTTATTGAAATTCAATTCGGGAAAGGGCATAATGTTCAAAAACCCTAATTATCGATACCCATTGAAATCGGGAATATCGAATTTGTTTAAAACCAACTCGAAACACTTTTAAATTGCCTAAAAGCCGGAAAACCAAACCCGAAGCCCATTTTACTTGAGAGGGCCGAAAGCCTCTTTGTGGGGGGTTTGTTGGGTTTTTCGTCGTTTTGTATGTTTAGTTGTTTTTTGATCAATAGTTGGTAATTTATTGATTGTGTAATATAATTCAATTGAAGGTGTTTTTGAACCGCTCGTTTGATCGCTCTTTCGGATTTAGGAGCGAAGTCATCTTTTATTAAGGTGAGAATAGTTAGAAGTTAAAGTAACTATAGAAAGCAAATAAGTATAATGGTTTGTAGAATTGAAACTAAGATTAGAATCCGAATCTAAGATTAGAGGGATGTGAGTTAGTGCCCTTAGGATTAGGAGTTAATCCTTTAAGTGAGAACTTAGGAGTTCTCGAGGAAACTAATGAATCTTAGAAGATTCTAAGTTAGATTCGTTTCGAAGCTTAGGTTGGATCATTGGAGGTTAAAAGATCCAAACTTGTATTTAGAACGGTTAATAGAACCTCGGATTATATTGGAAGTTTAGAATCCTGGAAGGTATAGGTTAATCGTTTGACTTATGTTTTTACTTTTATTATTGGTAGTGGAGTTCGATCGACATATCGTTCATCCGAGATTCCTATCTATTTTACTTTATGTCTTTACTTTATGCCCCTTTACTTTATGTTTGTCTCGGATACTTTAATAATCGTACTTTACTTTATTACTTTTACAAGGATATGCAAGCATATGCATAACATCTTGCCCCATTATTTATTGTACCATAACATCTCGCATCATTGAAAAGAAAGTGAAATAGAAAATGTGACGACCTGTCACTTTTAAATAAATTAAATTAAATTAAATTAATTCAAATCAGAGAAAACAGCGGAAGTCTTTTATTTTAAGAAAAATTGGCGTGGTTATGTTTGAAAGTTGGCTAGCCAAAACCTATTTACATCCTAATTTCAAAATCTAATAAAATTACATGGAACTTTAAGTCCCAAATCAGGAGTTCAAAGATCTAATATCATAAAGAAACGATAATAAGCTCTTATGAGCTAAAATACAAATGTACAAATCATCAAAGTCTTTAAAGTTCACAAAATTAAATACATAGACTTTACAACAACTGAGTCCATCTAGAGGTCATCATCCCTCGATCACACAACACCATCTCTTCTCCCACAACCTCTAGCCAGGGCATTACCTGAAATAGGTTGTAATATCATGAGCTAACAACTTAAGCCCAGTGAGAATAATAAGAATAAAAAGTAAAGATAGACCTCAAACTCATATTCTGATTCATGTCCAATCAATCTTACACAATCAATCCTAAAGTTCTCTAAACTTTAGGTAATTTCATTCTAAACTCTCCAAAGGATGATATTACTAACACTCGTAGTCAAATCCTCATCCATTAACTTGTTACGACATAAATAACAAAAGTAAATAAACTTTGCATAAATATAACATCTCGATTCTCTATTCCATCGATCACATGCATAAAGGTAATGAGAACATCTCGTAGGATACGCATTCACCCTTTATGCATGAAATGAAGGTAACGTGGACATTTCCCGTAGCATCCACCATTCAACCTTATGCATGAAGGTAATGTGGACATTTCCCGTAGCATCCACCATTCAACCTTATGCATGATGAAGGTAACGTGGACATTTCCCGTAGCATCCACCATTCAACCTTATGCATGATGAAGGTAACGTGGACATTTTCCGTAGCATCCACCATTCAACCTTATGCATGATGAAGGTAACGTGGACATTTCCCATAGTATCCACCATTAACCTTTCATTTTCTTTCTCACTTTCCTTTCTTTTTCACTTTCTTTTCTTTTTCACTTTCTTTTCTCTTTCACTTTCTTTTCTTTTTCACTTTCTTTTCTCTTTCACTTTCTTTTCTTTTTCACTTTCTTTCAATGATGTGAGATGTTATGGTGCAATATATTATGGTGCGAGATGTTATGGTTATGCTTGCGTATGCTTGTAAAAGTAAATGAAAGTAAAGTATGAATATTAAAGTAACAAAAAAAAAACATAAAATAAAGGGCATAAAGTTAAGACATAAAGTAAAATAGATAGGAATCTCGGTAGAACGATATGTAAATCGAACTCCGCTACATTAATAAAAGTAAATCATATCTTAAACGATTAACCTATACCTTCAAAGATTCTAAACTTCCAACATAATCCGAGGTTCTATTAATCGTTCTATATAAAAGTTTGGATTTTTTAACTTCCAATGATCCAACCTAAGCTCCGAAACGAATCTAACTTAGTAAATCCTAAGATTTAATGTTTTCCTCGAGAACTCCTAAGTTCTCACTTAAAGGATTAACTCCTAATCCTAAGGGCACTAACTCACCTCCCTCTAATCTTAGATTCGAATCTTAGTCTTGGTTTCTAATTCTACAAACCATCATACTTATTTTCTTTCTAAAATTACTTTAAATCCTAACTATTCTCACCTTTTAAAGAGATGACTTGGCTCCTAAATCCGAAAGAGCGATTAAACGAACGGTCCAAAAACACCTACAATTAGAATTATATCTCACAATCAATAATTAACCAAATATCGGTCAAACAACACCTAAGCATACAAAACGACGAAAAACTCATCAAACCCCCACATGAGGCTCTCGGGTCCCCCCCATGAAAGTGGGTCTCGGGTTTGGTTTTCAGGCTTTTAGGCAATTTAGATGTGTTTCGAGTTGATTTCAAGCAAATTCGACATTCCCAATTTCAATGGGTATCGATAATTAGGGTTTTTGAACGTTATGTCATTTCCCGAATTGAATTTAAATAAACATTATTTCACTAATTTATAACCCATAATCAAACCCAAAAAGGTAAATTTCAAACGGGAAGTGTTTCGACTGAAACTCGGTTTTAGGGTTATGAGAAAGTTTCCAAAAACTCTTTAAACAACTCCCGTATTTACAAACACCGAGTTTCACGACAAGAAATCGAAAGAAATCAAAGAAAACTCCATTAAAATACTATTTGGAGCTTAGGGTTTCAAGATAAACTTACCGAGAACTCCTTGAATCTCGAGAGAAAAGCACGGTGGTTAGGTGGAAAGGAATCCTAGACCTGAGATCTTTCCAACGCACCCGGAATCAAGTCAATCGATTGAGAATTAAACAAAACCCAAACTTTCTTTTCCCAAAAACCTCACCCACGGCAATGAGAGGAGAAAAATTGAGTGAAATGGTCAATTGTTTAGTCAATGGTGATTTAAAGAAGATTAGGGAATAGTGTTTTGATATTTTTAAGAATTTTGGAAATGACGGTTGCGTCCTTTTATGACTTTTGACTTATAAATCAAAACCCAAAATTCCTAAACTATCCCAATGGTGATTAATAATTATTAATTAGCCCGTTAATAATTATTAATACCATTAAAACGAAATTAAACTAAAAAGGTAATTAAAAGGACTTAAACCGAAATAAACTACTAAATTCTAAATTACCGATTCTAAAATAGAATTCAAATGCTTAAATTAAAATAAAATAAATAAAAAAAATTTTATCACAAAATAACGGGACGTTACAGTCGCGGGTGCCACCTCCCGTACCACGTACTTTACCACGAGTCTTACCTGGAAAAATTGAAAATGTAGCAACATTAGCATAAGAATGCTAGTGAGAGTAAAATGAAAGCAAATAATCCTATGAACCAAATTCTATACCAGAAATTGTGTCCAAAGGCCTAAATAAAACTTTTACTACCCATTCCACTTTCCAAATTCCACACAATCATATAATATGTAATATGCTTTTCATAAAGTAAAGATATTAAGACTTAAAGTAGAAGTACCGACTATTACTAAGTCTTTCTAACCATTCTAATGAATATAAGTAATTGTAGCACTAACTTTCTTTGTTACCAAATCAGTTTCATCGTAATGGGTTTACCATATGGATCAACATCAACATACTAGCCCGTACGGTCTTACCATATCAACAATTATCGTAACGGGTTTACCGCATGGATCGACATCAACATACTAGCCCGTACAGTCTTACCATACCATAAATCATTGTAACGGGTTTACCGTATGGATCAACATCACCATACTAGCCCGTACGGTCTTACCATATCACAAATCATCATAACGCGGTTTACTGTATGGATCAACATCAACATACTAGCCCGTACGGTCTTACCATATCGCAAATCATCGTAACGGGTTTATCGTATGGATCAACATCAACATACTAGCCCGTATGGTCTTACCATATCACAAATCATCGTAACGGGTTTACCGAATGGATCAACATCAACATACTAGCCCGTACGGTCTTACTATATCACATTTCATCATAACATGTTTACCGTATTTTTGGGTTTTACACAATAATCGGTTTCCGAAAAATTAAGTAAAATGCAAAGTAATAGCAAACTAAACACCCTAGCCATGGCCAAGTGAGAGAAAGTCACATGGAACGGGTTTTCAACTCAAACTTGATTTTAGGGTTTAGGGAAGTTTCTAAAATTGCATAAAACGACTTCCTCGATCTAAATCTTCAAGCTTCGGTGTATGAATTTGATGATTTCAATTTCAACCTCCATTAAAACACTATTCAAAGCTTGAATTTAGAAACTTTATCATACCTTGAGGCCTTTGGAAAACGGACGAAAACCTCGATTGTTAGGTTAGAATCGATCCTTGGACCGAGAGCTTTTCAACGGAACTAAAATTACGGCGATCCACCGAGTATTTGAGAAAAGACAAAGAGGGAGAGGAAGGGGGGAGGGGGTCCGGCCCTATGGAGGAAGAAGGAAGAATGAAAAATGAAGAATTTTGACCATGTTTGACTATTTAAGATGAAAGAAGATGAATAGTGAAAAATGATATCTTTAAGAAATTAGAAAATGACGATTACGTCCCTCTTTAAATGATTTGGTTTATAAAATGAAACCCGAAGATCTTAAATGAATCAAAAGGTGATTAATAATTATTAATTCGCCCGTTAATAATTATTAATGTCACCGAAACTAATTTAAAGTGATAAAAGGATTAAAAAGGTTTTCGAATGAAAATAACTACTAAAATCGAAATTACTAAGTTTAAACTAAACTTAAATACTTTATTTTAAAAAAAAAAATTTACCTCCAAAAGTATCAGGACGTTACAGAGCATCATAGTACGAACCAAACGGACTTTTAGAAGTCCAAGTGATAAGGATTATGGAAGCACTTAAAGTTCAATACATGTACCAATTGGTCCAATTACAAGATCCAAGGCAAAGAAGATCCAACAAGCTTTTATTACACGTTTGTAAAGATGGCTAGGCTCGGCTCAAGCTAGCTTCGAAAGAAACAGCCTAATTCGGATGATGACTTGATGAATCTTTCCTTTAAGATCAATGTATGCAACTTGCAAATCCATAAGGGGGATGCCTACAAAGATGGCCATGAACAAGGATCATTAAACGGGCCAACTATCCATTAAGTGGAAGATAGCAACATGTCCAAGACATCTAAGCAAATCAGATTCTCTTTTGTTTGAATTTAGAACATGTTCCCTTATTTGTAGTTGTGTACAATTAAAATACTCTACTTTCCCTTTATGTTTTACTAATTTGTAGCCATGTGCCTTTAAGGCTTTCCATTTATGTTTTCTTTTCCTTTTGTTATTTGAAGGCTATAAAAGCCATGGAACTCAATGTAACAAATCAGATTATTATTGAATGAAAAACAAGAACTTTTTTAGAGTTTCTTTTTTTGAAAACCAAATTAAGTTTTCAATTTCTTTGCAATTCTTGTGTTTAGGGTTGCAGCCGAGTCATTCAACTAGGGATTGATTGTAACATCCCGTTATTTTGAAGTGATTTATTTTATTTATTTTATTTTATTTAATGTTATTTATTTATTTCAATTTAAGTATTTAGATTAATTATTATTTTTGTAATTTCGATTTTAGTAGTTAATTTCACCCGAAATCCTTTTAATCGTTTTAATACTTTAAATTCATTTCGGTGACATTAATAATTATTAATAGGCCAATTAATAATTATTAATCACCTTTAGATTTATTTAAGAGCTTCGGGTTTCGATTCTTAAGTCAAAAGTCATAAAAGGACGCAACCGTCATTTCCGATTTCTTAAAAATATCAAACACTATTCCATTTTCTTCTTTAAAAACCCATTGACCAAAATTTGACTCTCATTCTTCATTTTTCTCTCCTTCAAGCCGTGGGTGGGGTTTTGGGAAAAAGAAAATTTGGTTTTGTTCAATTCTCAACGGATCGACTTGATTCCGGGTGCGTTGGAAAGATCTCGGGTCTAGGATTCTTTTCCACCCATCAATCGTGCTTTTCTCTCGAGATCCATGGAGTTCTCGGTAAGTTTATTTTCAAACCCTAAGCTTCAAATAGTGTTTTAATGGAGTTTTCTCTTGATTCCTTCGATTTCTTGTCGTGAAACTCGATGTTTGTAAATACGGTTTTAAGTGTTTTTGGAAACAATCCCATAACCCTAAAACCAAGTTTCAGTCAAAACCCTTCCCGTTTGAAATTTACCTTTTTGGGATTGATTATGGGTTATAAATTAATGAATTAATGTTTATTTAAATTCAATTCGGGAAATGGCATATTGTTCAAAAACCCTAATTATCGATACCCATTGAAATCGGGAATATCGAATTTGTTTGAAACCAACTCGAAACACATCTAAATTGCCTAAAAGCCGGAAAACCAAAACCAAAACCCTTTTATGGAAGGGGTGCCGAGAGCCTCATTGATGGGTTGTTGGGGTTTTCGTCGTTTTGTATACATAGATGTTATTTAATCGTTTTTGGTAATTATTGATTGTTAGAATGTAATTCTAATTGTAGGTTTTTGGATCGCATGCTCGATCGCTCTATCGATTTTAGGAGCAAAGTCATCTTTTACTAAGGTGAGAATAGTTAGGATTTAAAGTATTTTTAGAAAGCAAATAGGTATGAAGGTTTGTAGAATTGGAAACTAAGATTAGAATTCGAATCTAAGATTAGAGGGAAGTGAGTTAGTGCCCTTAGGATTAGGAGTTAATCCTTTAAGTGAGAACTTAGGAGTTCGCGAGGAAACTATTGAATCTTAGAAGATTCTAAGTTAGATTCGTTTCGAAGCTTCGGTTGGATCATTGGAAGTTAAAAGATCCAAATTTTTATATAGAACAGTTAATAGAACCTCGGATTATATTGGAAGTTTAGAATCCTTGAAGGTATAGGTTAATCATTTAAGTTATGATTTTACTTTTATTATTGTTTGCAAAGTTCGATTGACATATCATTCGTCCGAAGGTTCCTATTTATTTACTTTATGTCTTTTACTTTATGGCCCTTTACTTTATGTTTGTTTCGGTTACTTTATTATTCGCACTTTACTTTATTTACTTTTCAAGCATGTGCAAGAATAACCATAACATCTTGCACCATTATATATATTGTACCATAACATCTCGCAACATTGAAAGAAAGTGAAAAAGAAAAGAAAGTGAGAAAGAGAATGAAAGGTTAATGGTGGATGCTACGGGAAATGTCCACATTACCTTCATTTCATGCATAAAGGGCGAATGTGTATTCCACAGGATGTACTCATTACCTTCATGCATATGATCGATGGAATAGAGAATCGAGATGTTATATTTTATGCAAAGTTATTTACTTTTCTTATTTTATGTCGTAATAAGTTAGTGGATGAGGATTGACTATGAGTGTTAGTAATATCATCCTTTGGAAAGTTTAGAATGAAATTACCTAGAGTTTGGAGAACTTTAGAAGTGAATTGTGTCAGATTAATTGGACACAAATCGGAATGCGAGTTTGAGGTCTATTTTTACTTTTTATTCTTATAATTTCACCTGGGCTTAAGTTGTTAGCTCGTGATATTACAAAATTTCAGGTAATGCCCTGGTTAGATGTCGAGGGAGAGGAGATGGTTCTACGTGATCAAAGGATAATGACTTCGAGATGGACTAGGTGTTATGTAAAAGTCCATGGACTGAGTTGTGAATTTTACCATTTTGGGATTTGTAAAATTTGTAGATGGCTCTTAAGAGGTTTTGTCTTATTTTTATGATTATAAGCTTTTGAACTCCTGGATAGGAACTTAATGTTCCTTGTGTTATTTAGATTTTGAAATTAAGATGTAAACAGGTTTTGGCTAGCCAATTTTCAAACATAATAACGCCAATTTTCTTAAAATATAAAGACTTCCGCTGTGTTTTCTAATTTAAATTATTTAAAAGTGACGGGTCGTCACAGTTGGTATCAGAGCCTTAGGGTTCTGTAGACTACATGCGATGCATGTTTGTTTTCATGTTTTGTTTTAAGTCCATTCTTAAGTCATCATCTGAGATCAGCTGCACCAGGTATGCCTATAACTTCTATTCTCATGCTTTATTTCTTTGATATTAGAAGAATTCTAAGAATGTTGTTAGAAGTTAATGATTTTTGTGAGATTCCACATCCTTATAAAACCACTATGTGGTTATGTTTATTTGACCCATTTTGAGATTTGGGTAGGGGTGTTGAGAAGGTGATTGACCCCATGCAGTTTTGGAGGTTATACACCTCGTTAAGAGTATTGACATAATGTCAAAGGAAGGAGATGAGGTACTCCGAGAGATCAATCGTTTGATCCTTAAACCTGATTAAAGTGTTATTGTCACACAATTGCTAAGTAGTGGTCTTAGTAGATGTGTGTGGACATTTATGTGTAAAAAGAGGATATGTTTGTCTAAAGCCCAGTATTAAGAGATGAAACACTTGTTTAAGGTGAGAAATTGTTTAAAAGAAATAGGTTTGGCTCGAGTCTAGTGACTTAGATTTAACTCAATGGACAAGTTCCTGGTTTGAGTTGAGAAAGTTGGGTTATGGTAAGTGGTAAATCCTTATGGTAGTATTATGCTAAAAGGAAAATGTGTTACCACTCAAAAGAGAAAGTAAGGACTTTACGTGATAAGTCTCAACAAGGACCATTAACGACAATGTTAATTGGTGAATGACCTAGTTATGTTGCTATTACACTATGGTGTATCAATCTGAATTGGAAACACTCGAGGTTGAGTAATGAAGATCCATATTCAGTAAATTGTCAAGATCGACTAACACTAAGTTGAGTGTTGCTCTTCGATTGAATTATAGAAGGAAGTTGATGGACCGTGATATAGGTAACTTCTATAAGGCAATGAGATGGTTTGGTGAACATCAATTCACATTGTGTTTAACCATCTAATTGGACGGAGAATTTGATAAACTTGTAGGTCGTAGTTTGGACCTACTGAGTCTTTTCGGGATAGACTCTAAAGTGAAATCTATATTGGAAAGTTAGGACGTTATTAGACTAAGGTGTTTGACAGACACTTGTGCTTTGTATGAAAGAAAATGATCTCTGAGGTCGAGTTCATTCAAGATTTGAATAAGGAAGCTTAGAAGTTATCCTTATCTTGGATTTTTACATCTTTTGAAAAGAAGAGAAAATTTACTACTACGGGACAGATTAACTCTCAGAAGAAGAAAGCAAAGGATGACGACGCCAATCAAGGGATACCGCAGCAGCAACAACAGCAACAGCAACAACATCAACATCAACAGCAACAACTGCAGCGGCAACAACAACAACTGGTTCGAGGTGGAGCTCAACAAGGATTGGATCATCCTTACTACAATAGTTGTGTCAGTTTCCATCAGGGAGATGCACACTTCCATCAAGATGCTATGTTGTGATCAAATTTGGATTCACACCACTTTTATAGGGCGTATAAGATACAACCATCACAACATAGTAGCAAAGTCAGGATTATCAGAAAAAGCTACCAATATGGTAGTGATTTATACTTTATTATTTTTAGGCCGTTTGGCTTTTATTTCTGTTTAATTCCGGAGCTAGCCACTCTTTTATTTTATCTTGTTATGTTGAGTTGGTAGCTCTTGAACCGAGACTGTTGAGTTTTGAGATGCGTGCTTTTACCCCAGTGGGGAAGCTTATTATGATGATAGTACGTATGGCACTTATGACATTTGCATTATGAGTAGATGCTCACATTTTACTTTGTTTATTATGCATATGTCTGATTTTGATGTGATATTGGGTATGGATTGGCTATCAGCTAATCGTACCATCATTACAGATTGTATCGAGAAAGTTTTGATTGTATGAGTCCATACATGTGGGACTAGATTATGCTTTCGTGGGTCTAGTAGACGAGTAACACCCACTTTGATATCTATGATAGAAGCTAGAATGCTTCAAAGTGATATAGCTTAAGATTATGTAGCTAGTGTTATCGATACTTCTGTACCAAAGAATAGCTGAGTTAAAAGGGCTTAAGAGTGAGTTATAAAAACTCTTAAACTCTGGGTTTATTCACCATAGTGCGTCCTCGTAAGGAGCACCTCATTGTTTGTGAAAAGAAAGACAGTTCAATGAGACTGTGTATTGATTATCGAGGGTTGAATCAAACTACAGTGAAAAATAAGTATCATTTGTATATGATTGATGATCTGTATGATCAGTTGAAGGGAGCCACTATCTTTACGAAGATAGATTTGAGATCTGGCTATCATCAGTTGAGGATTCGAAATGAGGATATTCCCAAGATTGCATTCAGGACGCGTTATGGACATTATGAGTTTGTAGTTATGTCCTTTTTCTTGATCATCGCACCTGCAGCTTTTATGGACCTTATGCACACGGTGTTCAGGAGGTTCATTGACTCTTTTGTGATTGTTTTTATTGATGATATCTTGGTTTATTCTAAGATAGAGGAGTTGCATGTTATGCACCTACGGGAAGTTTTGATGGTACTACAAGATCAGAAATTGTATGCCAAGTTCTCAAAGTGTGAGTTTTGGCTGAAGGAAGTGGCATTTTTAGGCCATATAGTATCGAGTAGAGGAGTATCTGTTGATCCCTCTAAGATTGAGGCAGTTAGTAACTGGCCTAGACCGACTAGTGTGGCTGATATTCACAGTTTTCTGGGACTTGCAGGTTATTATAGACCGTTTATGCAAGATTTCTCTAAAATTACTTCAGCTTTGACACGTTTGACTCAGAAGGGAGTTGATTTTGTATGGTCTGAGGATTGTGAAACGAGCTTTGAGGAGCTCAAGAGGAGGCTTGTAACAGCACCTGTTCTAGTGTCGCTTGATAGAACCGGTTGTCTGACTGTGTACACAGATGCTTTCCACAGAGGTTTGGGATGTGTGTTGATGCAACACGGGAAAGTTATAGCTTATGCTTCCAGTATGTTGAAAGAGTATGAGAAGAAATATCTGACTCATGATTTAGAGTTGGCATCTATTGTTCATGCATTGAAAATTTGGAGAGATTATTTGTATGGCGAGAAGATTTTGATATTTACTGACCATAAAAGTCTCAAGTATTTCTTCACTAAGAAGGAATTGAATATGAGACAGCCGAGATGGTTAGAGCTCGTTAAGGATTATGACTGTGACATTCACTATCATCTTAGGAAAGCCAATGTAGTGGCTGACGCGCTCAATAAAAAGTCTTCTCATTCATCAGCTTTGTCAGTCATACCCTTAAGATTGAGGTGGGGTATGAAACGAGCTGAGATAGCATTTCTTACTGCCAAGGTCACTGTGAGTCTGGAAAGTATAACAGTGGGACCTACTTTGAGGCAGAAAATGATTGATGCACAGAGGGAAGAAAATCATCTACAGGCCGGTTTTAGAGAGGCTGAGTCAGATTTACCTAGCCATTTTACCTTCTCTACAGATCGTGATCTGATGTATCGTAAGAAGCTATGTGTGCCTTAAGGATCGACTTTAAGAAGGGAACTGTTGGAGGAGGCTCACAGTTCTATCTTCTCTATTCATCCAGGTAGTACAAAGAAGTACGAGAATCGGGACAATATTATTGATGACCTGGGATGAAACATGAGATTGTAAAGTATGTGAGTAGGTGCTTGATTTGTTAGCAATTCAAGGCCCTAAAGATCCACCGGGTTATCTTAACCTTTGAGAGTACTTGAATGGAAATGGGAGAATATTTCCATGGATTTTATCAAGGTTTGCCGAAGACGGTAAAGGGTTATGAAATCATATGGGTGATTGTAGACCATTTGATGAAAACCGCACACTTTACTCTTGGAAGGATCATCTATCCAGCTAAGACTAGGGTACAGTTGTACCTAAGAAAGATTGATAAATTGTGGTGTGCCGGTGAAGATTTTATCAGATCCAGACACTCGCTTTGTCTTGAAGTTTTGGCACTGTTTAGACACTTTGTGGAAGAAAGTGACATTCTTCTGCTCATTTGGATCATGTTGGAGAAAAGAGACTTTTGGTACTCAAGTTGTAACAAATGACTAGCAAGTCTATCATTTGTTTAGATAAAGGTTAAGGGTTAACCAAAGTTGATAGCAGGATTCGTTGTAGTCGGTTCAAGTTGTAATAAAGGATCTCGTATACTTCAAGTGTCACCAATGAAGGGTGTTATGAAAGTTGGGAATAAGGGTCAGTTGAGCCCTAGGTTTATTGGCCTATCGAGATACTCAATTGAGTAGAAGTGGTAGCTTATTATTTAGCTTTACCACTTTCTTTATCAGCCGTTGTAATGTTTTCCATGTATTGATGCTTCAGAAATACATGGAGAATCCGTTCCACGTGTTTGTTTATGAACTGGAAGTTTTGAATGCTATTAAGTCTTATGAGAAGACACCAGATAAGATAAGAACATTCGAACAAAAGTGATGAGAAATAAAAAGGAATTCACTTGGTTAAGGTTCTTTGAAAGAACCAAGTGTCAAAGAAAGCAACGTGGGAACGTGAGGATGAGATACAGTCTAAGTACCCTCGCTTTATTCACTTAGTGAACGAACTTTTCGAGGATGAAAAGTCTTTTAAGGAGGGTATACTGTAACGTCCCGTTATTTTAAAGTGAATTTTTTTATTTATTTTATTTTATTTTATTATTTATTTACTGTTATTTATTTATTTATTTATTTCAATTTAAGTATTTAGATTAATTATTATTTTTGTAATTTCGATTTTAGTAGTTAATTTCACCCGAAATCCTTTTAATCGTTTTAATACTTTAAATTCGTTTCGGTGACATTAATAATTATTAATAGGCCAATTAATAATTATTAATCACCTTTAGATTTATTTAAGAGCTTCGGGCATCGATTCTTAAGTCAAAAGTCATAAAAGGACTCAACCGTCATTTCCGATTTCTTAAAAATATCAAACACTATTCCATTTTCTTCTTTAAAACACCATTGACCAAAATTTGACTCTCATTCTTCATTTTTCTCTCCTTCAAGCCATGGGTGGGGTTTTGGGAAAAAGAAAATTGGGTTTTGTTCAATTCTCAACCGATCGACTTGATTCTGAGTGCGTTGGAAAGATCTCGGGTCTAGGATTCTTTTCCACCCATCGATCGTGCTTTTCTCTCGAGATCCACGGAGTTCTCGATAAGTTAATTTTCAAACCCTAAGCTCCAAATAGTGTTTTAATGGAGTTTTCTCTTGATTCCTTCAATTTCTTGTCGTGAAACTCGATGTTTGTAAATACGGGAGTTGTTTTAAGTGTTTTTGGAAACAATACCATAACCCTAAAACCGAGTTTCAGTCAAAACCCTTCCAGTTTGAAATTTACCTTTTTGGGATTGATTATGGGATATAAATTAATGAATTAATGTTTATTTAAATTCAATTCGGGAAATGACATATTTTTCAAAAACCCTAATTATCGATACCCATTGAAATCGGGAATATCGAATTTGTTTGAAACCAACTCGAAACAAATCTAAATTGCCTAAAAGCCGGAAAACCAAAACCAAAACCCTTTTATGCAAGGGGGCCAAGAGCCTCATTGATGGGTTGTTGGGTTTTTCGTCGTTTTGTACGTTTAGATGTTATTTGATCGTTTTTGGTAATTATTGATTGTTAGAATGTAATTCTAATTGTAGGTTTTTGGATCGCTTGCTCGATCGCTCTATCGATTTTAGGAGCGAAGTCATCTTTTACTAAGGTGAGAATAGTTAGGATTTAAAGTATTTTTAGAAAGCAAATAAGTATGAAGGTTTGTAGAATTGGAAACTAAGATTAGAATTCAAATCTAAGATTAGAGGGAAGTGAGTTAGTGCCCTTAGGATTAGGAGTTAATCCTTTAAGTGAGAACTTAGGAGTTCTCGAGGAAACTATTAAATCTTAGAAGATTCTAAGTTAGATTCGTTTCGAAGCTTCGATTGGATCATTGGAAGTTAAAATATCCAAACTTTTATATAGAACGGTTAATAGAACCTCGGATTATATTGGAAGTTTAGAATCCTTGAAGGTATAGGTTAATCATTTAAGTTATGATTTTACTTTTATTATTGTTTGCAAAGTTCGATTGACATATCGTTCGTCCGAAGTTTCCTATTTATTTACTTTATGTCTTTTACTTTATAGCCCTTTACTTTATGTTTGTTTCGGTTACTTTATTATTCGCACTTTACTTCACTTACTTTTGGAAGCATGTGCAAGCATAACCATAACATCTTGCACCATTATATATATTGTACCATAACATCTCGCATCATTGAAAGAAAGTGAAAAAGAAAAAAAGTGAGATAGAGAATGAAAGGTTAATGGTAGATGCTACGGGAAATGTCCACATTACCTTCATTTCATGCATAAAGGGTGAATGTGTATTCTACGGGATGTACTCATTACCTTCATGCATATGATCGATGGAATAGATAATTGAGATGTTATATTTTATGCAAAGTTATTTACTTTTCTTATTTTATGTCGTAATAAGTTAATGGATGAGGATTGACTACGAGTGTTAGTAATATCATCCTTTGGAAAGTTTACAATGAAATTACCTAGAGTTTGGAGAACTTTAGTAGTGAATTGTGTCAGATTAATTGGACACAAATCGGAATGCGAGTTTGTGGTCTATTTTTACTTTTTATTCTTATTATTCTCACTGGGCTTAAGTTGTTAGCTCATGATATTACAAAATTTCAGGTAATTCCTTGGTTAGAGGTCGAGGGAGAGGAGATGGTGCTACGTGATCAAAGGATAATTACTTCGAGATGGACTAGGTGTTATGTAAAAGTTCATGGACTGAGTTGTGAATTTTACCATTTTGGGATTTGTAAAATTTGTAAATGGCTCTTAAGATCTTTTGTCTTATTTTTATGATTATAAGCTTTTGAGCTCCTGGATAGGAACTTAATGTTCCTCGTGTTATTTTGATTTTGAAATTAAGATGTAAACAGGTTTTGGCTAGCCAATTTTCAAACATAATCACGCCAATTTTCTTAAAATATAAAGACTTCCGCTGTGTTTTCTAATTTCAATTATTTAAAAGTGACGGGTCGTCACATTGATCAACTTAGTTGTAGTGTGATTCAATCTAGAATAAGAAACCTCATTCTTGTCTCTAGATCATTGTTCTAAGAGGTAATCTCATCTAGCCTTAATCTCTTGGTTGAAACCGATTAGTTAGGGAGGGTTTGAGTTCTTGCTTCAAAGGTTCATGCTAAGCATAATAGCATAGGGTATTTGGACTTGCAATTTGGGTTTTCCTTATCAGTTGGTAGCGGAGCATTGGTCGAAACCTTGGCCATACTCTAGATTTGATTCTATCTTTAATTTCCTTGCAATTTGCTTGTTTATTTCAAATCTGTCTTCACTTTTCATTTCTGTCCAAACCACCATTTTTTCTTTTCTTTTTGTGCTGATCTTATTCCCATCTTATAGATCACATTCTGATCTTAAAAAAAAAAAAAAAAAAAGGAAGTGAGAAAGAGGGCTTTGCATTCGAGAGCACTATATTGTTCATCTTGTGTTCTTCATTGCTTTGCTTAGAAAATTCCGTGTTTGATCCATAGAAAATGAAAAAATTCTGAGTTTTAAATGTTATTTTATCAATCTAGATCCACAAATTAAGCAACAATTGAATTCAGATCTGTTGACATTCAAATCCTGCTCATACTTTCCATAATTGAATCTGCCGTATTTAGTGCTCTGAATAGCTATCTAAAACGGGTGAAATATTTCAAATTAGCTTTCAAAGTTTGAATAGGAAATATAATTAAATAAGTTATCTTACTATTTCAAGGACACTTAAGGAAATCGATCTGTAAACAACTCATTTTCTGGAAATTAAATCAGTGCCCAATCTGCTCCTAAATTTCAGGATCTTGTCTTTTGATTGATTGACATTTTCAATTCTCACTATCATTTCAAATTTTTCTAATTGTTCACTCTTAATAACTTATTGATTTATCTATATATGAGTTGTCCCTTTAAAATTCATTTCCAATAACTCCGAATTTGACTTACCATATTTAGCATTTTCTTAGTTTTTCCTTGCCTTTAAATATGTTTTCCAACCTATTTGTTTCCTTTTCTGTTTTCTTATTCTATTATTTAATTATTTTCATAATTAGTTGTATTTTTCTGATTGAATTACTTTGTAGCTTTCTAAAACACAATTTTTGCTAAAAGAAAGTGAGTTATACCCGAGAGCACCCAAAGACAATTTGGCCTACCTTGAGTGCTAAACACGAGTGTTCCGTGAGTGACACATAGTGAGGGAGTGTTGTGAGGTCTAGAATACTTGTTAACTTGTGACGAACAATATGGCTCAAGAGCAGGGCCGGCTATGAGCATGTTCAACATGTGCGACGAAACAGGGCCCCCAAATATCGAGGGCCTAAAATAAAGAACGGGTCTATATATTATTTAAAATTAATATATTATTAAATATAATTTAAAAATGCGGAATAAACATCATAAAAAGCTCATGGCGCATTTGTAATGTCCCATTATTTTTGTAATAAAATTTTATTTATTTATTTTATTTTAATTTAAGTAATTAAAGTTTATTTTAAAATCGGTAATTTAGAATTTAGTAGTTTATTTCGATTTAAGTCCTTTTAATTGCTTTATTAGTTTAAATAAGTTATGGTGGTATTAATAATTATTAATCACGATTGGGATAGTTTAAGAACTTCGGGTTTCGATTTAAAAGTCAAAAGTCATTAAAGGACGCAACCGTCATTTTCAAAATTCCTAAAAATATCAATTCACTATTCATATTCTTCTTTAAATTGTCATTGACCAAAATTTGACAATTTTTGCTCATCCATTCTCTCTCAAAGCCGTGGGTAGCAAAGGGAAAAAGGGGATTTTTGGGGTTTGTTCGATTCTCAACGGATCGACTCGATTTTGGTTGCATCGGAAAGCCCTCGAGCCTAGGATTCCTTTCCACCTAGCAATCATGCTTTCCACCCGAGTTCTAAGGACTTCTTGGTAAGTTAAACTTCAAACCCTAAGCTCCAAATAGTGTTTTAATGGAGTTTTCATTTTGATTCTTCAATTTCTTGCCGAGGAACTCGATGATTTTAAGTACGGGAGTTGTTTTAAGTGTTTTTGGAAACTTTCCCTAAACCCTAAAACTGAGTTTCAGTCGAACCCCTTCCCGTTTGAAATTTACTTTGTGGGGGCTGTTTTGGGGTTTACTTTTATTGATAAAATGTTTATTGTAATTAAATTTGGGAAATTGCGTATTGTCCAAAAACCCGGTTTATCATTACCCATTGAAACCGGAACTTCCAAAGTACTTAAAATCAACCAGAAACACCTCTAAATTTTGTAAAAGCCGGAAAACCAAATCCGAAACCCTTTTTATGGGGGGGGTCGAGAGCTTCATAATGGGTTTTCTAGGGTTTTTCATCGTTTTATGCTTTTAGTTGTCAATCGATCGATGTTTGGTAAATTATTGATTGTTAGATGTATTTGTAATTGTAGGTGTTTGTAGACCGTGTGCTTGATCGCTCTATCAGATTTGGGAGCGAAATCTTCATTTCCAAGGTGAGAATAAATAGGATTTAAAGTAACTTTAGAAACCGAATAAGTAGAATGATTTGTAGGATCGGAAGTCGATCTTTAGGTTTGAATCCAAAAGGATATAAGAAAATGAGCTAACTTATTAGATTTGGGAGTTAGTTTTGATCTCAAGTTGAGAGAATTCATAAGTGTTTCAAAGGAAACATTTAACTCTCAGAAATTCTAAGTTTAGGTTAGTTTCAATGCCTAAGGATGACCATTCAGAAGTTGAAGGTTTCAAGTTTAAATGACTTAATAAGAAACTTGATTTGGAAACTTCAAGTACTTATTGGGAGAATTAGAATTCTCTTGATTAAGAGACTTTAAGATAAAGTTAGTAAGTAAGTTTCTGAAAAACCGTTAATTCGATTTACTTATTGTTTTCCTTATCAGAAGTTGCTACCTTCTTATTTTATATTTAAGAGTGTAATACTTGATTCATTTACCTTTTATGTTCTTTAGTTTACCTTGAAAGTTTACATTTATTTACTCGTACTTGAAAGCCTATGCATAGCATATCATATCATATTGCATAATCGAATTGGGAGGAATAATGAGACATGTAAAGGTTGCAGTACTTTGCATTGTCTGGTATTATTCGTTTATGTTTGTGTATATGTATCATGAGGAATGTAAAGGTTGCAGTACTTTGCATGATTGGAGGGAATGGATAATGAGATAATGATGGAACTATGCGAGTTCACATTATCTAGTATTATCCATAATTACTATGATACATATACAAGAATACAGAGTATGACTTAGCCTACGGGAGATCATTACCTGTATTTGGTGAGTGAGATAATGAGGTGAATGAACTTAGCCTACGGGAGCTTCATTACTTGTCATTATTCACTAGAGGTGGGAAGATATTATTGAAAAGATTTTTTATATTAATTTGGAAAGCGATATAATGAGGTGAATGAACTTAGCCTACGAGAGTTTCATTACCTCACATTATTCACATGTGATGGATATATTGTTATAAAGATAATGTATTCTTTATACTCGTTTTATAAGTGAATGATAAATGATTAGACTACATGTGTTAACATTATCACATTTATCTTAGAATGTGATTGTTGGGCATGTTAAGTCCGAACAAGATGAATGTAACGACCCGAACCCGTTAAATTCTTTAAATTCAAATGCACAGCGGAAGACTCGACTTTTAAAGAAAAACGGCATGGATTCGTTTAAAAATCGAATAGCCAAAACCTGTTTTACAACCCAAATTTCAGAAAAAGCGATAAATCGGGAATGCGCATTCCAAAAGATATTTAAATCATAAAACATAGACATATTTTACACAAATACCCTTTCGGGCTAAAAAAGACATAAGTATGTAAAGATGGAATAATTTACAAGCATTTCAATGAATGCTAAACCAAAAAATGAGTTCTTAATATTGTCCATACACCATCTCGACTAGTCACGCGGCTCCACCTCCTCTACCACGCTTCTTAGCTCGAGGTTTACCTGAAAATTTGTAAGTGTAGCACCATTAGCATAACATGCTAGTGAGAGTAAAACGAAAGCAAGTAATCCTATGAACAAAATCTCATAACCGAAATCATGTCCAAAGGCCTATAATGCTCAATACTACCCACATCCACACTTCCAATTTCCATACAATCATTCGATAGTCATATATTACCCGTATTCATCATTCATTACCATGAGATAGATATAAGGACTTAAAGTAAAGTAACATTCACTACTAAGTCTTACTACACAATTCTAAAGAATATGTAAAGTAACATTAACTATCTTTATTACCAAACACGTTTCATCGTATCGTGCTTTTGTATGGATCGAATCAACATACCACGTACGGTCGTACCATATCTCAAATCATCGGATATCAGGACTTTCACCATATCAGATATCAGGACTTTCACCATATAACAAATCACCGCACCATGATACGTATGGATCCGAATCAACATACTATCATGTGCCATATAACAATCATAGTACCATAGTACGTATCGATCCAAATCAACATACTACTATATACTATATCACAATCATCGTACCATGATACCGTATGGACCGAAGTCAACCTACTATCATGTACCATATCAAAAATCATCGTGACTCTCATCACATCGGATATCAGGAATTTCACCATATAACAAATCACCGCACCATGATACGTATGGATCCGAATCAACATACTAACATGTGCCATATCACAAATTATAGTACCATGGTTACATATGGATCAAAATCACATACTACCATGAACTATTTCACAAACCCTCGCACCATGATTGCATATGGATCAAAATCAACATACTATCATGTGCCGTATCACAAATTATAGTACCATGGTTACATATGGATCAAAATCACATACTACCATGTACTATTTCACAAACCCTCGCACCATGATTACATATGGATCAAAATCAACATACTATCATGTGTCAGTATCACAAATTATAGTACCATGGTTACATATGGATCAAAATCACATACTACCATGTACTATTTCACAAACCCTCGCACCATGATTACATATGGATCAAAATCAACATACTATCCTGTGCCGTATCACAAATTATAGTACCATGGTTACATATGGATCAACATCACATACTACCATGTACTATTTCACAAACCCTCGCACCATGATTACATATGGATCAAAATCAACATACTATCATGTGCCGTATCACAAATTATAGTACCATGGTTACATACGGATCAAAATCACATACTACCATGTACCATCTCACAAACCCTCGCACCATGATTACATATGGATCAAAATCAACATACTATCATGTGCCGTATCACAAATTATAGTACTATGGTTACATATGGATCAAAATCACATACTACCATGTACTATTTCACAAACCCTCGCACCATGATTACATATGGATCAAAGTCAACATACTATCATGTGTCGTATCACAAATTATAGTACCATGGTTACATATGGATCAAAATCACATACTACCATGTACTATTTCACAAACCCTTGCACCATGATTACATATGGATCAAAATCAACATACTATCATGTGCCGTATCACAAATTATAGTACCATGGTTACATATGGATCAAAATCACATACTACCATGTACTATTTCACAAATCATCTCACCATGATTACATATGGATCAAAATCACATACTATCACGTGCAGAATCAAAGTGCTCGAAGTTCCCACAAATCATCACACCATGATTACATATGGATCAAAATCTCATACTACCATGTGTGAATCAAAGTGCTCGAAGTTCCCACAAATCATCACACCATGATTACATATGGATCAAAATCTCATACTACCATGTGTGAATCAATGTGCCCTAGGTCTCTAAAAAGTTAGCTAAACTCCAAAGAATTCTACTAAGTTAAAAAGAAACCTAACTAACTAGATTACACGAGTTATCGCTCAAGTGCATCTTCTAAATACTTTAACTTCCAAAATCCATCAAAGTAACCTTCATTCTCACTTTCATCTAACATCTCCAAATCACATTACCATACTTCCAAACCACTCCGATGTTCCCTTTTCATCGAACTATCCATAAATCCAAACTTTCTCCACACACACTTCCAAATTAAAGTCTCCAACCAAAACTTAATCCTAAGAAGTTATCACCCTATTTACATCGATAAACAATTACATAACGAAACTAAATTCATAAAACCACTAACTTTCACATTAAACTCACCTTGCATGCTCGCGTGACATCCAAATTCCCACGAATCAACAAACGAGCAATCGGACCTACAATTCATCAATTGCACAACATAATACAACTCATATCTAATATGAGAACAAGTGGGAATTTCAGGTGAATAGTGATTTCGGATGAATAGTGTTTTCAGGTGAATAGTGTTTTTCGAAAATCCGAGCTCAAAATCGTCAAATTCCATGATAGAAATTCATGATTTCAACTTCAAAACTCATTTATAATAAAAAACGAACAAAACCGTATAAAAAGTTTTGAAAACTTACTTTTTAGGGCTTCCCGTAAAGAACGAGAAACAGCACAAGGTTAGGTGGGATAGATAGCCCTCATCCCGAGCAATCCAACGCAACTGACCTCATCGAGAACGGTCGAGAAACAAAGAAAAGACAAGAATTTTTCTTCTCATCCATGGATGCTCACGTTGGAGAAGAAGAAGGGAAAGGAAAAATGATGAATTTTGTCTAATTTTTGATATTTAAAGAGATGATGAATAGTGTTTTTAGATATTTAAGAAATTGGAAAATGACGCCTACGTCCCTCTTTTGTTTTTACTTTAAAAATGAAACCCGAAGCTCTTAAATAAATCTAAAGGTGATTAATAATTATTAATTGACCCATTAATAATTATTAATGTCACCGAAACAATTTTAAAGTATTAAAACGATTTAAATGAATTTCGGACAAAAATAGCTACTAAAATCGAAATCACTATTTTTTTTAAATTAACCTTAAATACTTTAATTAAAGTAAATAAATAAAATAAAAATAAAAAAAAAAAATTTTACCCCCAAAAGTAACTGGACGTTACAATGAACTTTATTTGATTTAACATAAAAGAAGGGTAAATTTTATATTTAGTACGAATCATCAAAAGTATGACCCCGAAGGAAATGTATGATTTGGAATCATTCTTCCAAACTTTAAGAGTTTTAGTAAAGTATAAGAAAGTTTTACTTGGACACAAGTCAGAATGCGGGTTTGGGGTCTATCTTTACTTTTTATTTTGTCTATTCTCACTGGGCTTTGTTGTTAGCTCATGATATTACAAACATTTTTAGGTAATGCTCTTGCTAGAGGTCGTGGGAGAGGAGCTGGTGTTGCATGATCGATGGATGATGACCTCGAGATGAACTAGGTGTTTGTAAAAGTCCATAGACTTAGTTTTTGTGAATTTTATACATTTTGGGATTTGTACATTTGTATATAGCTCTTAAGAGCTTTTCGTCTTTACTTTTATGATTATTAACTCTTTTGAACTCCTAGATAGGAACTTAATGTTCCTTGTGTATCTTAAATTCTGAAATTAAAATGTAATAGGTTTTTAGCTAGCCAATTTTCAAATATAACCATGCCATTTTTCTTAAAATATAAAAACTTTCGCTGTGTTTTATATTTAAATGAATTTAAAAAGAGTCGGGTCGTCACAGCGTTGGCTTTCCTGTCCGCACGGTTTTGGTTGGTTTACCTCAACTACCGAGTTTGATCCTAGGTAGAGGCATCTTGCTGTGTTTTATTATTTTTTTTATGCTAGTTATTTATTATTTATTGTTTATTTATAGATTTTAAAAATAAAAATTATATATGATTAAAAAATTTACCTCTCACTTTATCTATCTTAAATTTATCTTATATAATGAAAAATAGAGTCCAATAAATTTTTAATCTTAATTTATAATTTAACTAAATTTTGATTAAAAAAAACTAATTTTTTCTCTAATATTGTAAATTTACCTATCACATTGTTGGTATATTTTGAAATTGAATTAATTATTTTTTAAGTTTGTTAGCTTGATTTGTTGTTATAAATTTATTGATTTAATATTTTTCTTTTATTCATTGAACGTTAAAAACATTTAATTTGATTGTGTTAATATATATATATATATATATATATAATTTTATAACATTCTAAAATAATATATTATTATTTGAAATATATTTTGAAAAAATTATCATTTAAAATATCAGTAGGATAGTTATACTTAACTATATATGTAGATCGTCCATCATTATGCTCTTGAACCTAAATCTTATATCTGTTAATACTCAATATAGAGTTTTATTAAATAAATTTAAAAAATATTATATATATATACACACATACGTGTTTAAAAAAACTTCATTTATATTTATGTGGACTGAGAAAAATATATTTCTAAAAATATATTTTTAAAATTTTTATACTCTATAATTTTCTTGCTATTGTATTTTTATAAAAGATATTTTTTTAATGATTTTTTATATTAAAGATTATATGATAGGGATCCAAAACTATAATTCGTATTGGGCCCCTATTTTCTTAGGACCGGCTCTGCTTAAGAGGGAAATAATTGTGGGGAGATTAGTGATGCTAGGTGGAGGGAAGCACAGGCAGGGGCTTTTGCTAGAATTATGCAAACTTTAGAGGAGTTTAATGAACGTTTAGGTAGAATAGAGATGGCTAACAACCAACCAAGGTGGGAGAAGCTAGGAAAGGGAGTTGACAATGAAGAGGATGACAATGCAAATGTTGGAGAAAACCCTAGGAGAGAGCAAGGAGGGGGCCGAGGAAGTGGTAGAGAAAGAGGAAGGGATTTAGAACCACCTAGGAGACAAATGAGGGAGTTACGAGATGAAAGGATAGAAGAGAGAAATTCAGGGGGTGTTAAACTTAAAATTTCACCATTCCATGGGAGGTCTAATCTAGAGGAGTACTTGCAATATGAGGACAAAATAGAGCATGTATTTGATTGCAATAATTTTAGTGAGGAAAGGAAAATGAAGCTTGTCGTGGCTGAGTTTTCTGATTATGATAGCATTTGGTGGAGCCATCTTAGGGCTGAATGGAGGTGAAACAATGAGCAACCAATTGAGACTTGGGAGGAGCTTAAGTTGTTGATGAGGAAACGGTATATACCAAGGCATTATCATAGGGAAATAAGGAGCAAATTGTTTTCCTTAAAACAAGGCTCAACGAGTGTAGAGATGTATTATAGGGAGATGGATGTTTTGATGACTAGGGCTAGTATTCAAGAAAGTAAGGATCATACAATGTCACGGTTTCTAGGGGGAATGAATGAGGCTCTGAGTTCTTACTTCAAAGGTTCATGCTAAGCATAATAGCATAGGGTCTTTGGACTTGCAATTTGGGTTTGCCTTATTACCGAGTGAAACTCATTGACTTCAAAATCAAAGAATAAATTTCAAAATTAAGTGAAATAAAACCAACACGAATTTTCAATAGTGGAGTTGAAAAGGGTCACTTATACTTATATATTATTTTAAATAATAATAAGTATAAAATTGTAATCATCAAACGAATGAATGTAATGGAGAATTACTTTGTAATGGGAGCTTAAGAATTTCGAGAATCCTAGAACTAATGTGACTAAAATAATAATTGCAAATAGTATGTTAGTGCACATAGATAAAATGGAAGATTTTATGAGTTGTACGAGATCAAATTCGAACATGGATTTACTTCCATGTAAGAATTTGACAAAAAAACCTTTGCGAATTAATCATTGAATGATTAAGTATAAGTGAAATGAGTTTTTACTGACTAAACTCTAAATTCGCTTAAATTACTAAGTTGTTAGTAAATGAAAAAGTATTTGAACATGATAGTTTCAAATCAATAGTAATAGAGCTTGTTTTATGGAGATAAAATATGGAATCTATTACACTTAATGAAACTAATATCAGACAAAAGAAATACATACTAAACAAATGAAAAATGATACTGACAAAGTATTAAAATGACTACCATGGCTAAGTAGTTGATAGTCATCCAGTTTGACTAGAATTACAAGTCAAATCTCCAAAGATCTAGGACAAGAGGGAGATTGTTAGGAATGGTATCCTAGAACTTGTAATTATTTAATAATGATAATTTATTTTGAATAAATTAAATAAATAAACAAAAGATCTTTATATTATCTTGATTGATTCAATTAACAATATTAGGAATATATGGAAATATTTAAATATCAAACTTTCAAATAGTAAAACCCTAAGTTACTCATATGAAATCACGACTTAGTATGTGAGTCATACGAGAGGATTAAAGTCGAGATGACTAACTTAAAAGTGTCTACAGTAAATGGATAACGTTTGGGAATCTTATACTGGCTGGTAACACTGTTGATAGCTTTGCATTTTGTTTATAGACAAATGATCTAATCATGATCATTCATGTGGGAGACATGAAATGTGACAACCCGACATATTTAAAAGAAGCCGGTCGTGGATACGCAAGCGAAAGCAAGGAATTTTGAAACCAAAATAATTACTTTCATTAAAAACAAACGGAAGTATCGGCATGTAGTATTCGTAAAGTCCATGCCTCACATACAAAATAAAATAAACCTTTTCATTTCCAAAATCATCGGCACGTCTGCCGGTTCAGAGTTTCATAAAAACCAAAATCAAAATAAAGTTAGGTGCACCGGTTTAAAAGTCTTATACAAAATAATATACATAGAAGTTTGACTCAAAATCAAAGAAAAAGATAACTCAAAACAAGACTCCTATACTTCCACCATATACGGCTCGCGTGACCGGAGACCAATCCAAAAGCTCCATCTCAGCATAATCAACGAGCACCATCTGCCGCTCCATGCCCTCGTCCTCGAGTGTTACCTGAAAGGTGATGTCAAGCACCTTTGAGCATGACACTCAGCGAAAACAAAAGAATGTGAACAGTGATGGGGAATGACCGTGACATAATGCGAAAGTACATAACAACATGGTAAAAAAATACAAATGAAATACAAATTCTTTGTGTTTGGATGATGGAAACTAGTCATAACTCATTGTTACCACAAACATTACCAATACAAACCCGGCGTCTCACTACGCCCATATTACAAAACCAATCAACCTTCGAGCCATAGCGCATCTCAGTTTCAAACTATTTTAATTCACTAGCACCCAGGTCATTCTAACATAGCACACCGGGGCTCCATCACCTCTCTGCCATGGTAACCACGTGCAACGTCCAACACCCATACAGCGTTACACGGGTTACAACCCCATGGCCACATAACGATCACATGATATGCATGAGTGGAATGTATGACATGAAATGGATTAACATACTTTTTCATAACAGGATTATATAACGAGATATCAAATCAACAAATATAATTAGATAAACTTTTCCAAAATAGGCATATGACTCAATCTTTACTCATAAAGTGTTCATATTTCACATATTCACATGGTTCGTGACCACAACTAGTTTCCAAGCATAATAAAAAAAGTATCAAATATGCATGATCATAGTCTCAAATCCAGTATATGACTCGTTCATGGACTATGAACATAATAACAAAGCAATTTAGGCATGCTTCAATGATCAACTAGTCAAAACAATAATCTTATTTTTTTGCTTATTCTAGCATTAAGGTTTTAACCAATGCCCGAAATCAATATTTCTTCCCGTAACTTCACTTGTTTCCAAATTTACCACCCACATCACAATTCATATTTACTCATATCCACATATTCCATTCCCGAATTAGTTCCAAGAGGAACGGGGACGCCACACCAATCACCCTTCCGATTCTTTTTGTTCTCACCTTCAACGTTAGCTCCGTTTGTAATCGCTCGCCTTTAGCCTACAACAAGTTAATCCATATATGTTTAGGCTAATATAAATATTAAAAATCAGCCATAACAACCACAAATAATCCTGAACCCGGTTAGTGACACAAGTGCCAAAACTAGTTGATTCGAGATGCCATTTTCGGTCAAACAAAGAGTATTTATGAATATTCAATGGATTGATGCTCTAAGGTAGTTTCCTTATTTAAATATATCCATTTAAACACCAAAAACTCCAGAATTGATAATCTTTCACTAAAAGTCAAGGAATACCCAAAAATAAGAAACTAGTCCAACAAAAGTGCAATTTTTTTATCAAAAATGGAATTACCAAAAATTCACTAAATTAATATTCGTAAGTGTTTTCCATGTATAAAATATACATACAAACATTCAAACTTTCCAGAATTGATAACCTTGAAGATTCAACAAAGAAACACCCAAAACTAGCTAAATTTAAAATTAGCATTTTGGTCAATTTTGAGATTCTATCAAAATTCATTTCCCTTCCTTTCCAAGTTGTTTTTCACACATCTTATAATCATATGAACACTCTTAAATACCAAAATTGAGAAACTTAAAGTGATGATCAAGAACGCCAAAAATTCAAAGAACACTAAAAGCATAAAAAACCTCCATTAATGGAGTTTTGTAAAAGCTTGAACCCACGCACGTCTTTTACCTTTTAAAGAAGCTTAAGAGGTAAACTTAAAGTCTATATACATCAATTACACCACCATTTCCAGAATTTAAAAATAGAAAAGAACCTTCAAATAAACATCCTTGAAGAAATTCTAATCAAATCCAAAGAAAACTAGCCAAAAATGAAATCTAGGTTAGTCAATACCTTGAGTTTTTGCTCAAATCTTCTTCCAAGACTTGTTTGGATCTTCCTAAGATGGTAATTCTTAGATGAATCACAAAAAAACCCTTCAAATTGATCCAAGGTCCAAGAGCAAAGTGAGTGGAATTGGTTGAAGAGAATTGAGAGGGAAAAGGGGGGGGGGGGGGGGTCTACGGTTTTGAAGAAGAAGAAAAGATGGAATTTTTGTATTTTTTGTCTTTTCTTTTCTTGTTTTCCTTTTTATTCTTTTGTTTTTCTTAATTAAAAAAATGACAACTAAAATCAATTTATTTTCAAGTCCCTCCACCTATTCCATTTAGCACCAAGCCCTTCCACCTCCTAAATTTATTTCATACCACTCCTCTTCTTTCTTTTGCTACCTAGCCCTCACTCAAAAAAATTAACTATGGTTAAATTTGCCCTTAAAATAAACTCCCACCCGTAGTTAAACTAACCATGGTTAAATACTAATTAACCAAAATACTTTTAATAATCAAATAAAACAAGTCAAAATAAGGAAAATTCTCAATTATCCTACAAAAGTTCTCAGGTCCTTACATGAAATGGAAGTATCATATGCAATGATCGAATACCAAACTAAGTTTATCAATTTCTCATTAGTACCGTTTATGAGAAATGATCGAATATCAAACTAAGTTTATCAATCGTCATAGATCTCAATCCTGAGTGAAATGTGGACTACTATTTGTGGAGTTATATTCTTTGATTCACAGGTTGAGAGCGATCTGTAAGAACGCCCAATAAACTCATGTTTTGGGCACATAACTAGATAAGTAGCTGGGAACCACTATAAGAATTTCAGGAATAGGTGACTTTTTTTGGCATCACCTATTGGTTTCTTAACCGTCACTTATGGCAATGTCACCTATTTACATAGGTGACGGGCATAAAAAACCGTCACTCCGTCACCTTTTCAAATAAGTGACGGTTTTTAACTGTCACCTTTTTCAATAGGTGACGGCTGAATAGGTGACGGTCATAAAAAAACGTCACCTTTTCTAAAAGGTGACAGGGAAAAACCGTCACCTTTTGTCTAAATTTTGAGAAAAAAAATATTTTTTAATTAATTGATTTTTCAAATATTGCCATTTATTACACCTATCAATTTAACTAAATATTATAATAAAAGTTAAAATATCACCACACGCGTACATAAATTACAATATTTGTAAACAAAAAAAATAAATTACATTAATCTTAGACAGTAAAACAACAATTACTAAAAAAAACTTCAACCACCACTCATGTCAAAATTCAAATAACCAACTCGTTGACTCCGATTTCATCTCCCCTCTTCTGTGCTCCAACTTCTTATTCGGTTGTTAAAACTATGAACAACTAAAAGTATGAACCAAAGTAGTAGACATTATGTGGATAAGCAATACTCGAAAATGAATTGCTCATTCAAAAATTCTACCAAAACAGTCACATACATTTCAAGGGCTCCAATTGTCCCAAAATAGGAAGAAACCTAAACAGAACATAAATACAAAAGTTATAAAAGACATATTGATACAACTATTTTTGTAACGTCCCGTTACTTTTAGAGGTAATTTTTTTTTAATTAAAGCTTTTAAGATTAGTTTAAATTGAACGAATTTCGATTTTAGTAGTTATTTTCGTCCGAAATTCATTTTAATTGTTTTAATACTTTAAATTTGTTTCGGTGACATTAATAATTATTAACAGGCCAATTAATAATTATTAATCACCTTTAGATTAATTTAAGAGCTTCGAGTTTCGTTTTTAAAGTAAAAGTAAAAGAGGGACGTAGGCGTCATTTCCCAAATTCTTAAATATCTAAATATTACTATTCACCTTCTCTTAAATATCAATACTTAGGCAAAATTTATCATTTTTCTCTTCCTTTCTCCTCTTGAAGCTGAGAGCACCTTAAACCCTTCCCCCAAATTTTGGTTTTTCTTTATTTCTCGGTAGATCATCTCGATACTACTCCCGTTAGAAAGCCCTTGGCGCGAGGATCATTTCCAACCTACCGAACGTGATTTTTGTTTTTTTTCACGAGGCCTTAAGGTATGTCAAAGTTTCTAAAACTTGAAGTGAATAGTGTTTTAATGGTGGATTTGAGTTGAAATCTTCAAATTCATTCATTGAAGCTTGAAGATTTCAATCGGGAAAGTCGTTTTGGGCAATTTTAGAAACTTCCCCTAAACCCTAAAGTCAAGTTTGAGCCGGAAACCCGTCCCATGTGATTTTCCCTCACTTGGCCTTGTTTAGGAGGTTTAGTTTATTATGTTTTTGCTTTTTACTTAATTTTTTGGAAATCAATTAATGTGCAAAACCCTAAATTACAGATACCCATCGTTGTTACGAACCTCCAAAGTATCCGAAACCAACCCGAAACACCTCTAAAGTGCATAAAAGCCGGAAAACCAAACCCGGACCACCCTTTTCCCTTGTATGACCTAGAGCACCATAGGGAGGAAATCCGGGATTTTCATTGTTTTATGCGTTTAGATGTTGTTTGTTCGATTTTCGGTTAATTAATGATATTAGGTGTAATTCAATTGTAGGATTGTGAATTGTTCGGGTATTTGCAACCTCGGATAAATCGGAGCTTTTCTACAAGATAAGGTGAGTTTAAAATGGAAGTTAGTTGTCTTATGAATTACATTTTGTTATGTTATTGTTTATCGATGTTAAGAGGGAACTAGCTTCTTAGAATTAATGTTTGGTTGGAGACTTTAATTCGGAAGTGAGTGGAGAGGATTTGGAATTATGGTTAGTTCGGTGAAAAGGAAACATCAGAGTGATTTGGAAGTATTGTAAAGTGACTTGGAGATGTTAGTTGAAAGTGGAAGTTAAGTTACTTTGAGTGGTTTGGGAATTAAAGTAGCTTAGATGTTACACTTGAGTGATGACTCGTGTAATCTAAGTAGTTAGGTTCTTTAATAACTCAGTAGAATTCCTTGGAGATTATCTAATTTATTGGAGACCTTAAGCACATTGATTCGGCACATGATAGTATGTTGATATCGATCCATACGTATCATGGTGCGATGATTTGTGGAGACCATGGCACATTGATTCGGCACATGATAGTATGTTGATATCGATCCATACGTATCATGGTGCGATGATTTGTGGAGACCGTGGCACATTGATTCGGCACATGATAGTATGTTGATATCGATCCATACGTATCATGGTGCGATGATTTGTGGAGACAGTGGCACATTGATTCCGCACATGATAGTATGTTGATATCGATCCATACGTATCATGGTGCGATGATTTCTGGAGACAGTGGCACATTGATTCAGCACATGATAGTATGTTGATATCGACCCATACGTATCATAGTGCGATGATTTGTGGAGACAGTGGCACATTGATTCGGCATATGATAGTATGTTGAAATCGATCCATACGTATCATGGTACGATGATTTGTGGAGACAATGAGCATAATTGATATGGTACATGATAGTATGTTGACTTGATCCATCCCAGATTATGGTATTATGATTTGTGATAAAATGACGACCATACGTGGTATGTTGATATCGATCCATACAATAGCACGTTACGATGAAACTTGTTTGGTAATAAAGATAGTTAATATTACATTTACATATTCTTTAGAATTGTGTAGAAAGGCTTATTAATGGTTGCTACATTTACTTTAAGTCCTTAATTCAATTTCATGGCATCGAATGACTATCTCGAGTAATATGTTACTATCGTTTGATTGTATGGAAATTGGAAGTGTGGATATGGGTAGTAATGAGCATTTTAGGCCTTTGGACACGATTTCTGGTATGAAATTTAGTTCATAGGATTACTCATTTTACTCTCACTAGCATTTTATGCTAATGGTGCTACACTTACAAATTTTTAAGTAAACCTCGTCCCAAGAAGCGTGGTAGAGGAGGTGGTGCTGCTTGACTTGTCGAGATGGTGAACGGACAATATCGAACTCTTTTGGTTTAGCATTCGTAGAAATGCTTGTAAATTATTTCCAATTTCCATAACTTGTGTCTTTTTGAGCCCGAAAGGGTGTTTGTTTATAATATCATAAGTTTTTATGATTTAAAGCTTGTTTGAGAGTTTAAATTAGATGATGGAATACGTATTCCCGATTTATAGCTTTCTCTAAAATTGGGTTGTAAAAACAGGTTTTGGTTATTCGATTTTTAAACGAACCCATGCCGTTTTTCTTTAAAAATCGAGTCTTCCGCTGTGCATTTGAATTTAATGAATTTAACGGAAATCGGGTCGTTACAATTTTTCATAATTATAAAGAATTGGAGGTTGAGAAATTACCATTTATATCACTGGCACAAAACTTAAAATGAAGATGATGATAGCATAGACAATCACAACACTTTATTAAAAAGCTTCTCATAACAAAAAAAAAATCAAAATCAAAAGTCAGACAAGCATGTAATTTTTCAAAACAAGATATAACTTTTTTCAACACACAAAAAAACCCCAAAAAGGGCATAAATATTCAGCAAAAATTTGTAAAATTTTAAAGCCTAAGAGAAGACTGCATTACTATCAATACTAAACATAGTGACCTCAAAGTTCATCTCAAATTCACCTTTATTCTATAACTATCAGTCAAATTTTCTTATGGCATGTATTAAACAATGCAATCATTCATTACATTGCACTCACAAAATGAATTCCTAATTTGTATACAACAAACCACATTAACAAAATGATATTCAGACCAAGACATTTTTATACATATAATTAAGATGAACATGTCATATAAAAACATGAAATCAAGCATATTCATAAAGAAAAAAAAAAGTTCAATTACCTTTTAATTGACAAGTACATCACTCTTCAAATATTTCTTTTAGTCAATGGCTAGCTCAAGTAGATGGATGAAAATGAAGAAATAAATTAATCCATAGCTGGAGAATATTTTTATGCTATTGAATATATCCAAGGTAGATTAAGTAATTAAAAAAAAACATGAACTAAAAAAAATAGCAATTTACTATGAAATTACATACCAACAAGCTTTCATTTTTTACTAAAAAAACATGCTTCTATTTTCACCAAAACAAGGGATTCTCTTAATAAGCAAGTACTTGATAAGACTATTCTAAACGACATCAAATCTTATAACAAGTGGGAATTATTAATAAGAAACCTCAAGAGAAAATAGTTAGAGTGTCTTTTTAAGTTTTCTCAAAAAAACATAAACCAACAAACTTTTTGTCACCATCAATCAAGCATACTGGACTAGGATTTCGATGTTCCTTAAAACTTGAACAAATCAACCCTTTAGAATTTAAAAAATAAAACAGTACCAGCAAAACATTACAAGAGAAAAAATAAGAGGGATGTTGGGAGTCTATAAAAGAAGAATAAGGCAAGTATAAATAGCCAAAGATCGTATATGTAGAGGTACCCTATGTCATCCCTCATATATATATTACTGTCAAGCTCCAAAAGAAAGCAGACTTGTGTAATTAAAGCAATGGGAAAAACTAAAACAACGAAGATTTAATTATATAAAGGACTCAGAGAAAGAATTAAAAAATCCATGCCAACTACTGAAGTATCAACTAACAAATGTCTTCCACTTACACTTCTAGGTATGGGATAACAAAATGTAGTACAATCAGTAAAGAAATCAAACTCGTAGCTAATATAGAAGCACATTACAAATTAGTATACTTTAATTATATCAGAAACTTTCAGAGATGGGAAAAGAGAGAAAGTAAACACCATCAATCAGGGTATATTCCTCTTTTAATAATAGAGATCAAAAGAGTACCCATTCAAGATCTGGTACCAACCAAGAGAATGAAAAATTTATCAACTACCATAGATAAAGTATGTGTAGAGTTCCCGTTACATCCCAAAGGTAAATAGGCTCCTAGGGTGAAATAGTCAAGTTGAATCCCAAAGGTAAATAGGCTTCTAGGGTCAAATTGTAACTAAAAATCGGTTTTATTATCCTAGTCCCTACTTAATCTAAATAAGAAAAATCAATAAATACCATAAGAAATTAAAACTATTTCATGCAATGAAGGAATTCCTTAAATCCTATCAAAATAAAACATCACTTCTTTATTTAACAATGTTTAATAAGGATGTTTACCTTTGTTTATAATACTGAGGATGCTAAGTCGAGGAAAGGCTTTCCCAATCACGAGGCTTCCAGCTTCATCCTAATGCAATCTAATCTCTTCCTTTCATAACAAGAGCACCATTATAAATTTACAACATTTTTAATAACATTTAATAATATTCAAAAGGTAATAATAAAGTTAATCAAAATATATTTCAAATCTTCCCTAACAAATGAAAAAGAAGATAAAAAAATGAAAACCGATTTACATTATAAAAAAAAGCAAAAAACTCGACCCATTACACGAAAAAAAAAAAGCAATAAGACGATTTGAATAAAAAAGGCAAAAGACTCCATATTGGTCCAGACGAATGTCAATAAGTTAATAAATTAACAAGGAAAATCAAAGAAAAATATTGTAGAAAAAAAGTTGAAGAATTAAATAAATAAACTGAAAAAACAACGGTAATTACTTTATTAAGCAAAGTATCATATTGGTGACAATTTTTGGTGATGCTGCTTCAGTATCCTATTTCCCAATAAAATAAAAATCGGTTAAAATGTCATGACATAGTATAAGTCTTATAAGATAGAACACAATCCATGCATAATTAACATTACAAATACAACTTTTTTTCCTTACCATAAATTTAGCTTCTTTTACTTCCAAGAAGCTAAATTTCGCAATGTTGAAAACCCAAACCCTCAAAAATCTAAAAATAAATTCCAAAGAATCAAATGGCCAGATACATTATCAATGCTGTATATGGAAATCAGAAAAACAAAAAGATAAAAACAAGAAACAGACAAATTTTGAGAAAGATATAAAGGGGCAACAAAATAACAAGAAAAAAGTAAACAAATCTCTAAGAATCAACATCCAACATTAACAAAATCAAAATAAACAAAACAAAACAAAGGGTAAAACATCAATGCTTTATACCCAGATTACCTTTGTGCAAATTAGGAAAAAAAGTTTTATCTTGACTGTGTATATATTCATTTATCGTTGTGTTCTAATATCAAAAACATTAATGCTTTAGCATTCACTCCAACATGTAAGCATAAATTTTGATTTGGATAAAACTTAGCACTTGCACTACTGGTTTATTCATATTACAGTGCAGAAGTGACAATATAAATGTTCAAATTCAAAGCAAATGATATATTTCGAAAACATCACATCCACAAGCACAAAAAAGAATGGGAGAGAATAAAGATAATAATTAAAAAACAAAACAAAACAAAAACTTGTTTTACCAATTTTTGGCTCTGTTTTAAGGATATCTTTGGTTTGATCTCCAGTTTCCACTGCGTTTTCAATGAACAGAGCAAAAAAAATGTCATCAATAAAAATTAATTATCTAAAATAAAAATCTGGATATGGGAAATTTTCAATTTTTCCATAATGGGGTTCTAAATTCAATCGGATAATTACAGAAAAAATAAAAAATAAAATGAAAACACAAAGAGAGATTAAAGAGAACAATAATCATATATTGTTATAACTTGAACAGTCATGGTTTTGGTCCTTTGGAATTGGATAATTTTCCATACTCAAAAGAAATAAAAGAGCTTTGAAATCAAAGAAAGGAGAAAATGAGTTGCATTTACATCTGTTGGAAATAAAAATTGAATGAACTAGTAGACATAAACAATCGGTGGAAATGATATTATAAAATTATTTGACAAAGAAAAATAAAATAAAAAAGAGAGTGGTGGAGGTATATATCAGAGGTCACAAAACCATCTACAGGTGAACCACTTTGTTGCTGAATATAGATGTTAAAGAATAATGACAAACCCAATTTTTGAGCAGTATTAGTAAAAAAAGACCAATTCTATAACTAGAGGAAATAACACTACAAATAATAAGGCAGTATCAAAAAATAGGAAGACAAATGGCTAATATTCATATAAAGCTAGCAGTAGGACTATACCTCATCCTCATCAGAATCGCTCTATTCTTCATCCGAACTATCACAAGACTCTTTCTACTTAGTCTTGGCACTTGCAGGTGTTGTAACTTTAGCAAAAAAATCTAGTGAAAGAAAATACAATGTCAAAGAGAATAACAAAGATGACCCAGAATAAAAAAAAAAGGCTAATGTCAATTGATATAGATCCAAACATCTTCATCAGAATCTGAACTACTTCAATCAAAGTCATCACTTGATTCATCGTTAGTGGTAGTTAAGACATTCTTCACAGCTAGTTTCTTAACTTTCGTGCCTATTTTGGATCCTTAATATTTCTACGCAATTAACAAAAAATAGTTTCATATACCTATAACAGTGAAAGAAGATAAAAAATTAGAAAACTTAAAGGAAAAAAGGATGTAATAGATGTATATAGCCAATAAATTTCAACTTAACTACAAAAAAATAGAAGACAAAATACATGAGCATACACAAATAAGAAAACAATCCGAAAAAAACCCAAAAATAAGAACAAGAAGAGGAAACGAACCTGATTCCTAACTGACCCGTCGGTGACGTTGAAAACTCATAAGCAGATCTAGGTCATTAAAATAAAATTTTGAATAAATCTGCTTTATGATGAATAAAATCTTAGATGTCCACTCTTTTTTTTCTTTGTGATCCCATTATCCCTAAATCTAAATACAAAATGAATCCCTAAATTAAGTTTTTTCGAATTTCAACCTCAAAAAAGCCCTAAATCTAATTTTGAGGGGAAGACGGTGAGCAAGAGTGAAACGGGAGATAAAAACGATGACATACAACCTAAGATCTCCATTATTGCTTGCAAAATTTCTAGATCTAGAGTCAAAGAAAATAAGAGTGATAGACAGACAGAGACGAATGGAGTTGAAGAAAGACAAATTTGGTTTCAAATCGAAGTTGAGGTGTTTTCTAGATCTGGTTTCAAAATTGAAGAGATCGAATGGAGTCGAACTTGACGAGAATGAGAGAGAATTCGAGAGACATAGAAGAAGAGAGTTTTTTTTAGCGGCTAGAAGAAGAGAGAGTTAGAATGCGTGAAAAAGATTTAAGAGTCAGCGATAGAGTTTCAAGAGCAATAGATAATTGAGAGCGAGATAAAAATAAGAATGAGAGCGAGAGTTGAGAGATTGAGCGAGAGTGAAAGGGAGATGGCTTTTAGATCTAGGGTATTTTTTTTGTCTGGTCTTTCGAGCGAGATGGTGAGTGAGCATGAGATTGAAAAGGGAGAGAAAGACGTGAAAAAAATTGAGGCGTGAAAAAAAATGAAGCGAATGTTTTAAAGAAAGGGTGACGGATTTATGCAAAATTTCTCCTTTTTTTCCCCAACGATCACCCATTAAAATTTCAGGAAAATTGCAAATATGACCTCCATTAATGAACATTAATGAACCAAAACCAAACTTTTGATTTATTTTAAATAAGACCTTATGCTGATGTCATCTTAGTGTGAAAAGACAATAAGACCTTTAGCTTTATTTGTTATTACCTACCCTCTTACACTCCATGGTACTCTCTCTAAAGTCTCTCTCACACTCTAAAGTCTCTCTCCAAAGTCTCACTCTAAAGTCTCTCTCTCACTCTATAGTCTCACTCTGAACTTGCGTAAGGAGGAAGAAGAAAGGTAAGATTCATTCTTCATGTTATGATATTTTTATGTGTTAGAGAACAGAAAAATCATTACCCTCATTTCACATCTGACCTAGGAGTAAATGATCAATCCAACAATAGGCAATGATCGGCAAACGATAGGAGGCAATGATCGATCTGGTCATAGGCAATGATCCGTCCGATCGTAAACAATGATCGGTTCGATCGTAAACAATGATTGGTCTGATCGTAAACAATGATCAGTCCGATCGTAAGTAATGGATCAACCGATCATTGCATGATCGGACCGATCGTATGCAATGAACGACTGACCGATCATTGCGATGATTTGACTGATCATTGCTTATGATCTGACCGATCATTTAGTATATTTCACTGATATAATTTTTTTTGACTATTTGTGTAGATGCAAGTTGTAAGAATTTTTGTTCGTTATGGTGGACATTGGGATGCTGAAGGTTACAATTATATTGGTGGCACATTGGGAGGAATAATTGTTGATAAGGGTATAAGCTATGAAAATTTAATAGAGCGGCTATATGTAGTTGTAGGATTTGACCCTTCATTGACTACAATAAAAATCAAGTGCATATACAAGTTTGCAACAGTTTGTCCCCCTTTGAAATTAGAAATTATATGGAGCTACAGTTTTACATTATGGGTTTAGAACCTTTCGATCCTATATGTGTATCTTGTGAACCTAGAGAGACAATGAGTGGCAGTGGAATGGGGAAAGTTAACTTAAATCAGTGTAATGGATTGGGGAATATTGCATCTATGACTTTGTTGGACGATAGTATAGCTCCATATGATTTAGCAAACGATGATAATGTGAGGATGGATTGGGATAAGCTGAATGGCGGTTTCCATAACGATAAACATGATAATGATATTTTTCAAGGATTGGATGACGCATTTGACCTTCGGGATGTCCAGAAGGATACTGTGAGAGTGAAAATTGAAAGGAATGTTGTCAATGAATGTGAACCTAGTTTTTCTTGATCGGATGACCCATTTGATCTCCGAAATGTCCAAATGGATACTATGAAAGTGAAACTTGAGAGGAATGTTGTCAATGATTATGAACCGAGTATTCGTGTGGATGTAAGTGATAAGAAGGGGAAAATAAACTTGAACCTCTTGAGTTAAATAGTTCATTGATGAATGTAATGCAAACGGTTTCTATGGAAGAGTTTGAAGTAGGCCGCATATTCCTTTCCAAGCAAGATTTAATAAGTAGATTGTTTAGGTATGCGATCGGAAGAAGTTTTGAGTGGAAACTGAAAAAATCGACTAAGACCCTATGTTCTGTAGGATGCGTTGATCCAAATTGTGAGTGGAGGTTCCAAGCGATGTGTTTAAACGGTACCAACATATTCGGTGTTACAAAGTTTGTAGATGTTCATTCATGTTCGCTTCCGTATTGAACCATGATCATAGGCAAGCGAGTAGCAAAGTGGTTGGAGACATTATTAAGATGAAGTTTGAAAATTCTAGTCGTAGATATAGACCGAGAGATATAATGGACGACATGCAGAAAGAGTACGGTGTTAACATATCTTATGATAAAGCGTGGCGAGCAAGAGAGGATGCATATGAGCTTGTTACAGGTTCACATGAAGAGTCTTACAATCTCTTGTGGCCGTATTGTGAAGCGGTGAAGTGTGAAAATCCTGGAATGATTTATCATATCAATTAGAAGATGACCAACATTTCAAATATCTCTTGATAACATTTGGTCCTTATATTAGAGAATTTCAAAGATGTATACGACCGGTAATTGCCTTGGATGGGTCCTTTTTGAAAGGAAAATATCGAGGCACATTGCTTGTGAGCACATGCTTAGATGGAAACAATCAAATTTATCCAGTAGGCTTTGGGATCATGGACAGAGAGATTGATGAATCATGGACTTGGTTTTTGGAAAAACTGAAGTCTGCAATTGGAGATATTGCGGATCTGGTGTTTGTATCGGACAGACACGAAAGCATCGAGAAAGCCATTGAGCGTGTCTTCCCAACTGCGAGTCATGGGATATGCATTCACCATCTTAGCATGAACTTGACACATAAGTTTAAAAATGAAAATATCAATATTTTATTCTTTCTTACTGCAAAGGCTTATCGAGAGTCCACTTTCAAACGTTTTTGGGAAGCCCTTTCATTGTTCACTGGTGTTTGTAAGTACTTGGAAAATGAAGTTGGTTTACATAAATGGGCAAGGGCATTTTCCCCGAAAAACAAATATAGTATACTGACCACGAATATTGCGGAATCGTTCAATAGTGTATTCGTTGATGATAGAGAATTACCAATTACTGCACTGATTGAAGGTATTCATACGAAATTGCTGTTAGGAATGGTGTCCTAGAACTTGTAATTATTTAATTATAATAATTTATTTCAAATAAATTAAATAAATAAGCATAAGTTCTTTATATTATCTAGATTGATTCAATTGACGATATTAGGAATATATAGAAATATATTAATATCAAACATTCAAATAGTAAACCCTAAGTTACTCTTATGAAATCACGACTTAGTATGTGAGTCATACGAGAGGATTAAAGTCGAGATGAGTAACTTAAAAGTGTCTACAGTAAATGGATAACATTTGGGAACCTTATCCTAGTAACACTGTTGATAGCTTCGCATTTTGTTTATAGACAAATGATCTAATCCTGATCATTCATGTGGGAGACATGAAATGGAAGTATCATATGCAATGTTGATTGTATAAGACAGGACCATGATGTTCGATCAAATTTCTCCTTAGTACCGTTTACGAGAAATGATCGAATATCAAACTAAGTTTATCAACCGTGATAGATCTCAATCCTGAGTGAAATGTGGACTCCTATTTATGGAGTTATGTTCTTTGATTCACATAGTTGAGAGCGATCATTAAGAACGCTCAATACACTCCTGTTTTGGGAACATGGCTAGATAAGTAGCTGGGAACTCATTTTCACGAGATGGAATTCATAACTTTCCTATAAATTAACGGTATCAGTGTGATACCTAAACATTTTAGGAACTTTAGGAAACTCCCTTGATGTACTGATTCGAGACATGAACAAGTGGCGCCACGACTTCTATTGATCACAGAAGTATATTATCTCTAGTTCGACTAAAGATAATGTTCATTGGAGAATCAGCGGAAACACAAGGATAAAGCGGTAATTACAGGGGCAAAACGGTAAATTTATCCTTTGTAATTATGAGGGTTCCACGTGAAGGATATATCAAGATATAAATAAAGATAAATTAAATGGACATAACTCATCTATAGTGAGGGGAGTTCAACTATGAATCTATAGTGGAATTATTCATAGTTAGATAATAAGTAATTAACTGATTATGAGTTAATCACTTAATTGACTAATTATTAAGCCCATGATCTATAGGTCCATCGGGTCCCTATGCTAGCCCAAATATCGTTGTAGCAAAACTAAGTTATTAATTTAACTTAGGAAGAACAAACAATTTAAGTAATTGATTTTACTTAAAATTAGGCAATATTAATTATTTGAATAATGAGATTATTTAAATGAAAATTAATATTAATATTATTAATATTGATACAATATTAATTGTTTAAATAAAGAGTTTATTTAAATGGAAATTAATATAACATTATCAATTATAATATTTTAAGGCAAAATTAATTGTTTAAATAAATAAATTATTTAAACGGGAATTAATGTTAATATTATTAATTATTTAAATAATGAGTTTATTTAAATAGAAATTAATAATTAGTATTATTAATTAAATAATGAGTTTATTTAATTTAATAATAAATATTAGAGAGAATTAAATACAATTGGTTTAAGAAACAAATTGGTTTTGGCCCAAAATAATTAATTAATTGGATAAGATATAATGGTAATTAATATATTAAATTTTGGCTAAATGTGTTTAATTAGAAATAATTATTTGAATTTTTCTAATTTTAAATACATAAATATATAACTATTAAATATAGAAAAGTAATTAAATAAATAAAATATATATATTAAATCTTTACTATTTGGCTGAGGCGCAAGGTGGCGTGCACAATTCCAAAAGATGAGATTTGTTTATATATATATATATATATATATATATATATATATATATATATATATATATATATATATATATATATATTTATTTATTTATTTATTTATTTATTTATCTTTTCTATTATTTAATAATTAGGAGATAAGCATATCTATAGAGATTAGATATCATATTTTCCTATAAATATGACCATTGGGATTCATATTTCATACACTACTCACTTTAATTAAGAAAGTGAAAATTCTCTCTCAAGTTTTTGCCCAATTGCCGATTTTCCTTACAAAAAAATTTAGAAGAAATTTTTTCTTCTTTTGTTCTTCCGGTTCGATTCCCACAAGTAGGTTTTGCTTTCGATCGGGATATAGCATAGAAGATCCGGTGTTGCTGAGGATTTGATGCTGTAAAGAAACCTCCAACCGATTCTCCATATATTACTCAATGTAAGTAAAAGGCTTTTAATTTTCGAAATTAAGCATGAATCTACATGTTTTATCACAAATTGCATGATATTAATAGATCCTAAATTAAGTGTTAATTTGTGTTACTAAATAAATTCCGCTAATTTAGTAAATCATCCCTTCAATTGCAACAATGGTTCGTTGAGTGTCGAGTTGAAGCATCGAAGACGCAGGGAATTCTAACAAAGCATGCAGAGGATCAACTCCGAATAGCTCATGTGAAGTCAGTCACACTGTCTGTCTCCACCATCGAGATTTACCGTTTCAAAGTCATAGATAATAATTATGTTGCGACTGTTGATCTGAACACCATGGAGTGTAGTTGTCGGTTATTTGATATAGACCGATTGCCTTGCAAACATGCTCTTACAGCAGCAAGAGAGTGGAACGTCAGCCCATATACATTATGCTCAGATTATTTTACGGCCGACTTCTTATTGAATGCATATGCGGAGCCCATAAATCCAGCTCGACACAAGTCAGAATATAAATCTTCTGATGGTTTTAATCCAGTAAATATGGTACCTCCTAAGATGGTGGCACGTATTGGACGTCGGAAAAAACTTAGGATCCTGTCATTTTGAGAGATTGCTCTTAAAACACGACATTGTGGGAGGTGTGGTTCAGTCGGTCATAACAGGAAAACATGTCGTAATCCACTTTAGTATCACTTGTAAATTGGTACATCATTTTATTTGCAAATGAAGTTTTTATTCTTGAATGATAGTTCAGGTAAGAGGCATTGATCGGTCCGATCATTGCTTATGATCGGTCCGATTGTGATCGATCATAGGCAATGATCGGACTGATCATACTCTGGTCGATCATTCGGACAGAGCCTTAGGCTAGTTTATGAATGATTGGTCAGATCATTGCTCATGATCGGTCTCTATATGGCATGTCATGAGCAATGATCGGACCGATCATAATATGGCCGAACATTCAGACAGAGCCTTAGGCTTGTTTATGAATGATCGACCAGATTATGATTGGTCAGATCATTGCTCATGATTGGTCTCTATATGGCAGATCATGAGCAATGATCTGATCGATCGTATATTCATATCTGACCGATCATAGGCAATGATCGGTCAGATTGTGATCGATCATAGGCAATGATCGGTCGTATTTGACCGATCATAGGAAATGATCGGTCGTATTTGACCGATCATAGGAAATGATCGATCGTATGTGACCGATCATAGGTAATGATCGGTCATATGTGACCGATCATAGGCAATGATCGGTTAAATTATGATCGATCATAGGCAATGATCGGTCAAATTATGATCGATCATAAGAAATGATCAGTCCAATGATCGGTCATATCTGACCGATCAGAGTGAATGGTCAGATCTTAGGATAAAAAGAAATGAAAGCATACAAAAAAAAATTCATTACTTAAAAAACGGGTGTGTTGGACCACACCTCAGCAGATAACATTAGTCTAAACTGTTTAAATAGGGAAGGGGTTAAGATATCTACAATATTTCCTGTTACAAGACATTCAAAAAAATTAATAGTATAAACACCACAGTCTACATCGTTGTCTTGTATCGGGGTGTTACGTACACGGCGTAATGGCCATTGAGTCACATTGTCAGATAGGCCGACATTTTACAAAATACATGGCACGCAACTCTGAACCGGCCCCATAATTGCTGCAATCTCTTTATCAGTTGAGTAACTTGGAAGAGAATCGTAGTACATGAATGAACACCATTTCAGGTCAATGACCACCAATATCCAATGAGATTTTTTTATATTGACTGAAGCGTATACCTAATGGAAGTAATTGAACAAATTGTTATTAATACTAATTTAACAAAACTAATTTAACATAATATAGATTATAAACTTACGTAATCGCAATCACCTTAAGGGACAATGAAGTCTCAATGCTTGCCTATGACATAGTCTATGAGTCAAAACATTTCTGCCAATCATAGACTTTATTATTCTTCACAGCTTTCTCATGTTTTGCCCAACTCCTACCGCAATATTGCTATGACAATTACACAAGTTTATTAACAAGTAAAGATCGATAAGAGCATAGTGTATGAACGGTCAGATCATAGTGTATGATCGGTCCGATCATACAAATAGAGCTTCACAATTACAATAATCAAATTACATACTGCAAAATATGAATCAACCATTGTGAAAGGATGCTTAATAAATTCAGGCCGCATCCTCAGCTTGTCTTGAATAAACAGCATGGATGTATCAACGTGCTATATATTAAAAGCAAACATTAGTGAGTAAGACAAAGATGTGAAGTTATATTCATGAATTGATATATATTAACTCACCTCACAGCCAAGATGTGCATTTGCCCTTTTCACCCCAAGCTAATCTAGGAAGAATGGTTTCGGTTTTGCACCGTAGTACCGACATGGCACCAAAGCTTTACCATTCTTCTTATTGGTAATAAAAAGCTTATACTTCTTAAGTATTTCATCCGGGACCATGTAGAGCGGGTCATATAATTGTATGCCCGCTTCTTCTAACTTCAATCTCTTCTCCGACATAAATGGAGCTTGTTGAAGTGGACCTACAGCCTTCCTCTTTCTAATGCCCCATGGACGTGTCTTAAACTCAAAATTTTCAGACACCATAACGATGTCTAAAGTGGACTCCTCCTTCTCCCCCCCTTTCTTCTCCTTTTCTTCCTTTTTATCCTCTTTCTTCTCATCCTCCTCTTTCGTCTCTTCCTTCTCCTCTTCCATCTTTCCCCCCTCCTCCATTTTATCATTCCCTGCATCTTCTTTCTTCTCCTCCTCATCCTCATTCCCCTCCCCTCCCTTATCCTCTTCCTCCTTCCCCTCCCCTCCCTTATCATCTCCCTCATTCCCCTCCTCTCCCTTAGCCTCCTCCTCCTCCTCCCCTCCCTTATCCTCTTCCTCCTTCCCCTCCTCTCCCTTAGCCTTTTCCTCCTTCCCCTCCTCTCCCTTTTCCTCCTCCACCTTCCCCTCTTCCTTCTTACCATCCTCCTCCATCCTTTGCTCACCATCACTCTCATGTTGATACATGAATAAATCACTAACTCAATCATTCTCATCCTCCTCCATCCTATTTTCGTCTTCTTTAAGTTTTTTCTCCAATAATGTCTGAATATTCATTAACATGGATTTGATATCCCGAACATCATTTTCAACCTGTTCAATACGAGCCTCGCAGTTTAAAATTGCTCATTTGTACTTCGATGACAAACCGTATACTTTCCTTGGTTTGCCATCCCTTGTCCTCTTCTCCACTTTTTCTTCCTTTTTTCCTGGCCTCCTCTTCACCTCATGAGCTCTTAGCCTCTTCACATCCTCACCCTTCTTCACCTCATCACCCTTTGTTTTCTTCACTTCATCTCCCTTTATTTTCTTCACTTCATCACCCTTTGTTTTCTTCACCCGCACCTCTTCAGCAATATTCTTCTTTTTTACTAGTTTTGCCTTTAACATGAAAAACATGAAACCAAATTTAGAACTTTAATTAACTTCATATGACCGATCATACAATATGATCGGTCAGATCATAGTCTATGTGTGACGACCCGACACTTTTAAATAATTTAAATCAGAACTGACAGCGGAAGTCTTTTATTTTAAGAAAAATTGGCGTGGTTATGTTTGAAAATTTGTTAGCCAAAACCTGTTTACATCCTAATTTCAAAATCTAATAAAACATAAGGAACATCAAGTCCCATTTCAGGATTTCAATACTCATAATCATAAAGTAAAGACATTATGCTCTTATGAGCCAAATACAAATGTAAAATCACAAAAGTCTTTAAAGTTCACAAAAATAAATACATAGACTTTACAACCGATAGTCCATATCGAGGTCCGCATCCCTCGATCACGCAACACCATCTCCCCTTCCACGGCCTCTAGCCAGGGCATTACCTGAAATTTTTATAATATCATGAGCTAACAAACTAAGCCCAGTGAGAAAAATAAGAATAAAAAGTAAAGATAGACCTCAAACTCGTATTCCGATTTGTGTCCAAACAATCTGACACAATCAATCCTAAAGTTCTCTAAACTTTAGGTAATTTCATTCTAAGCTCTCCAAAGGATGACATTACTAACACTCGTCATCAAAACCTCATCCATTAACTTGTTATGACATAAATAAGAAAAGTAAATAAACTTTGTATAAAATAAAACATCTCAATTCTCTAATTCATCGATCATAAGCATGAATGCATGAGGACATCCCGTAGGATTTCGCATTCGCTCTTTATGCATGAATGAAGATAATAGGTACATCCCGTAGGATACCCATTCAACCTTATGCATCAGAAGTAACGAGTACATCCCGTAGGATACCCATTCAACCTTCTTTCCTTGTTTTACATTCTTTTCTTTTTCTGAAGGTGATGCGGACATGTGACGACCCGACGCTTTTAAATAATTTAAAATCAGATTGACAGCAGAAGACTTTAAATTTAATAAAATTTTGGTATGGATATGTTTAAAACTCGGACTATCCATAACTTGTTTACAATCAAAAATCCAAAATCTAAAAACACAAGGAACTAAAGTTCCTATCAGGAGTTCAAAGAGATTATAATAATAAAAGTGAAATGTAAAGCTTTTAAGAGCTTATAACAAATTTTACATCTCAAAGACCGAAAACAAAACAAAATAAGATAAGGCCAGTTCCGGCACTTTTAAATGACAACTAATCCATCTCAGCATCATCATCATCTCGATCAAGCCACACCAGCTCGTCTCTCATGACCCGAACACTTGAAATGTTGTAATATCATGACCTAACAACTTAAGCCCAGTGAGAATAATAAGCATAAAAAGTAATGTTAGACCTCAAACCCGTATTCCGATTTGTGTCCAATCAATCTGACACAATCAATTCTAAATTTCTCCAAACATTAAGTAATTCCATTCTATAATATCCAAAGGATGATACTACTAACACACGTAGTCTTATTCTCATCCAATTACTTGTTACGACATAAATAAGAAAAGTAAATATACTTTGCATAAAATAAAACATCTCGATTCTCTAATTCATCGATCATACGCATGAATGCATGAGGACATCCCGTAGGATTCCGTATTTGCCCTATGTATATGAATGAAGATAATAGGTACATCCCGTAGGATACCCATTCAACCTTATGCATGAGGAAGTAATGCGTACATCCCGTAGGATACCATTCAACCCCCTATGCATGAAGAAGTAATGCATACATCCCGTAGGATACCATTCAACTCCTTTTCTTTCACTTTCTTTTCTTTTCTATGAAGGTGATGTGAACTTCCCGTAGGATTCATCATTCTCCCTTCTTTTCTTTTTCACTTTCTTTTCTTTTTCTGAAGGTGATGTGAACTTCCCGTAGGATTCATGATTCTCCCTTATTTTCTTTTTCACTTTCTTTTCTTTTTCTGAAGGTGATGTGAACTTCCCGTAGGATTCATCATTCTCCCTTCATTTCTTTTTCACTGAATGATGCGAAAATGTTATGGTGCAGTATGATATGCATATGCTTGCATATCTTGTAAAAGTAAATAAATAAACTGCGGAATTAAAGTAGTCGATGCGAGCATAAAGTAGAGGGGCATAAAGTAAAGGACATAAAATAAAATAGATAGGAATCTCGGACGAACGATATGTAAATCGAACTCCGCTACATTAATACAAGTAAATCCTATCTTAAGCGATTAACCTATACCTTCCAGGATTCTAAACTTCGAATATAATCCGAGGTTCTATTAATCGTTCTATATAAAAGTTTGGATCTTTAACTTCCAATGATCCAACCTAAGCATTGAGACGAATCTATCTTAGTAATTCTAAGATTCAATGCTTTCCTCGAGAACTCCTAAGTTCTCACTTAAAGGATTAACTCCTAATCCTAAGGCACTAACTCACCTCCCTCTAATCTTAGATTCGAATCTTAGTCTTAGCTTCTTATTCTACAAACCATCATACTTATTCGCTTTCTAAAATTACTTTAAATCCTAACTATTCTCTTCTTAGCCAAAACAATATCTTTGCTCCAAGTTTCCGAAAGCACAATCAAACAACGATCCGAAACACCTAAATTAATTACATCTAACAATTAATAAATAAATATACATCGATCAATTAACATCTAAAAGCTCAAAACAACGAACAACCCCATAAGCCCCACTATGAGGCTCTCGGCCACCCCATTAAAAGTGGGTCTCGGGTTTGGTTTTCCGGTTTTTAGGTACTTTAGCGGTGTTTCGAGTTGGTTTCAAACAAATTCGATATTCCCGATTTCAATGGGTATCGATAATTAGGGTTTTTGAACATTATGCCATTTCCCGAATTGAATTACAATAAACATTATTTCAATAATAATTAACCCATCATCAAACCCCAAAAGGTAAATTTCAAACGGGAAGGGCTTCGACTGAAACTCGGTTTTAGGGTTAAGGGAAAGTCAATTAATAGTTACCCAATAAGTTTTCCATCAACATTCAACAACAAAATTGGAAGGGGATGAGAGTTTTGGCCAAAAACTAAAAAGCTTGAAACAATTTCCATGGAAATACTAAGAGAATTCGAAATCTAGGGCTTACTTTAGAGAGTTGAAAACGTTCCAAGACTGGAATGGGTAGAAAGGTCTCGGTGAGAGCTTTCCAACGCTTCCGAAATCACACAAAATGGCCAAGAAACGAAGACGGGGCGACACTTTCTTCCTCTTCTCTTTTCTTCCTCTTGTTGCTCGGGTTTGGAGAGAAAAATGAAAGAGTTTTGGTCAATTTTGGTCAAATGACAATTTAAAGAGATGAAGTGAATAGTTAATAGATATTTAGGAATTTTGAAAATGACAGTTGCGTCCTTTCATGACTTTTAACTTATAAATTGAAACCCGAAGCTCTTAAATTAATCTAAAGGTGATTAATAATTATTTATTGGCCTATTAATAATTATTAATATCACCAAAGTGAATTTAAAGTATTAAAACGATTAAAAAGAAGTTCGGGCGAAATTAAATACTAAAATCGAAATTACAAAAATAATAATTAAACGAAGTACTTAAATTGAAATAAATAAATAAATAATAACATTAAATAAAAAAAATTCACTTCAAAATAACAGGACGTTACAGGACACTACGCGTAGGCTCCTACATTCTTCCCTTCCTTTCTTTTTCAATGAATGATGCGAACATGTTATGGTGCAATATGATGCCTGCATATCCTTGTAAAAGTAAATAAGTAAAGTACGGAATTAAAGTAGTCGATACAAGCATAAAGTAGAGGGGCATAAAATAAAAGACATAAAGTAAAATAGATAGGAAACTCCGGACGAACGAAATGTCAATCGAACTCCGCTACCAATAATAAAAGTAAAACCATAACTTAAATGATTAACCTAAACCTTCAAGGATTCTAAACATCCAATAATAATCCGAAGTTCTATTAACCGTTCTATATAAAAGTTTGGATCTTTTAACTTCCAATGATCCAACCGAAGCTTCGAAACGAATCTAACTTAGAATCTTCTACAAACCATTATACTTATTTGCGTTCTAAAATTACTTTAAATCCTAACTATTCTCACCTTAATAAAAGATGACTTCGCTCCTAAACCCAGAAGAGCGATCAAACGAACGGTTCGAAAACACCTACAATTGGAATTATATCACACAATCAATAAATTACTAACTATCGATCTAACATCAACAAAACGTACAAAACGACGAAAAACTCAACAAACCCCCCCCCCCCCAAAGAGGCTCTCGGCCCTCTCAAGTAAATGGGCCTCGGGTTTGGTTTTCCGGCTTTTAGGCAATTTTAAAGTGTTTCGAGTTGGTTTTAAGCAAATTTGATATTCCCGATTTCAATGGGTATCGATAATTAGGGTTTTTGAACATTATGCCCTTTCCCGAATTGAAATTAAATAAACATTATTTCACTAATTTATAACCCATAATCATACCCAAAAAGGTAAATTTCAAACGGGAAGGGTTTCGACTGAAACTCGGTTTTAGGGTTATGGGATTGTTTCTAAAAACACTTAAAACAACTCCCGTATTTACAAACACCGAGTTCCCAACACGAAATCGAAGGAAAACAAAGAAAACTCCATTAAAATACTATTTGGAGCTTAGGGTTTGAAACTTTACTTACCGAGAACTCCGTATAACACGAGTGGAAAGTACGATGGTTGGGTGGAAATGAATCGTAGAACCGATACCTTTCCAATGGAACGAGAATCGAAGCGATCCGGCAAGAAACGAACGAAACCCGAAAAATCCCCTTTTGCTCTTGATACCCACGGCCTTGGAGGAAGAATTGGATGATGATTTTGGCTAAATTTGGTCAAATGGAGATTTAAAGAAGATAAGTGAATAGTGTTTAGATATTTAGGAATTTTAGAAATGACGGTTGCATCCTTTTATGACTTTTGACTTATAAAATGAAACCCGATGATCTTAAACTATCCCAATGGTGATTAATAATTATTAATTGGCCCGTTAATAATTATTAATACCATTAAAACTAAATTAAACTAAAACGGTAATTAAAAGGACTTAAATCGAAATAAACTACTAAATTCTAATTTACCGATAAATAAATAAACTTTAATTACTTAAATTAAAATAAAATAAATAAAAAAAATTTATCACAAAATAACGGGACGTTACAGTCAACCCTCCTAAAAAGGACTTTTCGTCCCCGAAAAGTAAAACTCAACATAACGTGATAAAATAAAAGAGTGATCTGCTCCAAAATTAAACAGACCAAAAGCCAATGGCCCACGATTGTCAAAATACTAGTCACTACAGTACCTGCAGCCTCAGTTTCCTCTCTAGTGGCAAAAACACGAGCCTGATGCTGAACAGGTGGAGGAGGAAATGGCGGTGGTGGAGGTAAGATCTGTTGTGGTGGAACAACAGGTGGAAGTCTAAAATGTTGTGCTTGTCCACCCTGACCTCTACCCTTGTACTGACCTCTGCCTTGGTCCTGACCTCTGCCTCTAACCGGAGGAGCATAAAAAGCAGGTGGTCCCTGATATGGTCTCTGCTGAACACCCTGACCCGGGTAACCATACTGTGGTGGCTGTGCCTGACAAGCCCCACACTGCCTAAATCCATGGCGCTCAAGTCCACAAGTATGACACCTCAGTGGTAGGGTACATGCCCCAACATGATAACTAGAACAGTTATGACAGTAATGGGGAGTTTGTCCCTCTGCCCTCGAATGTCTAAACTGCGCTCCACCCTGAATCTGCTACTGCTGCTGCTGCTGTCTCTACTGAGGCAATGGTACTCGACCAGTATGGTCATCCTCTGCCTTCCTCTTCTGAGAGGAAGTCTCTCCTGTAGCAGCTAGTTTGCCCTTCCTTTCTTCAGATGCCAAATATAAAAAAGGGCAAACTCTAAAGCCTCCTCGTAGGTAGTCGGACGTAAAGTGCGTAGATGACCCCTAACCTCGTCTCTCAATCCCACCATAAACCTTTTCTTCTTGCTATAAGGGTCAGCAATCTGTCCAGGAGCAAACCTAGCAGTAGGTCAAACTCTCCCTCATACTCAGTCACCGATCTATCACCCTATTTTAGGGTCAGAAACTCTACCTCCAATCGGTCTCGTAAATCAGCTGGGTAATATTTCTCAAAAAACTTCTCTCTAAATACCTCCCAAGTAACCTCCATGGTAAGAGAAAGTGATCTATAAAGGCCTCTCCACCAATACAGGGCATCATCAAATAGAGAATACGTACCACAATGGACCTTCAGACGGTCTGGGCACCTAATAAACTCAAAAGCCCTCTCAACCCTATCCACCCATAACTCTGCAACAGATGCATCCAAAGACCTACCATCAAAATCAGCAGGTGCATATCAACTATACTCCCTCGGAGTCCTAGCAGCATCAGTAACTCCAACCTGATCAACTGTTATATCAGCTGCTCTAGGTGGAGGTATAACAGGCAGAACGGGTCTACCAGCATCCCGCAATGACCCAAGATAATCCTCCTCAGCAATGTAAACTCCTCGCCCCTGAACAGGTGGCGGTATAACAAGAATCTCAGGTGGAGGTGGTGGGTTACGGGCTCGGCCTCTACCCCTCACAAAAGCAGCCGCCCAAACACCAGCTCGTCTAGCACCCCTTCTAGGAGGCATACTGCATCATAGTCAATATAACTTGATAAGTTACTAGTAAAAGAGGATTCACCACTCCTTTACCAAATCGAAATAAATATGCGAGTTTAAAGATAAAGGTCTAGGAATACCTGGTGCTGCTGATCTCAGATGATGACTTTGAGAATGGACTTAAAACAAAACATGAAATACAAACATGCATCACATGTTGTCTCTGGTAACTCGTCGACTCGATACCAACCGTGTGCCAACCCGACACTTTTAAATAATTTAAATCGGACTCGACAGGAAGTCTTTTATTTTAAGAAAAATTGGCATGGTTATGTTTGAAAATTTGTTAGCCAAAACCTGTTTACATCCTAATTTCAAAATCTAATAAAACATAAGGAACATCAAGTCCCATTTTAGGAGTTCAATACTCATAATCATAAAGTAAAGACATTATGCTCTTATGAGCCAAATACATATGTAAAATCACAAAAGTCTTTAAAGTTCACAAAAATAAATACATAGACTTTACAACCCATAGTCCATCTCGAGGTCAGCATCCCTCGATCACGCAGCACCATCTCCCCTTCCACATCCTCTAGCCAGGGCATTACCTGAAATTTTTGTAATATCATGAGCTAACAAACTAAGCCCAGTGAGAAAAATAAGAATAAAAAGTAAAGATAGACCTCAAACTCGTATTCCGATTTGTGTCCAAACAATCTGACACAATCAATCGTAAAGTTCTCTAAACTTTAGGTAATTTCATTCTAAACTCTCCAAAGGATGACATTACTAACACTCGTAGTCAAAACCTCATCCATTAACTTGTTATGACATAAATAAGAAAAGTAAACAAACTTTATATAAAATAAAACATCTCAATTCTCTAATTCATCGATCATAAGCATGAATGCATGAGGGCATCCTGTAGGATTTCGCATTCACCCTTTATGCATGAATGAAGATAAAAGGTACATCCCGTAGGATACCCATTCAACCTTATGCATCAAAAGTAACGAGTACATCCCGTAGGATACCCATTCAACCTTCTTTCCTTGTTTTACTTTCTTTTCTTTTTCTGAAGGTGATGTGAACACTACCCGTAGGCTCCAACATTCTTCCCTTCCTTTCTTTTTCAATGAATGATGCGAACATGTTATGGTGCAATATGATGCCTGCATATCCTTGTAAAAGTAAATAAGTAAAGTGCGGAATTAAAGTAGTTGATGAAAGCATAAAGTAGAGGGGCATAAAATAAAAGACATAAAGTAAAATAGATAGGAACTCCAGACGAATGATATGTCAATCGAACTCCACTACCAATACTAAAAGTAAAACCATAACTTAAACGATTAACCTAAACCTTCAAGGATTCTAAACTTCCAATAATAATCTGAAGTTCTATTAACCATTCTATATAAAAGTTTGGATCTTTTAACTTCCAATGATCCAACCGAAGCTTCGAAACGAATCTAACTTAGAATATTCTAGGATTCAATAGTTTCCTTGAGAACTCCTAAGTTCTCACTTAAAGAATTTACTTCTAATCTTAAGGGCACTAACTCACTTCCCTCTAATCTTAGATTCGAATTCTAATCTTAGTTTCCAATTCTACAAATCATTATACTTATTCGCTTTCTAAAATTACTTTAAATCCTAACTATTCTCACCTTAATAAAAGATGACTTCGCTCCTAAACCCAGAAGAGCGATCAAACGAACGGTTCGAAAACACCTACAATTGGAATTAGATCACACAATCAATAAATTACTAACTATCGATCAAACATCAACTAAACGTACAAAACAATGAAAAACTCAACAAACCCTCCCCCCAAAGAGGCTCTCAGCCCTCTCAAGTAAATGGGCTTCGGGTTTGGTTTTCCACCTTTTAGGCAATTTTAAAGTGTTTCGAGTTGGTTTTAAGCAAATTTGATATTCCTGATTTCAATGGGTATTGATAATTAAGGTTTTTGAACATTATGCCCTTTCCCGAATTGAAATTAAATAAACATTATTTCACTAATTTATAACCCATAATCAAACCCAAAAAGGTAAATTTCAAACGGGAAGGGTTTCGACTGAAATTCGGTTTTAGGGTTATGGGATTGTTTCTAAAAACACTTAAAACAACTCCCGTATTTACAAACACCGAGTTCCACAACACGAAATCGAAGGAAAACAAAGAAAACTCCATTAAAATACTATTTGGAGCTTAGGGTTTGAAACTTTACTTACCGAGAACTCCGTATAACACGAGTGGCAAGTACGATGTTTGGGTGGAAATGAATCGTAGGACTGATACCTTTCCAATGGAACGAGAATCGAAGCGATCCGGCAAGAAACGAACGAAACCCGAAAAATCCCCTTTTGGTCTTGATACCCATGGCCTTGGAGGAAGAATTGGATGATGTTTTTGGTCAAATTTTGTCAATTGGAGATTTAAAGAAGATAAGTGAATAGATTTGAGATATTTAGGAATTTTGGAAATGACGGTTGCGTCCTTTTATGACTTTTGACTTGTAAAACGAAACCCGATGATCTTAAACTATCCCAATGGTGATTAATAATTATTAATTGGCTCGTTAATAATTATTAATACCATTAAAACGAAGTTAAACTAAAAAGGTAACTAAAAGGACTTAAACCGAAATAAACTACTAAATTCTAATTTACCGATAACTAAATAAACTTTAATTACTTAAATTAAAATAAAATAAATAAATTTTTTTTATCACAAAATAACGGGATGTTACATTATGATCGGTCCGATCATAATCTGACCGATCATTAAGACAGAGCACGTAACATAACTCTGTCTCAATGATCGATCAGATCATAGTGTATGATCGGTCAAATCATAGTGTATGATCGGTCAGATCATAATTTGACCGATCATTAAGACAGAGCACGTAACATAACTCTGTCTCAATGATCGATCAGATCATACACAATGATTGGTCAGATCATAGTGTATGATCGGTCTGATCATAATTTGACCGATCCTTAAAATAGAGCACGTAACATAACTCTGTCTTAATGATCGGTCAGATCATAGATACGGTCTGACCGATCATACACTATAATCTAAACGATCATACACTATGATCTGACCGATCATTGTGTATGATCTAATAAACAACAATGAATTTCACAAAAATTAACAAAGTACCTTGTCCAATTGAGCAAATATATTCTTCTTAAGGCTGACCTGTGTCATTGCCTTTTCAATTCGCCATGAGCATACTTGTGGTAGATCTGTATCCACCCATGATATATATTTTTTAGCAAAAAGCTGGGGTATTTGTTCGAAAATTCATAGCTATAATAGTTAAATTATCATATAATACACTTTCACATCATCAGGGTAATACAAATAAGGTTTTTTGGTACATTACCTGGAATGCGTATGGAAATCCGGCAAGCGAGTAGGTTCCACCCACTACCTTCGCATCATGCTTGCTCTCTTTCTTATCCTCGACCATGGCATCATCAATGTCTTCCTTCAGTTGATTTGTTTCAGTCGGTTTCAATTTTCCTTCAGTAGCTTCCTTCAGCGAACTAAGCGTGATCGCATAAATGGTGTCAACCCAATCAAAGTTTTCCCACATTTCTTCTTCTTCTACCAATGAATAAAAACTAGTATCAATTTGTTTTCTTCTCAATCCACCTATCAATACTAGCTCCACAATATACACCAAGGTCATCCTCACTATGTCCTTATCATCTGTCAATCCGTGATTAAGGATCTTATCATCTAAATCATACTTGTTTATGTCATAACGGCTACTGAACAACAACTCTCGTACTCTAATAGAATGGTCCCTACGTATAAAGGGTTTCTCGTGTGGCAATCCAGTGATAAGTGCGAAATCATCCTTCGTAAATGTCCTTACCCGTCCTCTAATCAGAAAACTCATCTCTTGCTCATTCAGTTGTTCAACCTCTCTTAGTAGAACTAGATGAATGAGTGGGCCACATAACTTGAATTCTACATCAATTAAACGCCCAATGAATGTTTCTCTCAACATTGCTAGCTGTGTTGGAGTAAGTCCCTCCTTAATGTTCTTCACAGTGTTAGACAAGTGTGAGACCCCAATTACAGTGGCAGGAAAATGATCAGCAATACTATATTTCAAAGTAGGCATTTCACCTGAAGGACACAAAATTAAAAAAGGTCGAAAAATTAAACGTCAGATCATGTGCTAGTATTTTGATCGGTCCAATCATGTGTAATGATCAGTCATATCATTGTTTATGATCGGTTAGATCACTCAAAGAAGGTATGACCGATCATTAGCCCTAGAAGAGGCAATAGATAATGATCGGTGAGATTGATGATCGGTCAGATTATAGTTAGAGATTGTTCAGTGTTCAGATTATAGGCTATGATCTGAACGATCTCTAACTATGATCTGAACGACCATCAATATCACCGATTATTACTTATTGCCTCTTCTAGGGCTAATGATCGGTCATATCTTCTTTGAGTGATCTAACCGATCATAAGCAATGATCTGACCTATCATTACCCATGATCGGACCAATCATTAGCCCTATACTTTGAAACCATAACTTTAGAAAATCGAAAAGACATAATACCTTTTATCGTGGATTTGCAGAGATCCTTCGTATACGTTTGAGCGACTTGTACGAAATAAAAAACGGAACTTAAACTTACTTAAGAAGGAAAACAGATCTGATCGTGGGTGGTTTATACGTTTGGACGAGATCGCGCGTTTGGAAGAGATGAGATCGTGGGTTTCGAAGAGAAAGGATCGTTGGTTTCGAAGAGAAAGGTTTCGTTTACGATCTGAAGTTAGAGAAAGGGTCGTGGGTTTTGGTTTACGATCTGACGTTTCGTTTTCGTACGCAAACATTAAAATTTCAAGGGATTTTTCATCTTTTCACGCTAGGATGACATCAGCATAAGGTCTTATTTAAAAGAAATAAAAAACTTGGATTTTGTTCATTAATTTTCATTAATGGAGGTCATATGTGCAATTTTCCCTAAAATTTCTACCGTCCCCTAAAGTCATTTTTCTAATAGTGAACGCATCTTCACGAGATGGAATTCATAACTTAACGGTATCAGTGAGATACCTAAACATTTTAGGAACTTTAGAAAACTCCCTTGATGTACTGATTCAAGACATGAACAAGTGGCTCCACGACTTCTATTGATCACAGAAGTATATTATCTCTAGTTTGACTAAAGATAAAGTTCATTGGAGAATCAGCGGGAACACAAGGATAAAGTGGTAATTACAGGGGTAAAACGGTAAATTAATCCGCCTATAATTATGAGGGTTTCATGTGAAGGATACATCATAGATATAAATAAAAGATAAACTAAATGAACATAACTCATCTATAGTGAGGGGAGTTCAGCTATGAATCTATAGTAGAATTATTCATAGTTAAATAATAAGTAATTAACTTATTAAGAGTTAATCACTTAATTGACTAATATTATTAAGCTCGTGATCTATAGGTCCATCGGGTCCCTATGCTAGCCCAAATATCGTTGTAGTGAAACTAAGTTATTAATTTAACTTTGGGAGAATAAATAATTTAAGTAATTAATTTTACTTAAAATCAGGCAATATTAATTATTTGAATAACGAGATTATTTAAATGAAATTTAATATTAATATTATTAATATTGATTCAATATTAATTGTTTAAATAAAGATTTTATTTAAATGGAAATTAATATAACATTATCAATTATAATATTTTGAGGCAAAATTAATTGTTTAAATAAATAAATTATTTAAACGGGAATTAATGTTAATATTATTAATCATTTAAATATGAGTTTATTTAAATGAAAATTAATAATTAATATTATTGATTAAATAATGAGTTTATTTAATTTAATAATAAATATTAGAGAGAATTAAATACAGTTGGTTTGAGAAACAAATTTGTTTTGGCCCAAATTAATTAATTTATTGGATCGGATCCAATGGTAATTAATATATTAGTTTTTGGCTAAATGTGTTTTATTAGATATTATTATTTGAATTTTTCTAATTTTAAATACATACATACATACATACATACATACATACATACATACATACATACATACATACATACATACATACACACACACACACACACATATATATATATATATATATACATACACACACACACACATATATATATATATACACACACACACACATAAAGAAAAGTAAATAAAAAATTTATATAGTTTTCCTTTTGGGAAATTTCATTGGGTGGCAGATTTTTATGCAATATTTGTAAAAATATCAACTCAAAAAAGTATTTGCAAATATAGCAATTTTTATCATGTTTATCCGTGATAAACAGTGATTTATTTGTTTATCGGTGATAAACTTAGTGTTAAAATATCTAATTAAATGTTTATCATTGATAAACCTGATCAAAATTTGCTATATTTGTAAATATTTTTTTTAGCTTTTATTTTTACAAATATTACTAAAAAATTTGTTAGATTTGCAAATGCCCCTTTCCTTTTTGGTCGCATCGGCGTGAATGACATTACAAACTTTATATTTGGTAAAGAAAAGTGGATTACGTGGTGGCCCACACTGAAGAGTTTATATATATAGAATTTTTATTTATTTTTTCTATTATATTTAATAATTAGGAGATAAGCATATCTAATTAGATTATATATCATATTTCTTATAAATATGACCATTGAGATTCATATTTTGTACCCTTCTCACTTTAATTAAGAAAGTGAAAATTCTCTCTTCAATTTTTGCCCAAATTGCCAATTTTTCTATGATAAAAATAAGAAGAAATTTTTCTTCTTTTGTTCTTCTGGTTTGATTCCCACAAGTCGGTTTTGTTTTCGATCGAGATAGAGCATAGAAGATCCGGTGTTGGTGAGGATTTGATGCTGTAAAGAAACCTCTAACCTATTCTCCATATATTACTCAATGTAAGTAAAAAGGCCTTTAATTTTCGAAAATAGCATGAATCTACATGTATTTTATCACAAATTGCATGATATTAATAGATTCGTAATTAAATGTTAATTAGATTTCTAAATGATATTCTGCTAATTTAGTAGATCAATCCCTTCAAAATTGTTATGTGATTTGGTGTTTAAGCTTGGGTAGGATTTACAAGTGTAAAGACTCGAATTTTCTCAAATCTTTAAATTATAAGTAAAACCACGGAAGACTAGATTTTTAAAAAAAAAATTGGCGTGGATCCGTTTAAAATACGAACTCCCTAAACCTGTTTACATAACCTCAAATCATTGAATTTAAAACAACAGGATTTCAAACTTCAATTTATACCAAATTAGTGAAAATAAACTCAGACATATGTACAGCAGATCTTAGGCTCTCGTGAGCCACAAAATACAAGTTTAAAGACATCAATATCAAGTTTATATATAGCATTCCTAAAATGCTCCAAAATATGCCTTTATTAGTCCAAGTATCCAAGACATCCACTCGCAATCACGCAGCACCACCTCCACGACCTCGCCCTTTCGCACGAGTATTACCTGAAAAAGTTTAAGTGTAGCAACATTTGCATAAAAATGCTAGTGTGCGAATAAGATGGATGCAAGCACTCCTATGGACCGAATTCCATATCGGAAAATGTGTCCAAAATCCTATCGTGCTCTTTGCTACCCATTCTATACTCCTAAGTACTATGCATAAGAAAACAATCTCATTCTACTATATCGAAATCTTCGAAAAGTAAACATTCAAGCTCATAAATAAAGTACTAAAATAACTAATTAGTACTAAAGCATAATAAAGTAAATAAAAATGTAAATTTCCATTCTCATTGTGACCACTTTGTCACATTTTCACATTTCAAACCGTGACCACATTGTCACCCTTCACATACCACATCGTGACCACATTGTCACAAATCACATACCACACCGTCACCACGTTGTCACCAATCACATTACCATGTCGTGACCACATTGTCACAAATCACATTATCACACTGTGACTACATTGTCACCAATCACATTACCACGCCGTTACCACATTGTCACTTACCACACATACCACGCCTACCACACATACAACGCCTACCACATATACCACGCCTACCACACATACCACATGATGATTCGTTACCACACATACCACATGATGATTTCTCCCAAGTTTCCTTTAACTATCTCATAACCACTCAAATCAACGGAGTAATCTAATACTCTTCTCCAATTTCCGGAAACATAATTCTCCTTGAGAATACAACTTAATCCAGTAACCCTCTTAACCCCGATCAAACATAAATGTCATGCAACTTGGAAACATAAAAGTAATCACAACCATTTTAAACTCACCTTAAAATGAAGTCAACTCCAAAACGCCGTACACCAATTTCACGATCGATGCACAAAACCTATAATTCAAATACACCTAAAGTATATTAATTAACCAAATTGAACAATGATCGTCACGTTACTAAAATAAAGGACAAAACAACCTGAGAAATCACCCATTAAGCCCACGGTCCAAGGGGAAGGAAGAATTTAAGATGGCTTTCCGGATTTTAAGCACTTTAGAGGCATTTTGGGTTGGTTTTGGGTACATTGGACAATAATTCAATTCTGAAAAATTAAGTAAAATCATAAACCATACTAAATACAAAACCCTAACCAATACCAAAAACGGGAAAAACAAACGGAAATGGTTTTCGGCTCAAACCCGATTCTAGGGTTAGGGTAAATTTCCAAAATCACCTAAAACGACTCCCACGATTCAAACCTTCGAGTTTCCCGGCAAGAATTAGAAGATTTAAATCAAAAACTCCATTAAAACACTATTTGAAGCTTAGGTTAGAAACTTTGTCATACCTTAAGGCCTTAAGAAAACGGATGGAAAGCTCAATTGTTAGGTTGGAAATGATGCTTGGGCCCGTGGCTATCCAACGCAACCGAAATTATAGCGATCTGCCAAGAAACAAGAAAAACCAAAAATGGGGGAATTGGAAATGGAGCTCCCGGCCTAGATTGATATTTAAGAATTTCGAAAATGACGCATACGTCCTTTATTTGTCTTAAGCTTTTAAAACGAAACTCGAAGCACTTAAACTAGCGTAATGGTGATTAATAATTATTAATTGGCCCATTAATAATTATTAATACAACCGAAACTAAATTAGGCTAATTAAACGATCAAAAAGGTTTCCGAACGAAATTAACTATTTATGTCTAAATAACTAATTCTAAAATTAACTTTAATACTTTAATTCAATAAATAAATAAATAAAATAAATAAATAAATAAAAATTTCACCTCAAAATAACGGGACGTTACAGTCCACCCTCCTTAAAAGAATTTTTGTCCCTGAAAAGTAGCTTCTAAGTAAACAAGTGAGGTTACTTTTCCCGCATCTCCTCCTCTCGTTCCCAAGTAGCCTTTTGAGTGAAGAAATATTTAAGGCTCTTGTGATCGGTGAATATCAAGATCTTCTCACCATACAGGTAATGCCTCCAAATTTTCAAAGCATGTACAACCGCCGCCAACTCCATATCGTGAGTCAGATACCTTTTCTCATGCTCCTTCAACTGACGGGAAGCATAAGCAATAACTTTCCCATGTTGCATCAAAACGCAACCCAAACCTCTCTTCGAAGCATCGGTATAAACCGTCAAACCACCACTACTATCGGGTGATACTAGAACAGGTGCCGTTATAAGTCTCTTCTTGAGCTCCTCAAAGCTCTTTTCACACTCCTCAGACCATACAAAATCCACTCCCTTCTTGGTCAAATGTGTCAAAGCCGATGCTATTTTAGAAAAGTCTTTAACAAACCGTCTATAATAACCGGCAAGTCCAAGAAAACTTTGAATCTCAGTCACACTAGTTGGTCTAGGCCAACTACTAACCCCCTCAACTTTAGAGGGATCCACCATCACTACTTTACTGGAGACCACATGGCCTAAGAATGCCACTTCCCTGAGCCAAAACTCACACTTAGAGAACTTTGCATATAATTTATGTTCTCGTAACACAGTCAAAACTTTCTCTAAGTGCATAGCATGCAACTCCTCGGTCTCAGAATAGATCAAAATATCATCAATAAACACAATAAAAAAAGGAGTCAATGAACCTCCCAAACACCATTTGCATAAGATCCATAAAAATCGTCGGCGCATTAGTCAAACCAAAAGACATCACCACAAACTCATAATACCCATAACGCGTCCGGAAAGCGGTTTTGGGAATATCGACCTCCCGGATCCTCAACTGGTGATAGCCTGATCTCAAATCTATCTTCGAAAAGATAGTAGCCCCTCTCAACTGATCAAATAAATCATCAATCCTTGGCAAAGGGTATTTATTTTTCACAGTAACTCGGTTCAACTCTCGGTAGTCGATACACAACCTCATTGAACCATCTTTCTTTCTCACAAACAACATTGGTGCTCTCCACGGTGACACACTAAGGCGTAAAAACCTTAAATCTAAGAGTCCTTGTAACTGACTCTTAAGCTCACTCAGCTCCACTGGTGCCATACGATAAGGTGCCTTAGACAATGGAGCCATCCCAAGTAACACCTCTATCTAGAAATCCATCTCCCTCACCGGTGGTAAACCGGGTAACTCATCAGGGAAAACATCGGAGAAATCCCTCACAATCGGTATAGAATCTAGTGTAGTCACACTAATGACGTGTCTACTACACTAGCCAAATAACCCCAAGCACGGGCCTACTGAGGTGGCTGAGGAGGTGCCTGAACAGGTGGTGGTCACGTTACTAAAATAAAGGACAAAACAACCAGGGAAATCACCCATAAAGCCCATGACCCAAGGGGAAGAAAGAATTTAAGATGGTTTTTCGAATTATAAGCACTTTAGAGGCATTTCGGGTTGGTTTCGGGTACTTTGGATAATGGTGCCATTAATGGATCCTAAATTAGGGTTTTGGACAATAATTCAATTCCGAAAAATTAAGTAAAATCATAAACCATACTAAATACAAAGCCCTAACTAATACCAAAAACGAGAAAAACAACAGAAATGGTTTTCGGCTCAAACCCGATTCTAGGGTTAAGGTAAATTTCCAAAATCACCTAAAACGACTCCCACAAATCAAACCTTCGAGTTTCCCGGCAAGAATTATAAGATTTAAATAAAAAAACTCCATTAAAACACTATTTGAAGCTTAGGTTAGAAACTTTGTCATACCTTAAGGCCTTAAGAAAACGGATGGAAAGCTCGATTTTTAGGTTGGAAATGATGCTCGGGCCCGTGGCTATCCAACGCAACCGAAATTATAGCGATCTGCCAAGAAACAAGAAAAACCAAAAATGGGGGAATTGGAAATGGAGCTCTCGGCCTAGAGGAAGAACAGGAGAAGAAAATGATTAATTTTGTCTAATTTTAGGATATTTAAGGAGAAAATGAATAGTGATTTAGATATTTGGAATTCGAGAAATGACGCAGACGTTTTTTATTTGTCTTAAGCTTTAAAAAACGAAACCCAAAGCACTATAACTAGCCTAATGGTGATTAATAATTATTAATTGGCCCATTAATAATTATTAATACAATCGAAACTAAATTAGGCTAATTAAACGATTAAAAAGGTTTCCGAACGAAATTAACTATTTATGTTTAAATAACTAATTCTAAAATTAACTTTAATACTTTAATTCAATAAATAAATTAATAAAAAAAATCACCTCAAAATAACGGGACGTTACAACTAGTTTTAATAGTATATGAAGGGTTACTCAGGAGTAAGTAATTTAAAGTGTGGGAGACAAGAATAGGATTGGGAAGAGTGAGCTTGCAAGGGTGTTTGGGTTATTACAGTAAGCTTAAATGTTTCTACTTCGATTTAGTATAGTTATGAAACAAGATTATGTTATATAAGTCTTTAAAATGTTTAGATAGCAAGAAAGGGTAGGAAACCATGGATGGAACTCAAGTTCAAAGCCTACATTGTTGTCCATTTAAACTTTTCCTAGTTTTCCTAATTTTGGAGTTTTCATAGCCTTCTCTTAATGTCTTCCAATTCTGGTATATTTGGGTTCCCAAAAACATATTTTACATAATAAAATAAAGTTAGGAACTCCAACCAATGAATTTTCAAGAACCCCTCAAATGGCCAAAATCGTCACTTTTTCATTTAGCTAGTTTAGAAACTTTTTGGAGCAAACCGGGTTCCCGGGCTTAGTTTATTGTTCTTACTCAATTGTTTATGATATTTCAAGCTTAAGTTTAGTTCTTAAATGTTTGTGATTGATGAGGAAAGAAAAGCCAAGGACAAGCCTTGTGTTGACTTGAAAAGTGAGAACACACGAATTAGACCGGTGTTGGTGGTTATTTCGTTATTGGTAATGTGGGTATGGATGCTTGTTCATGGTGTGGTATAATTTTGAATTGGTCATGGCTGGTAGTAGGGTCCTTTGAAGCTAAATACGAAGGGGAAATGAATATTTCAAAGGAGATAAAAATTAAAAAGCTAGAATTAACCAACTGTTGAAATTACAAAAATATGATAATATCTTGCATTCTTTTGTGATTTGAGCTTTTCTTACATATTCTAATCGTATTTTCACATGTGTCAAGTTAAAGATCGAGTCATATACTGATTTGGGCTATATTTATGCATACTTGTCATATTTTTGGGCTATGTTTGATGGTTTGTTATGGAAAAGCTTAGAAAGGAAATTGTTTGAAATGTGCACTAAGGGTTATGTGATTTTGAGCCTAACGCGCACTATAAGAATTTCGGGAATAGGTGACATTTTTTTGGCATAGGTGACGGTTTTTTGACCGTCACCTATGGCAGTGTCACCTATTTAAATAGGTGACGGGCATAAAAAACCGTCACCTATTCGAATAGGTGATGCCAAAAAATGTCACCTATTCGAATAGGTGACCCGTTTTACCTGTCACCTATTGCAATAGGCGACCTGTTTTACCCGTCACCTATTCATAAAGGTGACCCGTTTTACCCATCACCTATTCCAACAGGTGACGCATGAAACCGGTCAATAGGCGACCCGTTTTACCCGTCACCTATTCATAAAGGTGACCCGTTTTACCCATCACCTATTCCAACCGGTGACGCGTGAAACTGGTCACCTATTTGTAAAGGTGACGTGTTTTGCCCGTCACCTTTTGTAAAAAATATTTTTTTTTTTTTAAAATATTACGCTTTCTTGTTAGAAAGGTGACGCTTTTTCCCCCGTCATCAAAAGTAACAAATTAGAGAAAAAAATTATAATTTAATAATACCACCGTTTAGTGACTGATACCTATGAACCTTATATTGATCAATCTAACATACTAAAAGGTAACATGGTCATATTACAAGAAATAGCCACAAATTTTATAATACAATAACAAGAATACGTCACAAATTTAAAGTACAATATTTACAAATGTTGCTTCTCAAAAACTAGAATATTATACACACAAAGATCAGAAATTTCATGCCAAAATAAGTTCACTGTCATACAAAAGAACATAAATATTTGAAAAAAAAAACCTTTTTTCTTCCAACTTAAACAAAAAGGAGAAAAAGGCTGAGCTTGAAAGTGGGTTTTGGCTTGAAATGGAAAAGGGATGACCAACAAAACCGTTGCTCCACTGCTTCCAAAGCTGCAAGGTAAGGATAAAATATTCAAATTAACACATGTATGGACACAATCTCCATACATCATTATTCCAAATCTGAAAAAATAAAGACAAACATATGCTTTTAGAGAGTTTAATAGACCAAGAAACTAATCCCTTCCATATCCATGAATGATTCTCTTGGTGGCCATGGCCTAAGAAATGCCACATGATATCGATATGAACAATAATTTCCATTAATCAAATTTACTAGTGAAACTTTCGATAAAATAAACACAAGTAGCATGACACACAAACACAATAAGGAGGGAGAGAGCATGATGGTCAGTCAATTGAAAAGAAAGAGTTGGTTCCTTTATCAAGAGCGGGAATTCTATGAAAATATTCATTCATTGATAAAACTTCTGGTTGTGGAGATTTACTAAAAGGATCTGATAAAGAAAAACAAAAACAAGGTATTGAAAGTACATCACAATGAACCATCATGGCTGCATTGTCCAATTATTTATACCTGCATTCGAAAAGGACGATACAGCTAAATGGCTGTCATTCTTAAGATCACTGAGCTTCTTTAGCTTGTCTTCCTCACTGCAAAAAAAAAAAAAAAAGTCCTCAACATTAAACAAAAAGGATAAGACCGGTTTTTCTCAACCCATTTTCTAGTATAAGCAGCAGTGATAGTAGAACACACATCAAACACTAGTGGCAATTGAAAAATTAGAAATTATAAAATTCTCAGCACCTCGCTCATATAATCAATTCATTTCTCGAGAGTAGTATTTACATACAATCATTGCCTTTTCAGCTATATCAGGAAAGAAAAATCACATCAGTGTGCATAACTGATAACTTGTATCCTCGTTAACAACTTGAGCAGTATTCTCACTTCTTTAGGAATCTATATCAGTAAACTTTGACATATAAACAAGTGATGTTGCTTGATAATAGAAAAATATTAAAAGAATAATCCATGCGATCTTATTGAAAAAGCTTATTAAAAAACAGACGTGAAAAACTACTCGACCTTATCATTATAAATTAAACTGTACCTACAGCCTCTAGGCACTTAATAACTTCAGCAAATATTAGAATGGTTATAGCAATCTTAACCAACATTTTTTTTTTCAAATTCTATGATGGTTCAAAACAAAGAGGTATTCATTCTTATATTAACAAGATCAGAATCAATATAACCATCCATTGAATGAAGGCCATCATCAAGGCAGATATAGCTCACCTATCAATAATATGATGTAAAACCTCGAGAGATTTTCTTGAATTCATCCACCATTGCCACGTAACAAGATATATGCCTTGGAAGAGAGAAGAAAGATTACTTTAATTAAGAAAATTCAAAGTGGAGGAGCCACAAAAAAAAGATCAAAAGGCTATGCATATACAACAAAGAGAAAAAAAACCCAACATCCAAATTCACAGTATAAAGATAGTAATGAAGTCATAAAAATAAAAGAGAAGAAAAGAAATCAGAAGAGAAGGATGTGTGTTGTACGTACCGTTGCGGTTGAAATGGCAGAACGATGGAAAAGGTGAAAGATGGTCGTTGTGAGAATAAGCGGCTTTAATAACTTCATTTGTAACTTCCTGTTTTTTTTAGGTGAATTATTTTATTTTATTTTATTTTATTTATTTAAAGTATTAAAGTTAATTTTAGAATTAGTCATTTAGATTTAAATAGTTAATTTCGTTTGGAAACCTTTATAACTGTTTAATTAGCCTAAATTAGTTTCGGTGGTATTAATAATTATTAATAGGCCAATTAATAATTATTAATCACCATTGGGCTAGTTTAAGTGCTTCGGGTTTCGTTTTAAAAGCTTAAGGCAAGAAAAGGACGTAGGCGTCATTTTCGATTTCTTAAATATCCTAACACTGTTCATCCATCTCCTTTATTAAACCAAATTTAGACAAAACATCACATTTCTTCTCTTATCCCCCCCCCCCAAACCCGAGCAAGAAGAGGAGGAAAAGAGAAGAGAAAGAAAGGGTCGCCCCGGCTTCGTTTCTCGACCGTTTTGCGTGATTTTGGATGCGTTGGAAAGCTCTCGCCAAGACCTTTCTACCCATTCCACTCTTGGGACGATTCCACCTCTCTAAGGTAAGCCCTAGATTTTGAATCTCAACACTTTTCTTCATGAAAATTGAGTCAAACTTGTGATTTCTTTAACAAATCTCCACTTTCTTCTCAAAATTGTTACTAAATGTTGTTGGGAAACCTTTGGGAACCATTTTCCTCAACTTTCCTTAGACTTTAAACCGAGCCAAATGAAGAATCCGAAATTCCCTCCTCTCCCTTGTCGTGGACTGTTTTGGCCATGGTGAAAAATACCTTATTTTGTTTTCCTTTGAATTGGTATGGTTGATTCTAGCCCTAAACCCTAATTTAAGTTTACCCATTGATCGAAACCATCTAAAAAGTGCTTAACACGAACCCGAAATGCCTCTAAAGTGCTTAAAACCCGGAAAACCAACTTCGTTTCTTTCCTTTCCCTTGGGCCGTGGGCCTCTTGGCTTTATTCCGGGCTGTTTTTGTTCCGTTTATTTAGTTTGTATCGATCGTTGTTCAATTCGGTTAATTAATATACTTTAGGTGTATTTGAATTATAGGTTTCGTTCATCGATCGTGAAATTGGTCAACCGGTGATTTGGAGTTGACTTCATTTATAAGGTGAGTTTAAAATGGTTGTGATTACTTTTATGTTTCCGGGTTGCATAATGATCATGTTCGATCGAGGTTACGAGGGTTATTAGATTCTAAAACTTATCCAAGGATATGTAATTGGGAGTTAAGGAAAGTGTATAAGGAAAATTAGTTAAGTTTTGGTGTTGCTAAAAGTGAGATATTATTGGTGTATTAAGTTGTATTCTCAAGGAGAATTAGGTTCCGGAAATTGGAGAAAAGTATTAGATTTCTCCGTTTATTTCGAGTGGTTATAAGATAGTTAAAAGAAACTTTGGAGAGATTCATCGTGTAGAATTGAGTTAGTATGATATTATTAGCGATGAGATTCGCTATTTAGTACTACCAAAAGGGAGTAGTACATATGGCGTTATGATACATGGTATGGTTTGTGATTGGTGACAGTGAGGTCACGGTATGGTTTGTGTTTGGTGACAGTGAGGTCACAGTATGGTTTGTGTTTGGTGACAGTGAGGTCACGGTATGGTTTGTGTTTGGTGACAGTGAGGTCACGGTATGGTTTGTGATTGGTGACAGTGAGGTCACAGTGTGAGTTGTGAATGGTGACAATGTGGTCACGGTGTGAATGTGAATGGTGACAGGTGGTCACGGTTGAATTGTGAAATGTGACAATGTGGTCACAATGTGAAATAACGTGTGGAATGACGTAAATGATAGAAATTTACTTTGTTTTGCTTTAGTACTATTTAGTTGTTTTAGTACTTTATTTACGAGCTTGATTGTTTACTTTTCGAAATTACGATATAGTATAATGGGATTGATTTTCTTATGTAAAGTACTTGGGAATATTGAATGGGTAGTAAGAGCACATTAGGATTTTTGGACACATTTTCCAATATGGGATTCGGTCCATAGAAGTGCTTGCATCCATCTTATTCTCACTAGCATGTTTATGCTAATGTTGCTACACTTAAACTTTTCAGGTAATACTCGTGCGAGAGGGCGAGGTCGTGGAGGTGGTGCTGCGTGATCGTGGATGTCTTGGATTCTTGGACTAGAAAAGGCATATTTTGGAGCATTTTAGAAAAGCTAAATATAAACTTGATATTGATGTTTTAAACTTGTATTTTGTGGCTCATGAGAGCCTAAGATCTGTTGTATATATTTTCGTGTTATTTTCTCTGATTTTGGTTATAAAATGGAGTAAAATGTTTGTTGTTTTAAATTCTCTGATTTGAGCCCATGTAAACAGGTTTAGGAAGTTCGTATTTTAAACGGATCTACGCCAAATTTTTGTAAAAACAAGTCTTCCGCTGTTTTGCTTATGATTTAAAGATTTGAGAAAATTAGAGTCTTTACATCACATTCATCTTTTTCTACTCAAATAACTTCTTTTGCTTCCACCTTTGGAAATTGCGGGTAGTAGTATCAGTGTTCTTGGCTCAACATGTTCCTAGTGAAGAAAACAAGCATGGAGCACACACCCCTCTGTTCACCAAAAACAACAACAAGTGCTTGATGATTACTGTCAATATACACAACACGAAGAGTATGAATATGAAAGTTTTAAAACCACCAAAGTAGAGATCATCAAGTACCCTAATTAATTGAAATAAAAGGCCAACAACAACTTGCTAAAACCTGCAATCAATGAAAAAATATCTATAAGAATATTTTAAATTGATCTTATTTTCTCTAAGAATGAACTGACTCTAACTATTGTAGTATAATTTAGATCAATCTTAAAATTAAATAAGAAAAAAATGGGAACTATATTTTGTGTAAAGCTTTCAATTGATGTATTATTTGGTTTTTCCTTTTCAATTTAAATAAGAAGCTATACAAATAAATAAGAAAAATAGATACAAAAACTAAGCTTGAGATAACAACACAATCAAGGAAGATTTACACCATTGAACCAACTATAAGGGATCTTGATTAACACTGATTTTACAGCTGGAAATGAGAAGAATTTACTACTTTCTTGGACAGTATAGTTCAGACTACCATGAGATGAACTAATATTTTCTCAGCCTTTTATCAACTTGGAATTTGTCAAAAATTGGATACATATCAGAGTGCTATCTAACTGGAAATTGTAAGATAAATACAAGCTTGACTGTCAAGAATACTAAAAAATAAACAGAAAAGCAATAAGCTACTTGGAGAACTAGTTTTTTTTTTTTTGGATAAGAGACAAAACATTTCATTGATGAATGAAAGTGATACAAAAAACAAGAGAAACAGGGAGAGACAATCGTGCCTCAAAATGAGACTACTATACTATTAATCACCCAACAAATCTTGAAACAACGTGTCTTTTTTTTTTTTATAGGAAACATTGAAATTATCATTAAGAAAAATAAATTCAAGAAAAAGGTGAAGAGAGATCACCAAACTCCCAAGGGATTACAAAATTTTTTCCAATTGGAGTTAATTAAAAGGACACTGTAATTACAAAAGATTTTAGTGAGAGAAGCAAAGATGGACACTTTAAACGTGTCTTTATTCCTTTAAAAGAAAAAAAAATGCCAAAATATAATTACTTCAATTTTTCTAATTCAAACCATTCCAAAACCTAAAAAAAAATTAAGGAAGTACACTAACCTTGGACTTTTTGATTTCCAAACATATCACAACAAAAACCAAAGCCACAGAACCGTTGTTCACATCCTTAATACCCTACAATTTATAAAATCAACAATGGGTTGGGTGAAAGAGAGTAAGAGATAAAAATAAGACATGGTATTCAATATCAGCATTAGCAATAATCAAATACACAAAATAAATATGAATTCATTTTCAATCCACATGATAATCACTAAAAGGACAATACCCCCTACTCTAAATCTACATGTATGACTTGACAACATAGTATTTTCATGTCAATTTATTTTGAAATAGAGGAAGCGTGAACCGTAAGGTTAAATCTTGTCATAATTAGTCAACATTAAATCTAAACATTTAACATCAAGTCAATAAATTTAATGGAAGAGCAATCTTCTAAAAAAATGTTTAAGCTCAAAAAACAAATGGTGGTTAATCGTTGTGTAGTCACAAGTTAAACAAATTAGAAATATTCACATAGACTCAGGAGCCAAATTGAAACCACAAAAGACAACCTTCTTTTAAATAAATTATGATAGTATATATTTATCATATGAAAAAGGAACAAGTTACACAAATTTCAGATCTAAATAACAAGCTAATCTCAAACATAATTTCATACTAGTCACTTCTTTTAGTATCCTATGACTTAATTTCTCTAATGAAAAACTTAAAATTCCCAAACTTGTTCAAATTGAAATTTATTAACAAAATTACGAAATGAATTTGTAGATCTTCAATTACTCTAATGTTTGGTAAGTAATAATGCTGCAACAAACAAATTCAGAAGATCAATCCTATTCAACTCAGATAAGTATTCTCTTAGAAAATTTTGAAACCAACTATTTAAATCCCCCATTATACTAACCAATCAACCCAACCAATTAAATGCCAACTTCAAAATGAAATGTTCTCTTCTCTCATGATGCTATTAAGCTTAGTATAAGACAAAGCCCATTTAAATCCTTAGCATTAAAAACTAATTTCATTAAACACAAATTACTCGTGTAAAATAATACCCACCTACAAAATTTAGGTATACATATAGGAAGTATATGTCACCTGATGTTTGGATCCCATCCCGTCACGAAAACAACAAACTATAATATATTGACTATTATTTATACAATCATATCACTTAAACATTTATATTCAATAATAATAGAACACAAAGATTTAGTGCTACCCAAGGACTTATCATCTTCGCCTCCAAGGTTTCTTGTCCAAGAACTACAACCCTTTGGCTTGGCTACAAACAGTAAATTATTGCATATAACACTAGTTTATGTTAGTTAATGAACTCTTAGAATTTAATGGCTCATTTGAAATGGAAGTTTATACCTTTAATTTTCCTAAGCAACTCATCTTCTGAAACATGAATCTTCTCAAGCTTCTTTCCAATTTTCCCCTCCTATATCTCAATGAGTTCATTCAAAGAAAACACATTAAAAAATATAAACAATGGCAGCTAAAGAGGAAACCTTCCACAAATAGAAAACAATGAACTTACAGATTATAGTAAACTATCAATACAAAACCATAGATTCAAGAATAAAAATACTACTCTTTTATTGTTTAACTACAAATATAATCTATCATTATAACAAGAACTTAAGTTTCCAAATAGATTCGTCCTTATTGCGTTTAGTTACTCTTCGGATTCATTGTTGATATGAGTCGATTCGTTGCTCCCTTCGATTCACTCTTCACCTTTCAGTTCACTCTTCGATTCGTGTGAGAGACCTTCATATGAGAACTTTCTAAAAAAATGCTAACACAATAGATCAATCGAGATTCCCATAAAAATAGTCTTAAATCGTAAAGTATTAGCAAGGATCTAGAAAATGAATAGTCAATTAATAATTAAAAAAAATCAAATCTAAAAAAATTGGTAGATCTAGATGATGAGAGATAATACCTTGCCGTCTGAACTATTACAAAAGTAATCGAAGAACAAACCAATAGATTTAGATCTAGATCTACAAAACCACAAACAACACAAAAAAGAAATCAGATCTAAAAGATGAGATCAAACATTATACCTTTCGGGCCTCAGAAACTACATCCCTGAAAAAATCGATACTTTATCAGATTAGTTGATAAATCTGATAAAGTACCATACAAAATCGATCCCAGTTCATTAATCATGTCTTCATCATATCACAGATCTTGAACAAGCTGTGGGATAAAAAAAGTAACTCCCTTTTCTCTTAAGCAAAATCCATTTTCTTCTGAGCGAGAGTGAAAGTGTGAGAGAGTTTGGGGAGAGAGAGATTTGGTTGAGCAATTCTTAGAGTGATTTCATCTCCGTTTCTTCTGAGCTTTAATTTCAATGATTTTTTTTGCGATTCGATGAGCGATTTGGTTTAGGGTTTGGGAGAGAGCGATTTTTGGTTGAGCGAGAGGGTTTCGATTTTTGGTTGAGCGAGAGAGGGTTTCATCCGCTTTTTAGTAGGAAAGAATGGGTGACGTCGTTTTCATTTTTCTTTTTTAAAAAAATACTATTCATCCGCATTTTATTTTATTGTGTCACCTATTAAAATGGTTAGTGTTCTATTCCCATTTTTCTTATAGTGGCGTATAGTGATTGTGACGACCCGACTTCTTTTAAATAATTTAAAATCAGATTGCAGCGGAAGACTTATTATTTAATAAAAAATTTATGGAGGATATGTTTAAAACTTGGACTATCCGCAACCTGTTTACACTTTTCACAATCAGAGAATTTAAAAGACGGGAAATGCAATTCCTGTTGTAAGGATTAAAGGAGTTTAAGGTTATAAAAGCTAAAATGAAAAGCTCTTATGAGCTTATGTACAAATATTCAACTCATAAGACAAGACATGTAATAAAATGTGTCCATGGAATTTAAAATATTACTAGTACCTCTCGGCATCATCATCATCCAGATCAGACTGCACCAGCTCCTCTCTCACGACCCCGAACATTACCTGAAAATGTTTGTAATATCATGAGCTAACAAGAAGCCTAGTGAAAATAAAAAGAATAAAAAGTAACATTAGACTCCAAACCCACATCCGGATTTGTGTCCAAGTAAAACTTACATTCTCTTACCAAAACTTCCAAAACTCGAGAAACTAACTCTCAACATTTAGAAGACTGTTTCCATATCACATATCTCTTTCTTATTCATCCTTTTTAATACCTTATATTATATATAAGGTTTACATTCAAGTGTTTAACCTCCAATTTCAAGATCTTCCAATTAATTGAGAATGTAGTTCTCTTATATACATAACTGTTGGGATTTAGACCTCTAAAAGAGTTCTAAAGCGGAAGCCCCAACGGATCTTTCCTTGCAGTATAATAAATTCTAAATTCTAAATGCATAAAAGAAAAATTAACCCTTGTCGAGAAGTGTCTGACTCTTCCTCGTTGTTCGATGGTTACGATCCAGGGACCACCAAAAAGATCTTCCTCACTAAGTTCAAAAGAGAATCGGTGCGTGGGCACTATCTCCTTTGAAAAAAGGAAAAATTGAGAAGAAGAATTTTCTTCCCAATCACCCTATGGGCGGCGCAAGAGAGAGGGAGGAGAGGAAATTCCTGAGCCTTTACTTTAACTCAGTTGGTTGTGTGTTTTGGGGTCACCCCAAAGGTCCTATTTATAGGAAAACCAAGGCATCAGAAAATCTTCTGAATATCTTTTTAATTAATAAATAATTAATTAAGATATTCTAAAATATATTTGAATAATAAAGATATTATATTTTATTCCATAATAAAACATTCCATATCTTTTATTTAAATTAATCAATATTAATTTAAATATATTATTCCATATCTTCCATTTAAATTAATCATATTAATTTAAAAATAAGATATTCATATATTTTAAATAAAAATGCAAACTTTTTGGTCAACTCTTTGACCAAGGGGGGGCGTGTGACCCCACCTTGGGCCACACGCCCCTATCATCATCCAATGACAATATTGGGCATTTTATTTTCCTCTTTATTTAATGGAACAATTCCGTTAAATAATTAAATAAATAAAACTTCTTTTATATATTCCAATAAATAAAACTCCTTTTATATATTCCAATAAATAAAACTCCTTTTATTTATTTCCTCATTTAATTTGATAATTTCAAATTAAATATTTAAATAGACTCTTCTATTTAAATCCCCATTAATTTTGGACAACACAAAATTAATTAAATTAAATTAACTCCTTTATTTAATCTCTTATAATTAAATAGACTCTTCTATTTAATAATTAAATAGACTCCTCTATTTAATTCCACCATTAATTAAATAATTAAATAGACTCCTCTATTTAATTTCCTTTAATTAATTGAATAGACTCCTCTATTCATTTCCAATTTTCCAAAGAGAAATTAATCATATTAATTTATGTTCTCGATTACATGCGTTAGCTCGGAGGACTTAATGGACCTATAGGACTAAGCTCCAATGATCCAGAATTACCTTTGATTAAAACTCCTTTTAATCAATTAATTCTCATTCATTAACTCCTAGATAACTCCACTAAATATCTAGAGTTGCACTCTTAGTACTATAGACATAGTTATGTCCATTGGCTATAATCATTAACTACACTTTGATCCTTCACAAGTTAGTTCGTATCCATGGCTAGGTGTTTACACCGTATTAACCTCCATGATACATCTTCTTCCTTAAGCCCAACTGATTCTCCAATGAACAACCTTACATAATCTCTATTATGCGTCTTTAACCTTTTCCTTGATCAGAGGAATATGGGGCCCCGCTGTTCAAGACCGAATCAATCCATAAGGGAACTACTTATCTATTTTCCTATATGGAAAAGAGTGAATTCCAATTCTTGTGTAATTACGTTCCCAGCTATAAGCAAGATGCAATCCCCAAAGAGGGAGGCATATTGAGCGAACTATACGAGTCACTCTCACCTATGCAAATCAAAGGCTTGTCTCTTGCGAACAGGAGTTCGTAATCCACTCAGGATTAAGATCAATTGTACATGATCAACCGGTTGATAAACGAAGTGTCTTTCTGTAACGGCTTTCCCAGAAGACAGTAAGTTTATCTTAGTCCAGTCTACTACAATCTCTATTGCAGCAACACCCCCACTCACATGTCTCTACATGAGTGATCCAGATGAGATCACTTGTGCCAATTCACAAGTGGGCCGTGTTAGTGGTGTTACCATAAATAAGGCACCCAACCTTTATTCATGTACCACAGACTATTTGAGTTACACTTAAGTGAATCTTCCCACATCATATGCTCACTTTAAGTTATCATACGTAACTCTGGATCTTATGATGGATTACATTTATTAAACTAATAATAAATGACAATGTAAATATTACTAATTAATAATTCCTTTATTTATTTATAGTTTAATTGGATTACATAAGATTTAGGGCAGAAACCCCAGCAATAACATAATAAATATACAAGGTTCAATACACCCTTGTATTCTCTGATTATACAATTGAATCTCATCCCTCTTCCTTATAGCACTCGGCTATCATCATAATTCATTCTTTTTCTCTATGGAAATGTATAATATACATAATGTTTCCTTTCTTTTCTTTAATAAATAATGCTAAGCTCACTCGGTCTTAACATATTTAAACATTCATTAACTCACTAAATAAGTGTAAAGGGCAAACAACCTTTATATTAATATAACCATCACATGCGAATAATGTCAGGTAATGAAAGCTCCCATAGGACTAAGCACTCACCTCATTATCTCGCTTTTCAAAATAAAATGTACAAATTCCTTTCAATAATCTCTTTCCATCTCTAGTGAATAATGACATGTAATGAAGCTCCCGTAGGCTGAGTTCATTCACCTCATTAAACTCACTTTCCAGAATAAAATATACAAATTCTTTTCAATAATATCTTCCCACCTCTAGTGAATAATGTCAGGTAATGAATGCTCTCGTAGGCTAAGCTCATTCACCTCATTATCACACCCACCGAATACAAGCTTCAATGCACACCTGTATCCTCGTATATGGATCATAGTAATAATTATGGATAATACTAGATAATGTGAACTCGCATAGTTCCATCATTATCTCATTATCCATCTCCTCCGATCATGCAAAGTTCACGCAGCCTTTAGCATTCCTCATGATACATATATGTAAACATAAAACGAATAATACCAGACAATGCAAGCTCACTCAGTCTATGCATTGCCTCATTATTCCTCCCAATTTCGATTATGAAACATGATATGATATGATATGAATATGCTTTCAAGTGCAAGTAAATAAATATAAACATTCCAAGTAATCGAAAGAACATAAAGGTAAATGGATCATTTAATGCTCTTATACATAAAATAAGAAATTAGGAACTTCTAATAAGAAAACAATAATAGATCAAGCCAAACGGCTTTTAGTTAAACTTGAATTACTAACTTTATCTTAAAGTCCCCAATTCAAAATTATTCTATTTCTTTCAATTATTATCTGAAGTTCCATAATCAATTTCCATTATACTTGAAACCTTCAACTTCTGATAATCATTCTTAAACTCTGGAACGAATCTAAACTTAGAACTTCCAAGAGTTATTCGTTTACTTCGAAAAATCCATGAGTTCTCTCACTCAACTATAACTAACTCCAAGCCTAAGCATGTTAGTTCACTTACTTTAATCCTTTCGATTTAAACCTTAATCTCAACTTCCGATTCTACAAATCGTTCAACTTATTTGGTTTCTAAAGCTACTTTAAATTCTATTTATTCTCACATTAGCAATTAAGTTTAATCCAATGGTTCAACGAGGTGTTAACGTGCAACCGACACCTATAATACATCAATCCATCAACGAATTACAATTCAAATCTAATAAGAGAAAAAGTATGATTTTCGGGTGAAAAGTGTTTTCGGGTGAATTGTGTTTTAGGGTGTTTTTCAAAAATCCGAGCTCAAAATCGTTAAATTCCATGATAGAAATTCATGATTTCAACTTCAAAACTCATTTATGATAAAAAAAAAAACAAACAAAACCGTGTAAAATGTTTTGAAAAGTAACTTTTTAGGGCTTCCTGTAGGGAACGAGAAACACCGAAATTGTAGGTTGGATAGGTAGCCCTCGTCCCGAGCAATCCAACGCAACCGAAAACAAGATGATCCGCCGATAAACGAAGAAAAGCCAAGACCTCTCCCATGGTGGAAGAAGCCCACGGTCATGAACAAGAGAAGGAGAAGAAGATGGATCAATCTTAGTCAAACTTGGTCTTTTAAAGAAGAATGAATAGTAATTTTAGATATTTTTAAGAAATCGAAAATTACGGTTACGTCCCTTTAATGATTTTAGCTTATTAAATGAAACCCGAAGTTCTTAAACTATCCAAATGGTGATTAATAATTATTAATTGGCCCGTTAATAATTATTAATATGACCAAAAATAATTTAAGCTAATAAAGTGATTAAAAGAATCTACGAACGAAATAAACTCGTAAATTCTAATTAAATCTAAAATTTAAATTAATCAATTCTAAAAATAAATTAAGTGCTTTACATCAATAATAATAATTAAAATAAATAATAATAAATAAATAAATAATAAAAAACAATATTCTTGTAAAATAGCGAGATGTTACAGTTATTGAATTGAATAGGGCTCGGAGGAATTGTTCTATTCATGATATTGAATTGAGATTTTTGAGATTTTCTTATATGATGTTTACCAAAAACAAGAATGCCAATCTCATTTCATCTCATAACATGTCACTCAAGGATATCATGCTATCAGTTTGTGGCCTTGGGGTCGTAACCTGTGTAACGGTGTGTTGGTTGTTGGACGTTACACGTGGTTACCGTGGAGGATGTGGTGTAGCTCCGAGGCGCTGTGTGGTGGATGACCTGGATGCTAGAGTGGTCATTACGATAACCTGAAAGATTATGTGGAGCTACGGGTCAAGTAGTTAATGTGATAGTATGTGTAAAGTCCATAGTGAGACGCAGAAATGATAATTGAAAGAGTGTGTTGTTTGCAAGATTATGTGGAAAAAGGAACATGAAATGGTTATGCTTACCTGACACAGTTTGTTCAACATACATGCTTAAGTTTTCATTGCACATATTATGCTTTCATTTATATTTGACTCCTTGAGCATAGCATCCCGAGCATCATATCTACATCATTTCTATATGCCATTAACCCATATCGAGATAGCCCCGAGACATCCTATGCGGGTAAGACGAGTGAAATGTGAAAGTACTGATACTTTAATTTGTGGAGTGAGCTATCGAGATAGTCTCCAAGATCATCGGTGCACGGTAAGATGTGTGGAAAGTGAAAGTACTAATTTGTAACGACCCGACTCAAACCGAGGCTAGGCCACGAGTACTCTCAGCGGAAGTGTGTGAGAACATGAAATTCATTTAAAGTAGCTACAATTCTAAACAAAACGCCACGGAAGGCAAATAGTTTTACGAAAAATTCGCGTGGGTCCATTTAAAAAATGAACAACCAAAACCTGTTTTACAGTAACTCAGTAGAAAAAGCAAGAAAGCACATTTCTAAAATAAAAGAAGTTTAAAATGACACCATGAAAAGTTAGGTATGGAAAATCTCTTGAGTCCAAGACCCAATATATACAAATTATAAATCGACGACAAACACTTATATCACACAAGTCTTGTCTTATGCGACCATCAGCACTCGAGCACAGGGAACGACATCAATTAATCCATTTCCAAGTCCGACATCCAAGCTCCAATGCATACCAGCCTCCTCGCCACGTCCTCGACCGCAGCAAAACCTGAAAGGTGATATAAAGCACCTCTGAGTTTGATAACTCAGTGGAAATAAAAAGAAGTGAAAGTAAATTTATGTAAGAATTTCATTGATCGAAAGAAACCAAACAGTTGAAACTCTTGGCCCTCATCCGAGTCTGTTGCCTTTGCTAAAGAATATCTCATGTCGTTCATTTCGTACTCGAACGGAAGCTCACACAACCATTCAACAACCGACAATTCACACAACCTTTCGAATCTTTAACTAGAACCATCTTTCTTCCTATTCCTCGCCCTATAGTTCCCCTAGCTCATACTCACCAGCTCAAACAACCCTGGGTTTATACCAACTAAACTCACGTACTTTGCTTCTCCCAAACCCTAAAGACCAACAATTGTTCACAACATCTTGAATACTCATTCCAATTCGACTACGTAGTTCACATACACCTCGTATCACAACACATTGTCACCGTATCAAATAACCATAACCATTTCAAATTTCTTTTCAACACAATCTTTCAATCAGCACGCTCTTTCATTTATCATTTCCGCGTCTCACTACACATTTTACACATACTATCATATTATCACTCGAGCCATAATAATATGCACAAAAGGAATGACATGCTTAAAATGTATAAATATAACAAATGCAATGTGAATGGATGGTGTCAATCAACCACAAGTTCTCTAACATACACTTTCGTTAAACCGCTAACATATTTCACAATTACCATCCTCATTCATTTCGCAATCCATCTATCACAAACCCGGCGTCTCACTACGCCCCAAGTCACATGATCAATCATCCGAGTCGTAGCTCATATCAATTTCAAGTTATCTCAACATTCACTAGCATCCGGGCCATTCATTATATAGCACACCGGAGCTCATCACCTTTTCACGGTAACCAAGTGTAACGTCCAACACCCACACACCGTTACACGGGATAATCACATCTCTGCCATGGTAACCACGTGTAACGTCCAACACCCATACACCGTTACACGAGTTACAACCCCATGGCCACATATCGATCACATGATATGCATGAGTGGAATGCTAAGACATGAAATGGATTTAGCATGCTTCTTCACAACAACATCATATAACGGAATATCGAATCAACAAGTATAAATAGATCAATTTTTCTAAAAATCGGTATATGACTCGATCTTTCCTCACATAATGTTTATGTTTCACATATTCACGTAGTTCATGATCACACTCTTCTCTGTTATCTTAGTTGTAACTATTTATCGAGCATAAATAAAAAACGTAACAAATATGCATAATCATAGCCCCAATCCAGTATATGACTCATTCATGGACTATGAACATAATAATAAAGGAAATAGGCATGCTTATATGAACAACTATCAAAACATGAACCGGTTTTAAACTAATTAACATTTCGGCCCCTTTAGCCACTACCGGAGTCAATATTCGTTTCCATAATTCTCTTACGATTTTAACCTTACCAACCATACTATTAATCACTACCACCTACACCACACTTTCCCTTTTAAGACAACTCGGGAAAAACTCGTGAATGCACGCCATTCACCCTTCTGATTCTTTATGTTCTCACTTTTCTAGTCAAACAAGACTTGACCTTGGCTTCCTTCTTTGTCAATCACAATCATTGAAAAACTAATCTTATCATGTAAGCTCAGCCACACATCAATGAATTTATTTCTACAAAACACCCATCTCCCATTGGTTTCCGGGATTCACAATGTACATATCTGTTCCCATTCTTAATCCTCGCACTTAATTCGAACTAAACTTCACAACTCGGTTTGCTCCAAGAGTTTCTAAGCTAGCTAACGGAAAAGTAGTAATTTTGGCAGTTCAAAGGGGTTCTTGGAGACTCATTGGTTGAACTTCCGAGCATTAGTGTCATACGTAAAATAGTCATTACACACTCAAATTTACCATAGTTAAAAGATACCAAAGGAAGGCTAAGAACACTCCTAGTTTAGGAACACTAGTGAATCTTCAAATGGCCTACAATTGGGTTTTAATGTTGGGTTCCGTTCTGGGCTTCCTATATTTGTGCAATAGCTCAAATGGCTAAACTTCACTCTTGGAAATTACTATTCCTTTTCAGGACAACTTGCGTGCCATACTGTAACGTCTTGTTTAGCCTTTACGTCATTATAACTCAAGACTAACCATCAACCCCATCTAACTAACCACAACACCTCCTTTAACAAATTGAGTCTCTAACCTTCAACCAAAAGCCTAAAGATTTCATTACATAATCTCTCCGTTGTTTATTTTAAAGACCCAAACAATATCAATTTGGCTTTCCAAAAGAAAAATCCATCATCCTAAAACCCCCGAACTCCATATGACTCAACTGCCGAACCCTTCGATATAACTCGACCCCGTTTGCCTCTCACATTCTCATCCCCAACTACTTGCTCATGGAAAACCTCCCGTCTAACTTACCTAACGCTCAACTACGCTAACGTTGCTTACACGTCTTTACACAATTCAATTCATATCATGAAAATTCAAACATAAATGTACTTTAGTTTCTATTTATTCCCACCTTGTGATACCAAGTATCTAGCTTCCACATTGGGCTTTGCTTTGAACCAAAACGTACACACAATTCATTACATCAATTTAATAGTTTTATATAGCATGTTCATTCATGAATTAACAATTATACATATCATCTGAGACCACAAAACAGACCCTCACAATCTGAGCCTACAAAACAGCCCCTAAAAACAAGCTAAAAACAGAGGGAAAAATGATGATGTACCTCACAACCATATGATGTAATTAATCATGAATTTGTGTAATCTATTCCAAAGCTCTACTCTAAATTAAATTCAATAAGAAATAAGCTCTAAATCCACAATACTCAAAGCTAACGCCTATGTTATTTTACATGAAAAGTTTGCAAATCAAATTCTATAGGACACCTCCTTAAATTCTAATATTCATGTAGATTTAATTCCAATGGCAATTCCTCTTTTAGTTAGAAAGTAATTTCCAAAACCTACCAAAGTAAAACCTAATTTAAAAACCTCAAATACCATGGTTTTAAAACAATTCCTTCGATTATTTACAAGTTTCAAACATTAAAACAAACAAACTAATACTTCTAAAATCCCCAATTTTAGGCATTCTAGGTTATGGAAAAACTTACAAAACTTTATAATTTCTTGAGGAAACTTGCTCCAACCTTCCAAGAATTGAAAACCCATCAATCACCCATGATTTTTGAGTTGATCCTAAGCAAGAACAAGAAGTTTTGAAGCCGAAGTCACCCCCTCTTTCTCAAAAGCTGCTTTTCGGTCAAGAGGATGAGGAAAAGAGCTTTTCTTGATTTTGTTTTGGTTTTTAATCCAATGAAAGTAGAATAATAGGCTTATATTAAATATGAAATTACTTTAAAATCAAAATTCATTTGTTTTCCCACGAATCCAAGCTCAAAAGAAGAGAAAAGAGATGAAAAATTGGCCTTCCCCCTAGTCTTGAGCTGTTCGGCAGAATGGAGAAGAAAGAATAGGTTTTTTCTTTTTTTTTTAATTTTTCTTTAATGAGAAATGATAACATATGCCATAAATTTTTGTTTGATTAAGGAGCAATGATAAAATATGACTTAATGCTTATGATATGAACAAAGGAACCTTACAAGTTGCGGAGTTGCATTCATTACACTCCAAGTTCAAGCCAAGCTCATTAAATGCAAGTCAATTTCAAGCTTAATTAAATGCAAGTCAACTTCAAGCCTAGTTTATTAAATGCAAGTCAAGTTCATTTAATGCAACCAAAGCTCATTTAATGCAACTCAAGACATCAATGCGACTCAAGACTTATTCATGACATCTTAAGGCTTTATTTATGACTCCCATAAACACATGTGATCAAGAAGTTTCAGTTACAAATCAAAATTGTAACTCTTTTATTTTTGGTTACACTTAAAATTCAATAGGCTAGTTAATTGTCATTATTTCTGTCTTTACTTTTGTGGGCTGTCTTTTGGCCTTTTTTTTATTCAATTTTATCAGTTTATTTTCGTGGCTATTGAAGGCTATAAAGCCATGAGACATGCTTGTAAAAAAGAAGACTATGTTTGAATGAAAATCAAGTCACTCATTGAGAGTTTCTTTTGAAAACCACATTGAGTTCTCAACTTCTTGCAATTCTTGTGTTTAGTGTTGCTGCCGAGTCATTCAACTAGGAATTGATCAACTTAGTTGTGGAGTGATTCAATCTAGAACAAGGAATCTCATTCTTGTCTCTAGATCATTGATCTTAGAGGTAATCTCATCTAGCCTTAAATCTCTTGGTTGAAACCGATTAGTTAGGGAGGGTTTGAGTTCTTGCTTCAAAGGTTCATGCCAAGCGTAATAGCATAGGGTCTTTGGACTTGTAATTTGGGTTTGCCTTATCAGTTGGTATCAGAGCATTGGTCGAAACCTTGGCCAAACTCTAGATTTGATTATATCCTTTAATTTTCTTGCAAATTGCTTGTTTCCTTCAATCTGTCTTCATCTTTTCATTTTCTGTCCAATCCATCACTTTTCTTTTCTTTTCATTCTGATCTTGTTTCCATATTGTAGATCATATTCTTATCTTAAAAATAAAAAAAAATAAAAAATAAAAAAATAAAAAAGTGAGAAAGAGAGCTTTGCATCCTAGGCACTATATTGTTCATCTTGTGTTCTTCATTGCTTTGCTTTGAAAATTCAGAGTTTGATCCATAGAAAATGAAAAAGTCTGAGTTTTGAATGTTATTTTATCAATTTAGATCCTCAATTTAAGCATCAATTCCATTCAGATCTGTTGACATTCAAATCCTGCTCATACTTTCCATATTTGAATCTGCCGCATTTAATACTCTGTCTTGCTGTCTAAAACGCATGAAATCTTTCGAATTAGCTTTCACAATATGAATAGGAAAGTTAATTTAATTATTTATCATTCATTTTCAAGAAGGACATTTAACGAAATTCTATTTGTAAACGACTCAAATTTTGAAAATCAAAACAGTGTGGAGACAACTCCTTAAAATCCGGATCTTGTCTATTCTTTGATTGGCATCTTTAATTCTCATCATTATTTCGAATTTTTTCCAATTGTCTACTCTTAATAACTGATTGATTGAGCTATATATGAGTTGTCATCTTAAAATTCGTTTCCAATAATTCCGAATTTGACTTACCATATTTGGCTTTTTCCTAGTTTTTCCTTGTCTTAAATTCTGTTTTTCCTACCATTTTGTTTTCTTTCCTGATTTCTTATTCTATTATTGTTTCTTTTCATAATTAGTTGTATTTTTCTAACTGAATTACTTTTGTAGCTTTCTAAAAACAAATCTTGCTTGAAAAGTAAGTTCATATCCGAGAGCACCTACTTTCAAATTGGCCTACCTTGAATGATTAAACACGAGAGCTCCTTGAGTGATATATCGTGAGGGAGTTTTGTGAGGTCCAGAAAACATGTCACAATGGGAAAATAATGTGGGTGAGATTAGTGAAGCTAGGTGGAGAGAGGAACAAGCGGAAGCTTTTGCTAGACTTACTCAAACTTTAGAGGAGCTTAATGAATGTATGGGTAGATTAGTGAAGGCTAGTAATCAGCAAAATAGGGATAAATTTGAAGGAGAATTAGAAAGTGATGTTGAGGAAGAAGTAGTAACTGAAGAGGGTGATTCTATGGAGGAAAATATTGAGGAACCTGATGCGAGTGATGATAGTCGGGAGGAAGGAAATAGAGTAGTACTCTTGTGTAAGAGAGTTCTCAATTCTAAAATAAAGGAGAATTTTGAAGATGACCAAAGACACAACTTGTTCCATACTAGGTGTTTAGTGAATGAGACCCCATGTAGTGTTGTGATTGATGGTGGAAGTTGTACAAATGTTGTGAGCTCAATTCTGGTCAAGAGACTCAATTTGCTTACTAAACCACATCCCATACCTTATAAGTTACAATGGTTAAATGATAGAGGGGAGTTGAAGGTACATAAGCAAGCTATCATTTCTTTTAGCCTTGGAAAGTATAAAGATGAGGTAGTTTGCGATGTAGTCCCAATGCATGCCGGGGATATACTTTTGGGAAGGCCTTGGCAGTTTGATAGGAGAGTGACCTATGATGGCTACCTAAATAGGTACACTTTTACCAAGGATGGGAGGAAGACTACTTTAGTACCTTTATCTTCAAAAGAGGTGTTCAATGATCAATGTAAGCTTGAGCAAAGGAGATTTGAGTTTGAGTTAAAAGAAAAAGTGTTGAAAGAAAAAGAATTACAAGAAAAAGAATTGAGTGCAAAATTGAGTGAGAGAGAAAAAAAAGCTTTGAGTGGAAAAAGCCAGAGTTAAAACAATGAGAGAAAAGAGAAGAATGAAAAGGAAATATGTGAACACTTAGTGGAAATTGAGAGAAAAGGAAAATCAGTGAGCTATCATGTAAAAATGAGTGAGGTGAGGATAGTTTTTTCTTAGTCAAAAGCCTCATTTTGTGCTTATGTGCAAAGTAGACTTTTTGGCAACTAACCTTAACCATTATTTTCCTAGTGTGTTTGAAAATCTTTTTCAGGTTTGGAAGCATTACTTATGGCCAAATAAGAGCTTGAGGTGTTCGAAAGGACAATACATCAAAGAAAGCAAGTATATCGATTCTAACTAGAATGTTGTAAGTAAAATACTTTCTTGGCTAAATACTTTATGTTCTAATTTGGTTTTTGAGCATGTGAAAGTTACTGTTAATAAGCATCTTGAAATGTCTAGTTTTGACCTTGTTGAAAAGTTGAACTCGAATCATGCACCATTTAGGAATACATATACATCTTATGTTATAGATTTTACATTGAGTAATTACAATGTATTCCAGAATGTTTTGCTAGAATGGGAAACTCAAGAGTTGGTAAATGGGATATTAGGAGCCATGTTTAGGGAAACTAACTCTCAAGTGAAAACTTGGGAGAATTCTTTACATTTTGTGGAGCATACATGTAATAGGAGAATACATCATAAAAATGTTTGTTTTACAAATAAACTTATTTATGGTCTTTATGCTATTACTCCCTTTGAGTTGCTGCCTATGAGAATGTTTTTGTGAGTGATTTAGCCCGTTTTATGAATGTATTCATCAAATTAATTCACATGGATGACGAGCAAATGATCGAGGAGCAAGTTTTCACATTTACCTTGAAAATGATCTTGAGAAGGAAACCAATTAAGTTACATCTGAGAGCATAGATTTGGATGCATTATCGGAAGAAAAGATTACAAAAAAGGACCAAGTTGCATCCGAGGGGTGATGGACCATATCAAGTTGTGACGACCCGACTATTTTAAAATAAATACAGCGGAAGTCTTTATATTTTAAGAAAAATTGGCGTGGTTATGTTTGAAAGTTGGCTAGCCAAAACCTGTTTACATCCTAATTTCCAAATCTAGTAAAATCACAAGGAACTTTAAGTCCCAAAACAGGAGTTCAAAGATTTAATATCATAAAATAACGACGATAAGCTCTTATGAGCTAAATAAAAATGTACAAATCATCAAAGTCTTTAAAGTTCACAAAATTAAATACATAGACTTTACAACAACTGAGTCCATCTCGAGGTCATTATCCCTCGATCACGCAGCACCATCTCCTCTTCCACGACCTCTAGCCAGGGCATTACCTGAAATGTTTGTAATATCATGAGCTAACAACTTAAGCCCAGTGAGAATAATAAAAATAAAAAGTAAAAATAGACCTCAAACTCGCATTCCGATTTGTGTCCAATTTATCTTACACAATCAATCCTAAAGTTCTCTAAACTTTAGGTAATTTCATTCTAAACTTTCCAAATGATGATATTACTAACACTCGTAGTCAAATCCTCATCCATTAACTCGTTACGACATAAATAAGAAAAGTAAGTAAACTTTGCATAAATATAACATCTCGATTCTCTATTCCATCGATCATATGCATGAAGGTAATGAGAACATCCCGGCCGGAGGATACGCATTCGCCCTTTATGCATGAAATGAAGGTAACGTGGACATTTCCCGTAGCATCCACCATTCAACCTTATGCATGAAGGTAATGTGGACATTTCTCATAGCATCCACCATTCAACCTTATGCATGATGAAGGTAACGTGGACATTTCCCGTAGCATCCACCATTAACCTTTCATTTTCTTTCTCACTTTCTTTTCTTTTTCACTTTCTTTTCTCTTTCACTTTCTTTTCTTTTTCACTTTCTTTCAATGATGCGAGATGTTATGGTGCGATATATTATGGTGCAAGATGTTATGGTTATGCTTGCATATGCTAGTAAAAGTAAATGAAAGTAAAGTATGAATATTAAAGTAACCAAAACAAACATAAAGTAAAGGGCATAAAATAAAGACATAAAGTAAAATAGATAGGAATCCCGGAAGAACGATATATAAATAGAACTCCGCTACATTAGTAAAAATAAATCCTATCTTAAACAATTAACCTATACCTTCATGGATTCTAACTTCCAATATAATCCGAGGTTCTATTAATCGTTCTATATAAAAGTTTGGATCTTTTAACTTCCAATGATCCATCTTAAACTTTGAAACGAAATTGACTTAGAATTTTCTAAGATTCAATGTTTTCCTCGTGAACTCCTAAGTTCTCACTTAAAGGATTAACTCCTAATCCTAAGGGCACTAACTCACTTCCCTTTATTCTTAGATTCGAATTCTAGTCTTAATTTCTAATTCTACAAATCAACATACTTATTCGCTTTCTATAATTACTTTAAATCCTAACTATTCTCACCTTAACTAAATAATATTTGCTCCAAGTCTCCAATTCCCACGAAACAACAACCGAGCAATCGCACCTACAATTCACCAATTACACAACATGTTACAACTCATAACTAAGATGAGAACAAGTGTGCATTTTCGGGTGAATAGTGATTTCGGATGAATAGTAATTTCGGATGAATAGTATTTTTGGGTGAATAGTGTTTTTTGAAAATCCGGGCTCAAAACCGTCAAATTCCATGATAGAAATTCATGATTTCAACTTCAAAACTCATTTATAAACAAAAACGAACAAATCCATATAAAAAGTTTTGAAAACTTACATTTTGGGACTTCCCTTAGAGAACGGGAAACTCTGAAAAGGTAGGTTGGATAGGTAGCCCTTGTCCCTACCAATCCAACACAACCGAAATCAAGCCAATCCATCGAGAAACGAATGAGAAACGAAGAAAAGAAAATCACATCCATGGTGGAAGTGAAGGTCACGGCAAGGAAGAATGGAGGAGAAGAAAATGAAGGCAACTTGATGACTTTTGTGATATTTAAAGAAGATGTGAATAGTAATTTTAGATATTTTAAGAAATTGGAAATGACGGTTACGTTCTTTTATGACTTTTGACTTATGAATCAAAACCCGAAGCTCATAATAAATCTAAATGTGATTAATAATTATTAATTGGCCTATTAATAATTATTAAAGTCACCGAAATGAATTTAAAATATTAAAATGATTAAAAAGAATTTCGGCGAAATTAACTACTAAAATTGAAATTACAAAAATAATAATTAAACTAAATATGTAAATTGAAATAAATCAATAACTAAATAACATTAAATAAAATAAAATAATAAAAAAAAATTCACTTCAAAATAACGGGACGTTACACAAGACCTTGGACGAATCTATGCAAAATTCCACACCATTGCATTACAAGGTGAGTATTTTGAGAATTCAATTTTTAAAGCAATTGATTTTTCATCTTTTATTGTAGGGCATGAAGCTTTGGATTCGAGGACGAATCCTTTTCAAGAAGGAGGGAATGATATGAACCAAGGAACCTTACAAGTTGCGGAGTTGCATTCATTACACTCCAAGTTCAAGCCAAGCTCATTAAATGTAAGTCAACTTCAAGCTTAATTAAATGCAAGTCAACTTCAAGCCTAGTTCATTAAATGCAAGTCAAGTTCATTTAATGCAACCGAAGCTCATTTAATGCAACTCAAGACATCAATGCGACTCAAGACTTATTCATGACATCTTAAGGCTTTATTTATGACTCCCATAAACACATGTGATCAAGAAGTTTCAATTACAAATCAGAATTGTAACTCTTTTATTTTCGGTTACACTTAAAATTCAATAGGCTAGTTAATTGTCATTATTACTGTCTTTACTTTTGTGGGCAGTCTTTTGGCCTTTTTTTATTCAATTTTATCAGTTTATTTTCGTGGCTATTGAAGGCTATAAAGCCATGAGACATGCTTGCAAGACAGAAGATTATGTTTGAATGAAAATCAAGTCAGTCATTGAGAGTTTCTTTTGAAAACCACATTGAGTTTTCAACTTCTTGTAATTCTTGTGTTTAGGGTTGTTGCCGTGTCATTCAACTAGGAATTGATCAACTTAGTTGTGGAGTGATTCAATCTAAAACAAGGAATCTCATTCTTGTCTCTAGATCATTGATCTAAGAGGTAATCTCATCTAGCCTTAAATCTCTTGGTTGAAACCGATTAGTTAGAGAGGGTTTGAGTTCTTGCTTCAAAGGTTCATGCTAAGCGTAATAGCATAGGGTCTTTAGACTTGTAATTTGGGTTTGCCTTATCAGCTTATTTGACTTTTTGTAAAATGGTCCATTATGAGTTTTTTTTTTTTAAAATAAACCCCCTCTTCTCAACTAACCGTAGTTAGTTTTTTAACCAAACCCAAACTTTCACTTTAACCATGGTTAGGGTATAACCCAACCATAGTTAACTATTTTATCCTTCAATAACCATTCAAAACAATTCATTAAAATATAAATATCAATATAAAACCCATTTAACCAATTTATAAATTCAAATAAATAAAATAAATAAACTATATTATTATTCTAGTACTCGGGCCGTCACATAATTGATACTCGGATTGCTAGGAATTGATGACACTTTGATTATATCAAATGTTTAGTTTTCTTGTTTACTCACTTGATTGATTTTAAATGTATCATAGCATTACAATGACTTCATTTACTTCCATACATACTTATTCCTCGAGCTGTTTGATGTGAATACCTTCACGAAAGCCGGGGTAGTGGAATGGGTTTGGAGAAGGTACATAGGTAAAAGAGGCAAGGTGCCTTAGTTATGTTAGAAAGGATGGTAGAAAGTGTGTTGAACTTAAACGTACTAAGAGGGTACTGCTAGATAGATACAATGATCATGTGATAATAATACGAGATTTAATGATTATCGAGTGAAGGTCGACAGAGGATGGGATAAGGAGGATGAATAGATTGGAGACCGGGTTGAGATGTGAGTTTAATTGTAATGAGAATGTCTATAAAGAGCTTTTTGTTTTGAATAGTTTGTAGTGGTTTGGAAGTTATTTTAGTTGTGAATCGTTTGTTTTTTTATCGAGAATAGATGAACTATAGGAGGTAGTTTCTCTAGTGGAGGAAAAGACTCGGTGAGGGGCGAGAGACTTGGACACTTGGACGTTTTCTGACCATGAACTCCATGCATAAATTTGCTTTTTTTTTTCTTTTTGTTTCTCACTGCATGTCATGCTCAAAGGTGCTACATATCACCTTTCAGATTTCTATAGAGGTCGAGCTCGTGACTGAAGATGGTATGCGTTAAAGCTTGGATGCCGGACTTTGGGATTGGACTAGTTGTCGTCAAAGCTCGAGCTCGATTCTTTGTAAGAAGATGGATGCCCTAGATCAAACTAGGCACAACTTCTTTCAAAAGTAGAAGAAAACCCTAACTCGGACTAGGCACATTTTCTTTCATAAGAAAAAGAAAGCCCTACCTTAGACTAGGCACATTTTCCTTCATAAGGTGGGAAAGTCCTAGTCCGACCTAGGCACAATTCCTTCGAAAGAGGAGAAATTCCTAGTTGGAACTATGCATCATTTTCTTCAAAAGGAGAAGAAAGGCATGACATGAACTTGGTACTATTTCCATTGTAAGGTGAAGAAAAACATAGCACAGACTAATCACGATTTCTTTCAAGAAAATATCAAATAACAAATTAACGTGATTTCATTCAAGAGGAAAGGGGACCCTAATCTAAATCATTTATTTCTCAATGGGACCCTTAAACTAAATGCACTGGTGCGGAAATAAAGTAGCGAAAAGCGAGAAGTTAGCAATAGAACAAAACTAACCTCAATCGAAGAGCAGCTTGAAGAACCTTCTCTCTCAAATTCGAAGATGATGCGCAAGGTCTTTAAAAAAGTAGATTGCCGGAAGAATTATACCAAACTTACTCACAAGAAGGATCATGCAACGGAGAATGAAGAAATCATGGAGAAAGTGGCTTTTTAGCTCAAGCTCGAGTTTAAAAATTATTATACTTTGTTTGAATTTCATGTTTTTCTGCGCTTCCACTAAGAGTATTCCCGGCCCAGTGATACGAAAACCCTTTTGAAATGCTTTAAGAACCATTAAACTTAACTAAGGACCCAAAAAGATTACAACCAAAGAACCCACATATGCCATTTGAAACAACCCAAGGAAAAAGGCTAGAAAATTATTATCCTTATGATCAATGATCTAAAGACAAGAATTGAATTTCTTGCTCTAGATTCGAATCAATCCACCAATTTAGAATGATCAATCCTAAAGGCTTGATTCTACAATCACCCTAAACACAAGGAATGACAAAATTGAAATGGTAAGCTCGGCTCACAACAATTTCAAAGAAAAGCTCTCAAAGAGTTTTTGTATTTTTATCTCATGAATAATCTTATTTCTTACAAGAATGCCTCATGGCTTTATAGCCTTCAATAGCCAAGAAAATAAACTGATAAAATTGAATAAAAAAAAGGCCAAAAGACAGCCCACAAAAGTAAAGACAGAAATAATGACAATTAACTAACCTATTGAATTTAAAGTGTAACCGAAAATAAAAGAGTTACAATTCGATTTGGAAGACTTTTGTAATCGAAACTTCTTGATCACATGTGTTTATGGGAGTCATAAATAAAGCTTTAAGATGTCATGAATAAGTCTTAAGTAGCATTGATGTCTTGAGTTGCATTAAATGAGCTTCGGTTGCATTAATTGAACTTGACTTGCATTTAATGAACTAGGCTTGAAGTTGACTTGCATTTAATGAGCTTGGCCTGAACATGACTTGCATTTAATGAACTATGCTTGAAGTTTGAGCTTGACATCAACTTGGAGTGTAATGAATGCAACTCCACAACTTGTAAGGTTCCTTGGTTCATATCATTCCCTTTTTCTTGAAAAGGATTCGTCCTCGAATCCAAATCTTCATGCCCTACGATAAAAGATGAAAAATCAGTAACTTTAAAAATTGAATTCTCAAAATACTCACCTTGTAATGCGATGATGTGGACTTTTGCATAGATTCATCGAAGGACTTGATATGGTCCATCACCCCTCGGATGCAACTTGGTCCTTTTTTGTAATCTTTTCTTCCGAAAATTCATCCAAATCCATGCTCTAAGATGTAATTTAATCGGTTTCCTTCTCAAGATCATTTTCAAGGTAAATGTAAAAACTTGCTCCTCTATCATTTGCTCGTCATCCATGTGAATTAATTTGATGAATACATTCATAAAATGGGCTTAATTACTCACAAAAACATTAGATCTCATAAGCAACAACTCAAAGGGAGTAATAGCATAAAGACCATAAATAAGTTTATTTGTAAAACAAACATTTTTATGATGTATTCTCCTATTATATGTATTCTCCACAAAATGTAAAGAATTCTCCCAAGTTTTCACTTGAGAGTTAGTTTCCCTAAACATGGCTCCTAAGATCCCATTTACCAACTCTTGAGTTTCCCATTCTAGCAAAACATTCTGGAATACATTGTAATTATTCAATGTAAAATCTATAACATAAGATGTATATGTATTCCTAAATGGTGCATGATTCGAGTTCAACTTTTCAACAAGGTCAAAACTATAAATTTCAAGATGCTTATTACCAGTAACTTTCACATGCTCAAAAACTAGATTAGAACATAAAGTATTTCGCCAAGAAATTATTTTACTTACAACATTCTCGTTAGAATCGATATACTTTCTTTCTTTGATGTATTGTCCTTTCGAACACCTCAAGCTCTTATTTGGCAATAAGTAATGCTTCCAAACCTGAAAAAGATTTTCAAACACACTAAGAAAATAATGGTTAAGGTTAGTTGCCAAAAAGTCTACTTTGCACATAAGCACAAAATTAGGCTTTTGACTAAGAAAAACTATCCTCACCTCACTCATTTTTACATGATATCTCACTGATTTTCCTTTTCTTTCAATTTTCACTAAGTGTTCACATATTTCCTTTTCATTCTTCTCTTTTCTCTCATTATTTTCACTCTGGCTTTTTCCACTCAAAGCTTTCTTTTCTCTCTCACTCAATTTTTCACTCAATTCTTTTTCTTGTAATTCTTTTTCTTTCAACTCAAACTCAAATCTCCTTTGCTCAAGCTTACATTGATCATTGAACACCTCTTTTGAAGATAAAGGTACTAAAGTAGTCTTCCTCCCATCCTTGGTAAAAGTGTACCTATTTAGGTAGCCATCATAGGTCACTCTCCTATTAAACTGCCAAGGCCTTCCCAAAAGTATATCCCCGGCATGCATTGGGATTACATCCCAAACTACCTCATATTTATACTTTCCAAGGCTAAAAGAAATGATAGCCTTCTTATGCATCTTCAACTCCCCTCTATCATTTAACCATTGTAACTTATAAGGTTTGGGATGTGGTTTAGTAAGCAAATTGAGTCTCTTGACCAGAATTGAGCTCACAACATTTGTACAACTTCCACCATCAATCTCAACACTACATGGGGTCTCATTCACTAAACACCTAGTATGGAACAAGTTGTGTCTTTGGTCATCTTCAACACTATCTCTTATTTTCGAATTTAGAACTCTCCTACACAAAAGTGCTTGTTGAGCTCCTTCCCCCCAACTACCATCACTCGCCTCGGGTTCCTCAATATTTTCCTCCATAGAATCACCCTCTTCGGCTTCCTCAAAATATTCTTCCTCAAAGTCACTCTCTTCCCAATCAGTTACTACTTCTTCCTCAACATCACTTTCTAATTCTCCTTCAAATTTATCCATATTTTGCTGATTACTAGCCTTCACTATTCTACCCATACACTCATTAAGCTCCTCTAAAGTTTGAGTAAGTCTAGCTAAAGCTCCCGCTTGTTCCTCTGTCCACCTAGCTTCACTAAACTCACCCACATTATTTTCCCATTGTGACATGTTTTCTGGACCTCACAACACTCACTCACAATATATCACCCAAGGAACTCTCGTGTTTAATCACTCAAGGTAGGTCAAAATGTAAATTTAGGCTCTTGGATAAGCTATGGTCAAAATGAAGCAACTTGTGTTTAAAGTGCTAAAAATCAAGCAATCAGTATTTAAACAATCTAAAATTATGAAAAGAAATAAAAATAAACAAGAAAAACATATTTGATAGGCCAAAATCAGATTGGAAAAAGCAAAACAGATTTTTGAAAGCAAACAACTCAAGAAAAAATGGCAATTACAAATTTCAAAATTCGTGGAATTCGAGAATGAATTTTCAATTGGAAGTCTATATGAAGCTTTTTAAGATGATAATAAAGAGTATAAAAAAGGCCAAATTCAAAAATTCGTTCAGAATTGAAAACACTAACTCACATAATTGAAGTTCCCGAAAAATAGGATAAACCTGCGCATGGAAATGATATTCCAGATTTGAACTGTTTTCAATATGATTTTATGTAACGACCCGATTTTTCGTAAAATCCTTCAAAATAAATGCGAAGCGGAAAAAACTTGATTTTACAGAAAAACGGCATGGGTTCGTTTAAATTTTGGATAAACCAAAACCTGTTATACATCCCAATTTTTCAAAAAAAGCAGTAAACCTAGAATACGCATTCCATAATATGATAAAAAGTCTAAAGAAAGTTTAAGGTAAAAAATATATACAATTGCTCCATCGAGCTCAAAATGAAACATAATAAAAAGTGATGCAATGTTCATGAGCATGTAAGAATGCTACACCCAAAATCGATTGTGTTCCTGTCCATTCATTATCTTGATCGGTCACGCGGTGCCACCTCCTCTACCCCGTCCTCTACCATGAGTCTTACCTGAAAAATTGTAATTTTAGCAACATTAGCATAAAAATGCTAATGAGAGTAAAATGAAAGCAAGTAATCCTATGAACAACATTTCATGTCAGAAATCGTGTCCAAAGCCTAGATTTCACTTTTACTACCCATTCCACATTCCAAATTCCGCATATAGTCAACATACATAATATACTTTCTAAAAAGTAACGATATCAAGACTTAAAGTAACAGTACCCGTTATTACTAAGTCTTACTATACAAGTCAAAAGATTATGTAATTGCATTACTAACTATCTTTCATCGTTTATAATACCGTATGGACCGAAGTCGACATACCACGTGCCATATCACAATCATCACACCATGATACCGTATGGAGCGTATCACATACTATCATGTGCCGTATCACACATCCTCGCACCATGATACCGTATGGAGCGTATCAACATACTATCATGTGCCGTATCACATATCCTCACACCATGATACCGTATGGAGCGTATCACATACTATCATGTGCCCTGTCATATATCGTCGCACCATGATACCGTATGGAGCGTATCACATACTATCATGTGCCATATCACATATCCTCGCATCATGATACCGTATGGAGCGTATCACATACTATCATGTGCCATATCACATATCCTCGCACCATGATACCGTATGGAGCGTATCACATACTATCATGTGCCATATCACATATCCTCGCACCATGATACCGTATGGAGCGTATCACATACTATCATGTGTCATATCACATATCCTCGCACCATGATACCGTATGGAGCGTATCACATACTATCATGTGCATATCACATAGTACCGTATAGAATCCATCAAGCTCCCTAGTAAGTTAGATAAAGTTCCACTAAACTACTAAAGAACATAAACCGCTTGAATTACACGAGTCAATACTCTAGTGTAATTTCTAAGCTACTTTGACTCCCAAATCACTTAAAGTTCCTTTTTCATCCACTTTCATCTAAAATCTCCAAATCATCTTATAAGACTTCCAAACCACTCATAATTCCTCTTTTACTTCCAAAACCAAAAGTATACCAAAACCATTCCACTCACATCCGAGTTTAAAGTCTCCAACCAAGTTTAACTTATAGAAGTTAGTTCCCCTCTTAACCTCGATAAACAATAACGTAATGAAACATAATTCATAAAAGTACTAACTTCCATTTTAAACTCACCTTAGATGTGAAATCCAAGCTTCCAAAGTGCCGGAGTCAAAGTCACGCAATCGATGACAAACCTACATAATAAAGTCGATATGCACCTGCTGAGTTTGATGGTAGGTCTTTGGATGCATCTGTTGCAGAGTTATGGGTTGAGAGGGCTTTTGAGTTTATTAGGTGCCCGGACCGTCTGAAGGTCCATTGTGGTACGTATTCTCTAGTTGATGTTGCCCTTTATTGGTGGAGATGCCTTCATAGATCACTTTCTCTTACCATGGAGGTTACTTGGAAGGTATTTAGAGAGAAGTTTTATGAGAAATATTACCCAGCTGATTTACGAGACGGATACGAGGTAGAGTTTCTTACCCTGAAACAGGGTGATAGATCAGTGATAGAGTACGAGTGAAAGTTTGATCGATTGTCTAGGTTTGCTCCTGGACAGATTGCCGACCCTCAGAGTAAGATGAAGAGGTTTTTGGTGGGATTGAGAGTTGAAGTTAGGGGTCATCTACGTACTTTACGTCCGACTACTTACGAGGAGGCTTTAAAGTTTGCCCTTTCTTTAGATTTGGCATCTGAAGAAAGGAAGGGCAAACTAGTTGCTACAGGAGAGACTTCCTCTCAGAAGAGGAAGGCAGAGGATGATCATATTGTTCAAGTACCACTACCACAGCCGAGACAGCAGCAGCAGCAGGCTCGGGGCGGGATCCATTTCAGACAGTCGATGGTACAGGGACTACCATTCCGCTTTTGCCAAAACTGTTTTAGTCATCATGCTGGGAGATGTATCCTACCACAGAGATTTCATACTTGTGGTCAGGAGGGTCATATATCTAGACAGTGTAGGACTTATCAGACACAGCCACCACAGTATGGGTACCCGGGTCAGGGTGTGCAGCAGAGACCATATCAGGCACCACCTGCTTTATATGCTCCTCCGGTTAGGGCGCAGGTCAGGACCGAGGCAGAGGTCAGTACAGGGGTAGAGGTCAGGATGGACAGGCTCAGCAGTATAAACTTCCACCTGTTGTTCCACCACCACAGATCTTACCTCCACCACCGCCTTTTCCTCCTCCACCTGTTCAACATCAGGCTCGTGTTTTTGCTGCTAGAGAGGAAGCCGAGGCTGCAGGTACAGTAGTGACTAGTATTTTGACAATCGTGGGCCATTGGCTTTTGTTCTGTTTAATTTTGGAGTAGATCACTCTTTTATTTTATCACGTTATGTTGAGTTTTACTTTTCGGGGACGAAAAGCCCTTTTTAGGGGTGTTGACTGTAACGTCCCGTTATTTTGTGATAAAAAAAAATTTATTTATTTTATTTTAATTTAAGTAATTAAAGTTTATTTATTTATCGGTAAATTAGAATTTTTGCAGTTTATTTCGGTTTTAATCTTTTACTTGACCTTTTTAGTTTATTTACGTTTTAATGGTATAAATAATTATTAAAGGGTCAATTAATAATTATTAATCACCATTGGGATAGTTTAAGAAGTTCGGGATTCGTTTTTAAGCCAAAAGTCATAAAAGGACGTAACCGTCATTTCCAAATTTCCTAAATATCTAAACACTATTCACTTCATCTTCTTTAAATTACCATTGACTCATTTTTTGACCAAAATCTTCATCCAAATCCCCTCCAAAACCGTGAGCACCAAAGAGAGAAAAGGAAAATTCGATTTTCGCTCATTTCTCGACGGATCGACTCGATCTTGGATAAATCGGAAAGCCCTCGAGTCAAGGATCCTTTTCCACCTAACCTTCGTGCGTTTCTCTCGAGATCCAAGAAGTTCTCAGTAAGTTTCTCTTGAAACCCTAAGCTCCAAATAGTGTTTTAATGGAGTTTTCTTTGTTTCCTTTCGATTTCTTGCCGTGAAACTCGGTGTTTGTAAATACCGGAGTAGTTTTAAGAGTTTTTGGAAACTTTCCCATAACCCTAAAACCGAGTTTCAGTCGAAACCCTTTCCGTTTGAAATTTACCTTTTTGGGTTTAATTATGGGTTATAAATTAAAATGAAATAATGTTTATTTAAATTCAATTCGGGAAAGGGCATAATGTTCAAAAACCCTATTTATCGATACCCATTGAAATCGGGAATATCGAATTTGCTTAAAACCAACTCGAAACACTTTTAGATTGCCTAAAAGCCAGAAAAACAAACCCGAAGCCCATTTTCTTTGATAGGTCCGTGGGCCTCTTGTGGGAGGGTTGTTGAGTTTTTCGTCGTTTTGTATGTTAGGTTTTTATTTGATCGATAGTTGGTAAAATTATTGATTGTGTGATATAATTCATTTGTAAGTGTTTTTGAACCGCTTGTTTGATCACTCTTCCGGACTTAGGAGCGAAGCTAACTTTCTTTAAGGTGAGAATAGTTAGTATTTAAAGTAACTATAGAAAGCAAATGAGTGTGATGGTTTGTAGAGTATGAAACTAAGACTAGAATCCGAATCTAAGATTAGAGGGATGTGAGTTAGTGCCCTTAGGATTAAGAGTTAATCCTTTAAGTGAGAACTTAGGAGTTCTCGAGGAAAGTGTTGAATCTTAGAAGATTCTAAGTTAGTTTTGTTTCGAAGTTTAGGTTGGATCATTGGAAGTTAATGTTGGGATTGAGGCCTCTAAAAGAGTTCTCAAACGGAAGTCCCAACGGATCTTTCCTTGCAGTATAATAAATTCAAAATTCTAAATGCATAAAAGAAAAACTAACCCTTGTCGAGAAGTGTCTGACTCTTCCTCGTTCTTCAATGGTTACGATCCAGGGACCACTAAGAAGATCTTTCTCACTAAGCACAAAAGAGAATCGGTGCGTGGGCACTATCTCCTTTGGAAAAAGGAAAAATTGAGAAGAAGAATTTTCTTCCCAATCACCCTATGGGCGGCGCAAGAGAGAGGGAGGAGAGGAAATTCCTGAGCCTTTACTTTAACTCTCTTGGTTGTGTGTTTTGGGGTCACCCCAAAGGTCTTATTTATAGGAAAACCAAGGCATCAGAAAATCTTCTGAATATCTTTTTAATTAATAAATAATTAACTAAGATATTCTAAAATATATTTGAATAATAAAGATATTATATTTTATTCCATAATAAAACATTCCATATCTTTTATTTAAATTAATCAATATTAATTTAAATATATTATTCCATATCTTCCATTTAAATTAATCATATTAATTTAAATAAGATATTCCATATCTTCCATTTTAAATTAATCATATTAATTTAAAATAAGATATTCATATATTTTAAATAAATAAAAATGAAAACTTTTTTGTCAACCCTTTGACCAAAGGGGGCGTGTGACCCCACCTTGGGCCACACGCCCCTATCATCATCCAATGACAATATTGGGCATTTTATTTTCCTCTTTATTTAATGGAACAATTCCGTTAAATAATTAAATAAATAAAACTCCTTTTATTTATTCCAATAAATAAAACTCCTTTTATTTATTCCAATAAATAAAACTCCTTTTATTTATTTCCTCATTTAATTTGATAATTTCAAATTAAATATTTAAATAGACTCTTCTATTTAAATCCCCATTAATTTTGGACAACACAAAATTAATTTAATTAAATAAACTCCTTTATTTAATCTCTTATAATTAAATAAACTCTTCTATTTAATAATTAAATAGACTCCTCTATTTAATTCCACCATTAATTAAATAATTAAATAGACTCCTCTATTTAATTTCCTTTAATTAATTGAATAGACTCCTCTATTCATTTCCAATTTTCCAAAGAGAAATTAATCATATTAATTTATGTTCTCGATTACATGCGTTAGTTCGGAGGACTTAATGGACCTATAGGACTAAGCTCCAATGATCCAGAATTACCTTTGATTAAAACTCCTTTTAATCAATTAATTCTCATTCATTAACTCCTAGATAACTCCACTAAATATCTAGAGTTGCACTCTTAGTACTATAGACATAGTTATGTCCATTGACTATAATCATTAACTACACTTTGATCCTTCACAAGTTAGTTCGTATCCATGGCTAGGTATTTACACCGTATTAACCTCCATGATACATCTTGTTCCTTAAGCCCAACTGATTCTCCAATGAACAACCTTACATAATCTCCATTATGCGACTTTAACCTTTTCCTTGATCAGAGGAATATGGGGCTGTTGGGATTTATGCCCTAGAATTCGTAATTTGTAATAGAATATTTTATGAATAAATAAAAGTATTATTTTAGTGAATTTTGTGCAATTTATTATATGTTGATATTCGTTAAATATTCAAACATTAATAGAAAATTCCAGAGTTACTAATTCTGTAATCTTGACTACTATGAGATATAAAGTGGATCTAGTCCAAGATAGTAACTCAAATAGTCTACGAAACGAATACGGTTAGGAAACCTTATTCTTGGTAACATTGTTGATGTTGTTCATCGATTTGATCCAAATCATTAGCATGATGTAGATGCAAGTGGAAACATCATATATAATGAGTTTATATAAGATGGACCAGGATAATAAATCGATTCCTAAATAACACCGTTGATAGGAAATGATTTATAATATCAAATTTACGTTATTAAGATTGATACGTCTCAATCCCTGAGTATGTTGTGAACTCACATTAATGAAGTCTTTTCCTTTGATTCACATAGTTGAGGGTGATCTGTTGATACACTCGATAAACTCCTGTTTTGGGGAAATGACTAAATTGGTGCTTGGGAACATTTCTATACAAGATGACATTCATAACTTTCCTAAAACAAATGAAAGTGTTAGTGCGACACTATTCTAATTTAGGAACTTTAGGTATCTCCCTTGTTGTAATGATTCGGTACTTGAACATGAGGCCTCACCTTCTCACTGGCCCGAGAAGGATCGTTCTATACTTGAAAACTATAGAAAAATGTTCATTAGAGAATCATCGGGTACACAAGGATAAAAGAGATAATTACAAGGGTAAAACGGTAACTTTGACCCAGTTGTAATTATGAGATTACCACGTGAAGGATATGTCAAAACAAACTTAATAACAAATGGACATAACCCATCTATAGTGAGGGGAGTTCAACTTAGGGTTTATAGTGGAATTACCCTAAGTTAATAATTATGATTAATTAATTAATGAGTTTAATTAATAAATCAATAATTATTGGAGCCCATGATCTATAGGTCCATCAGGTCCCTATGCTAGCCCATATATCATTGCAACTAACCAAGTTATTAATTTAACTAGGAAGAAAGAATTATATTTAAGTAATTTAATTACTTAAATAAAAGGGAAATATTAATTGTTTAAATAAAAGGTTTATTTAAATAGAAATTAATATTAATATTATTAATTTTTTAAATAATGAGTTTATTTAAATGGAAATTAATAATTAATATTATTAATTAAATAATGAGTTTATTTAATTAAATAATAAAAGGAGAGAATTAAATATATTTGTTTTATGAAACAAATTAGTATTTTACCCAAATAAGTAATTAAATGGATTTGATTCAACATTAATTATTATATGGATTTTGGGGATTTATGTACTTAAATAGAAATAATTATTTGAATTATTTCTATTTTTAATTACATAAAACGAATAAAAAAAAATAATATCAAAAGGTAAAAGGTATTCCAACGCCACATGTCAAAGCATTAAAAGGAAAGTTTGTTTCAAAATTTGTGAATTGACGTGTGATGCATTATCTTTTAGATTTTATAATTAATTTTAATTAATTAATTATTAAAATAAAGAAAAGTTAAGAATATATATTTAAATTGTACAAGTCTCAGCCATTATCCTTCCGTGACTCGTGCGCTGAAGGTAAGTGGATTTGTATTTAAATTATATATTTCTTTTATCTTTTGAATTATTTTAATTAGGAAATTAGGAATTTTAATATGATTAAAATACCAACTTTTCCTATAAATATGACCATTGAGTGCTCATATTTTAGACTTTGATTTTTATCAAAATTCTCTCTTTTAGTCTCCCCATTGCCGATTTTGGTATAGAAAAATAAGAAGAATTTTTCTTCTTATTCGTTTGTTCTTCCGGTTCGATTCCCACAAGTCGGGTTGGTTTGTGATCGGGATATAGCATAGAAGGCTTGGTGAAGTGGATTGATGTCGTAAAGGAAACCCCAACCGATTCTCCATAAATCTACAATGTAAGTTTTGAAAAACCTTATATTTATATTACGGTTTGATCACAATTGCATGTTATTAACGGATCCGTAATTAATCGTTAATTAATTTACTAAAGAAAATTCCGCAAATTTAGTAAATAGTTCCTTGGGGCCCCATTGTTCAAGACCGAATCAGTCCATAAGGGAACTACTTATCTATTTTCCTATATGGAAAAGAGTGAATTCCAATTCTTGTGTAATTACGTTCCCGGCTATAAGCAAGATGCAATCCCCAAAGTGGGAGGCATATTGAGCGAACTATACGAGTCACTCTCACCTATGCAAATCAAAGGCTTGTCTCTTGCGAACAGGAGTTCGTAATCCACTCAGGATTAAGATCAATTGTACATGATCAACCTAGGTTGATAAATGAAGTGTCTTTCTGACTGGCTTTCCCAGAAGACAGTAAGTTTATCTTAGTCCAGTCTACTACAATCTCTATTGCAGCAACACCCTCACTCACATGTCTCTACATGAGCGATCCAGATGAGATCACTTGTGCCAATTCACAAGTGGGCCGTGTTAGTGGTGTTACCAGAAATAAGGCACCCAACCTTTATTCATGTACCACAGACTATTTGAGTTACACTTAAGTGAATCTTCCCGCATCATATGCTCACTTTAAGTTATCATACGTAACTCTGGATCTTATGATGGATTACATTTATTAAACTAATAATAAATGACAATGTAAATATTACTAATTAATAATTCCTTTATTTATTTATAGTTTAATTGGATTACATAAGATTTAGGGCAGAAACCCCAGCAGTTAAAAGATCCAAACTTGTTTTTAGAACGGTAAATAGAACCTCGGATTATTATATTGGAAGTTTAGAATCTACACTTCCAAGGATTATAAACTTCCAACTAAAATCCAAAGTTCTATTTTCGAATTCCTTTAGCCATTCTATCTAAAAGTTTGGATCTTTTAACTTCCAATGATCCATTTAATCTCTGGAACAATTCTAACTTAGAACTTTCAAAAGTTCAACGTTCCCTCGAGAAACTCCAAGTTTTCACTCAAAGAACTAACTCCTAATCCTAAGGGCACTAGCTCATCTTCTTTTCTTTTTAGATTCGAATCTAAATCTCAACTTCCGATCCTACAAACCGTTCAACTTATTCGGTTTTTAAATCTACTTTAAATCCTATTTATTCTCACCTTAGCCAAAGTAGTTTTGCTCCAACTCTACGATAGCACGATCAATCGACGATCCAAAACACCTGCAATTAAAAGTATATCTAACGATCATTAATAAATCATACATCGATCAATTAACATCTAAAAGATCAAAACGACGAAAATCCTCGGAAAAACCCAAAGGGTGCTCTCGGCCCTTCAATGAAAAATAGGTTTCGGGTTCCGTTTTCTGGCTTTTAGGCACTTTAGAGGTGTTTCGAGTTGGTTATAAGTAGTTTCGAAGTTCCCGATTTCAATGGGTATCGATGATTCAGGTTTTTGAACAATAAACGATTTCCCGAATTTAATTACAATAAACATTATATCAAAAAAAGTAAACCCCAAAACAACCCCCACGATATAAAATTCAAACGAGAATGGCGTCGATTGAAACTCGGTTTTAGGGTTTAGGGAAAGTTGCCAAAATCACTAAAAACAACTCCCGTAATTAAAATCATCAAGTTCCTCGGCAAGAAATCAAAGAATCAAAATGAAAACTCCATTAAAACACTATTTGGGACTTAGGGTTTGAACTTTAACTTACCGAGAAGTCCTTAGAACACGGATGGAAAGCACGATTGCTAGGTGGAGAAGAATCCTAGGACCGAGGGATTTCCGATGCAACCGAAATCGAGCCGATCCTTCGAGAAACTAGCAGAACTCGAATTTTTTTCCCCCCATTCTTGCTCACGGTTTTGAGAAGAGAAAGGATGAGCACATGGTCAACTTTGGTCAATTGTTGTGTTTTTAAAGATGATGGAATAGTGTTTTGGATATTTTTAAGAAATCAGAAATGACGGTTGCGTCCTTTTATGACTTTTGACTTCTAAATCGAAACCCGAAGCTCTTAAATTAATCTAAAGGTGAATAATAATTATTAATTAACCCATTAATAATTATTAATACGACCATAACTAAATTAAGCAAATAAAGCGATTAAAAAGATTTAAACCGAAATAAACTACTAAATTCTAGATTACTGAATCTAGAATAATCTTTAAATACTTAAATTATATTAAAATAAATAAATTAAATAATTTTTTTTATACCTCAAAAGTACCGGGACGTTACACGGGAGCTTTCATTACCTGACATTATTCGCATGTGATGGGTATATTGATGTAAGGGTTGTGTGCCCTTTTAACTTGTTTAGCGAGTTGATGAGAAATGATTAGACGTGTATGCTAACAATATCATCATTATCGCGAATGTGATTGTGGAATATGGTAAGTCCAGAGTGAGATTAACATTATTTTATTTAACATAAAGGAAAGGTAAACCTTGTATTTAGTATGAGATATCAAAAGGATAAACCAGGAAGAGATATTGTGATATGAAAACATTCTTCCAAATATTGAGAGTTAGTTTCTTGAGTTTTGGGAGCTTTGGTAAAGAACATGTAAATTGTACTTGGACACAAATCAAAATACGGGTTTGGAGTCTATTGTTACTTTATATTTTGTTTATTTTCACTAGGCTTGTTGTTAGCCCATAATATTACAAACATTTTTAGGTAATGCTTACGCTCGAGGCTATGGGAGAGGAGTTGGTGCGACTTGATCGAGTGGATGATGATACAAATATGGACTAGATATACTTTTAAAAGTCCATGGACTCATTTTGTTTTATTTTGTGTCTTTTGAGATGTAAATTTGTATATAAGCTCATAATAGCTTTTCATTTTAACATTTACGATTATAAACTCTTTAATCTCTGGAAAAAGAATTGCATTTTCTTGCCTTTTTAAATTTTCTGATGTGAAAAATGTATACAGGTTTTGGATAGTCTATGTTTCAAACATATCCACGCCCTTTTTTTACATATTAAAACTTCTACTGTGTTTTGGTTTTAAATGATTTAAAATGAGTCGGGTCGTAACATTGACTTAGGGGTCAAGATCTGTTGCTGAATATGAGAGGGACTTCGACAGATTGTCTCGTTTTGCTCCTGAGCATGTTGATACTAAGCTAAAAAAATAGAAGCTTTCATTATGTGGCTTAGAGAGGACATCCAGGGAGGTATGGAAGCTCATTTTCCCACTACTTATGTTATGGCTCTCAGTAACACATTATTTTTGGATAAGGGTAGTTGTGCTAAGATTCATCAACCAACATCCCAGGGACAGACGCTTGGGTAGAAAAGGAAATTTGATCAGTCTATCAACAATATCATAATAGGTCAGATCAGACTCCCAAGTGCGTGTATCCACAGTGTCCCCATTGTTTAAAGCATCATACAAGATAGTGCATGAAGGTAAAGTGTTTTACTTGCAATCAATTAGGACACATTGCTGCTGAGTGCCCTACTAAATCAACTCAACCTAATCAGAGGTTAGCTCCTAAGGCTCTTCCCCCTCCGCCACAAAAGAATCCTTAGAAAGGTAAGATGTTTTTTTTTACGACTAGTGAGAGACTTTTGATTTTAGCATTGTGGTTAGTCATTTGGCTTTTGTATTGTTTTGACTTTGGTAATTCTTTCATGTCTTGTTTGTTTGTAGAACACATTGTGATTGAAGTAGAACCTTTAAGCTCTTAATGTCATTGTTTACACCAGCTGAGGTGCTTATGTTAGCCAGTTAGAAAGTTAGGTCTAACCCAATTTTTATGGTTTGGTCCCAACTAAGTGTAACTTTGATAGTCATTCGTATAAGTTATTCTGTTAAGGCTTGGCATGGATTGATTGGTTTCCAATCATGTCGTTATAGTTGTGGATAGTAAGACTTCAAAAGTGAAGTTTGAGATGGTTAAAGTTTCACAGTGAAACCAAAAGTTTGAAGAGACAACTTGAGAACGCAAGGGTGTGATGTTAGCTAGTACCATATTTTTTATTGTAGTATATACACTTTTCGAGGACGAAAAGTTCTTAAGGAGGGAAGATTGTAACAACCCGAATTTTCACTCAAGGGCATTTAAGTCATTTCACCAAATTTGGTCCAATCAATGTCATTTTTAGTTCATATTAACCGTCATGTCGATACGAATTCAACGCAATTAACTACGCTCAATTCTGAGTTCCGAGTAAAAAGTTATGGCCTGAATACCGTTTACGTCCTTAACTTCTAATATTTCTTTCAGAGGTATTATCGTAATTTTAAAGCCAATCAATTTCAATTAAAAAGAGGCACAAAAACCTAGGTTTATTTTTCTCTTCTTCTTACGCCTCAAGTCAGCGCCGTTCTCTTGGTTTCAAGCCGGGTTCATCATCATTTTCTATGAGTTCTCGCAAGGTAAACGATCCATCCGTTTAATCGTTCATTTTGGCATTGTTTAAGAAACAATTACAATCTTTTTGGCTATTTTTAAGGTCAGTTTTGAACTCCCGTACTTCACCCAAAAAAATCAAGGAAAAACCTCATTCAATCTCTTCATTCCTTAGGTAAATTCATTTAATTTGTGTTAGAGATAGTTCCTATGATGTTTTCGGTTTAATTCAGTGCTAATTGAGTGCTGTTTTTGTTAAAGGCTCGTTGGACCCTCGCCAGTTTCTGGGTTTTTCCGCTGCCGTTCTTGAAGTTATTGGTGGAGTTTTAAATTTTGTTCTACGCTTAATCTTTCGTGGGTTGTTGATTCATCGCCGGAAGCTGCTGGAAATCGAGGTATGAATAATAAAAGAAAAGAAAAAAAAAAGGGAAACGCAAGTTTGCATTTTTGGGCAGCAGCGCTGCCTTGGGAAAGAAACGGTCCAGTTGGACCGATTGGGCTAGTTCAATGAACAGGTTCAGCTGGCCCAACTGGTCCAGGGGATATTTTCGCTCAATTTCAATTGGTTTTGCCCCGTTAGTCCGGTTCTCATGAAATTGACATTAATTTAATGTTTCACAGGTCTTGGGCATCACTAGGATTTTATTTAGCGTTATTTCGAACTCGATTGCTTGCTCAATTTGCAATTAAGGTAGGTTAATTCCTACTTAGAAGTTAAATTGAATTCTTTGGTTTTCTTGTTTTATAGTAGAATTATTAGGGTGATTTTGGGAGATGTTTTGGGGACTTAAAATATTATAATATATTTATTACGATTTGTTTATGTGTGGCTTTTATAATATTTATTTATTTTGTATGTTAATTTGATAAGTGGTATAAATGGAGCCTTTAGGTTATTACAACTTGGTTGAACATAATAATTAAGGGGTGAGAAACACTTGGCAGTAGGCTTTCGTGAGGAAGAGTTCGATTAACCTAGCCATTTCACGTTTTCCACTGATGATGCCTTGATGTATCGTAGGAGGCTATGTGTGCCTTTAGGATCGACTTACAGAAAAGAGTTGTTGGAAGAGGCTCACAATTCTATCTTTTATGTGCATCCAGATAGTACTAAGACATACAGGGACCTGAGACGACATTATTAGTGGCCTGGGATGAAAAATGAAGTTATCGACTTTTGTTAGTAAGTGCTTGATTTGTCAGCAAGTCAAGGCTTTGAGGAAGAGTCCACCTGGATACCTTAATCCTTTGAGCGTGCCTGAGTGGAAGTGGGAAGAAATATCAATGGACTTTATAAGTGGCTTGCCGAGGACTGTGAAGGGTTATGACACCATTTGGGTGATAGTCGACAGGTTGACCAAGAGTGCACATTTCATACCAGGGAAGTTAACCTACCCTGTTGAGACATAGGCACAGTTGTACTTGAAAGAGATTGTCAGACTACATGAAGTATCAGTCAAGATTGTTTTAGATCAAGCACCTGCTTTGTCTCGAAGTTCTAGCAGAGTCTACACGCTGCCATGGGCACTAGCTTGGATTTCAATACTGCATTTCATCCCCAGAGAGATGGTCAGACCGAGAGGGTCAATCATATTTTAGAGGACATGTTGAAAGCTTGCGTTCTAGACTTTGGTGGTAGTTGGAATGCTCAGTTTACCTTGTTGAGTTTGCTTATAACAATAGTTATAGGGCTACCATTGAGATGACACCTTTTGAGGCACTTTACAGTAGAAAGTGCAAATCAACTGCTCATTGGGATGAAGTTGGTGAGAGGAAACTTATGGGACCGAAGTTAGTGTATATGACTATCAAATCCATCACTCTTATCAGAGAGAGGAAAAGGGTAGCTGTTGGTGGAAATGGTGATGGATTAAACTAGGTGAAAGGTGGATGGCATGCAAGTGCACATGGTCAACAAGTAATAGAGTGATAAGTGAGTGTCGTGTCCCACGAGGATAGCTGTTTTTAAGACAAGTTTAATGTGCTTAGTTGTAATGTCCTGTTATTTTATAGGTGAATTTGTTTTTTGTATTTTATTTATTTAATGCATTTAAATTTTAATTTAGAATAAATAATTTAGAACTTAGGAGTTTTACTTGTTTCATGGATTTTAGTTTCGTTTGTTTATATTTTATTGGTTTGGGTCATTAATGATTATTAACGGGCCAATTAATAATCATTAATCACCTTTAGCTAGTTTATGTCCTTAGTTTTTAATTAGAATTAATTACGAGCAAAGAACGGGTTTCGTTAAGAAGAGAACTTAAGAGGAAGGGCATTTTGGTCATTTGGAAAAACACCTTAAATATCATATCTACCTCCTTCTTCCTCATTAAACTACAAAAGGACAAAACACCAAAAATTTCTCTCCATTTTCCCTCCATGGCTGACTTTTAGAAGTTCTTCCAAGTCCCGGATTTCGCTCGTTTCTCAACCTATTTCATCGTTCTTTAGTGCGTTGAAAAGGTCTTCCCGAGGGCTTTCTACCCATTGTACTCTTGTAGATTGTCTCACTCTCCAAGGGAAACCCTAGAAAAGGTAAGAATATGATTTTTCAATGTTTTTTATTTCCTTTTGTTTCAATGCTTACCAAATCTTTCTTTCCTTCAAGAATTTGATGAATCTTAGTGTTGGAATCATATTGGGAAAGTCCAATTTCAATTCTCCTTGACCTATAGACTGAAACCAAGCAAAAACCCGATTTCCCTACCTTTCCTCTTGTCGTGGTTGTTATGTGGTGATATTGGAATGCTTTATTTTCATTTCCTTTTAATTTGGGTGGAAGAATAAAACCCTAACTTACAAAGTATGAGTACCCATTGATGAGAGACACCTCCAAAGTGCTTGAAACAAACCCGGATTGCTCCTAAACTGTCAAAAACCCGGAAAATCATCTCCATTATTTTTCTCCCTCTTGACCGTGGGCCTTAGGCACCCTTTCCCGGGCTTTTCTATCCTTTAATTTAATTATGTGATGATCGTTGTTCAATTCGTTAAATTAATGCATGTTAGGTGTATTTGAATTGTAGGTTTTGAGCATCGTTTGTGAATTCGATCATCTGACGATCGAAGGTTTACTTCTTAACCAAGGTGAGTTTAAAGTGGTTGTCGAGTACTTTTATGTTTCCGGATTGCATGACGAATTTGTTTGATCTGGGTTAAGAGACTTACTTGAATCTAGAGTTTATCCAAGATTGGATGTAATTGGGAGATAAGGAAAGTGCATAAGGAGAATTATTTTAACTATTTGGTGCTGTAGAAAGTGAATTGATCGAGAGAGTTAGGTTGCATTCTCGATGAGAATCTTGTTTTCGGAATTGGAGTAAGTGTTGGATTTGTTCCCCTTTTGTTGGGTGGTTATAAAGGAATTTAAGGAAAGGGAAAAAGACACTTTTGGTCCCTGAGTTTTGAGTTTGCTTACCATTTGGTCCCTGAGTTTTCAAAACCGACATTTTTACCCCTGAGTTTTCGTTTTGTTTACCATTTGGTCCCTGCCGTCAAATCTCAGTTTAAATTTTAACAGAATGATGACGTGGCATTTAGTTATTGATTTTATATATATTAGATTGATTTATGTGGCAAATTTTAATGATGTGGCATATTTATTTATTTTAATATTAATATTTAATTTTTATATAATTACCTCTCTCCTTCTTCCATGTTTATCTTCTCCAATGTTTCTTCATCTTCTTCCCCAAGCCCAATCTTCATCTTTTGATTAAAAAGACATTCTATTTATGAAATACATCACCACGACGAAGCTCCAACACTAGCGAGCTCATATTTAAAAATCTTTATCAGTCCAGATCTGAAACACCACGAAATGAAGGTTTCTGTAGGACTTGGAGGACCTTTTTCCGCTTTCCCTTGCTGCTATTACATGGTCATAGAATTCAAGATTAGTGGTTAGAGTTCATTGGAGAAAAATGATATTTGCCATTATACCTTGTGGGGCACTCTGATTGATTGGATATTTTTGACCATTTGTGATCTGTTTCTACTTGCATTGCATCATGATATGAGAGTGGGGTAATAAAGTGAGTAATTTTCATTTGATGAGATGCTGGTATTTGAATGATATGAAAGAATTTTTTTTTTGTTTACTTCTTGCTGCTTGCTTTCTATATTAATCAGTCAGCAACAACCTTTTTGTTAATAGAGATCATAGAATGCTCAGATTTAAGAGCATTGGACTAAATGGAAACGAGTGATCAGAGAATGGCGAGTGAAAATCCGAAAGGAAACCAGATGAACAGAGCAAGAGGATTGAAAGGGTTTGGATTTAGGGCTAAACGACCGTCATGGAAGATGAGAGGTTTTTGGAAATTGATTCTTGGTAAAGTTTGCCCACTTGTTCTTCTCTGAACTTTTTCTTCTTCGCAAATCCTCTCGTAGTGTTTCAGATCTGGGCTGATTAAGACTTTTAGGTATGAGCTCGCCGAAGATGGAGCTTTGTCGTGGTTGTGTATTTCATAAAGGGAATTTCTTTTTAGTCAAGAAGATGAAGAGAGGGGAAGAAGGAGATGGAGTGGGAGATGATGAACAGGGAAGAAGGAGAGATGTAATTACATAAAATTAAATATTAATATTAAATTAAATAAATATGCTATATCACACATAAATCAACATAATATATATAAAATCAATAACTAAATGCCACGTCATCATTCTATTAAAATTTAAACTGAGGTTTGACGGCAGGGACCAAATGGTAAACAAAACAATAACTCAGGGGTAAAAACGTCGGTTTTGAAAACTCAGGGACTAAATGGTAAACAAACTCAAAACTCAGGGACCAAAAGTGTCTTTTTCCCTTAAGGAAACTTTCGAGAGAAAGTAGCATGATTTAGTTTGGACTATAATATTTGGAAAAAAGAAGTTGTGGTGAGTTGAGCAAATACCCTGAAACTTTAATAAGTGTTTAAAATAAACCCTTTTGTTTAAATACGTTAAATTTGATGACATAATATATAAAAGTTTCGGTTTGACATTAAAAATTTATCTTTATAAGATAAGTCATACAAGTGGTGAAAGAAATGAAAAAATTAAATGGGTAAAACACTTATTTAAGTTTCGGGAAGGGGGAGTATTTGCTTAAAAATAATAGTTAAAAGGGGCACTTGTCACAACCCACATATTTCAGGGGGGTATTTGCTTAAGTAAACAGTTCAGTGTGTATTTATCACAAATTACATACTTCAAAAAGGTATTTGAAAAAATAGTTTAGGGGTATTTGTCACAATCTATATAGTTCAAGGGTGGTTTTTGTCCTTTTCCCAAAATAAATTAGAGGGTCAAAATAAATTAAAATGGATGTTGGAGGTCTAACAACCCTCCATTTCTAAAAACTAGTTTTCACCACGTGCGTTGCACGTTATGTCTCTTTTAATATTTTCAAGGTTTATATTAAATTTCAATAATTTTGTCAATCACTTATTGTTTGTATGAAAAGTCCATGTATTTTTTTAAAATTAGTAATCTTTAAAAGTTATTTAAAATTAAAATATATATACAACATGTATATTTGAATAGATTTGAATTATCATAGATTTCATTGAAAGAGACAATTCTATCACCTTCTCGAGATAGTTAGTAACATTTTTATACGCAATTTGTTTCATTGGTTTTTTTAATCAGGCGAAAGTTATTTACTAATTCGTATTGATTAATTATTCTAATCCATATTCAAATTACTTATGTATTAAACTTTAATAGTATGAAATTTGACTTTTGAATTAGATAAGAATGAATTAGAAACAGAAATTTTATTTTATTTTATTTTATTTATTATTAACTCTGAAGAGATATCATAATGTTAATTTCAAAAAAAAAAAAGAAAAAAAAAAGAAAAAAAGAAGCCAACTTTAATTGAGAAATTTCATTGGGTAGCAGAATTTTTAGCAATATTTATAAATATAACATTTTTAAAAAGTATTTGCAAATATAGAAGATTTTTAAAAACTCCATTAATGTGATCAGAGAAATCAGTGATAACTTATAAAATAATAAGTGATTACTCTCAGGTAATTAGTGATTCTTGCACAAAATATCAGTAAATCACCTAATGAAAAGGGTTTCAATACTCAAGTGGGATTAGATGGCCCGCTTATAGAAAAAAAATCCTTTTTGCAAATTTGTAGTTTTATAAAGACGCTTGCCCAATTTCCCCTTCGGAAGGCATCAATCAATCAGTCTCAGCCATGGCGGCCGGCTTAGCATCATGCCCAGCTTCCATGAAAACTTACAAACCGTATTCCACAATCAGCTTAAGAAACGCGTTTCCGATGAGTAAGTTTCAGAAATGGAACAGTTGCGAGCTCGAGAGGCGGTTGCATGTCTCTGCTGCTGCTAGTAATGATAATGCAGTGACTTTAAGCGGCTCTTCCCGTCCTGTCATTCGGTCAAATAAGTGAGTATTCCCCTAAATTATTTTTATTACATTTAATTTTCTCCCCTTCTGGTGCCATAAATACTTTGAGATATTTGCTTTTGCCAATAAGCTTCTTACCATATTGAGAATTGATCTTTTTTTTAATCTCTGAAACTCCATTTTGCTGTGGAGAATATGCAGCTGTAACCTCTTTTAGTTCACAAAATTGTTCAAATGCTTTTGAACAAAATCCTCCACCACGATCTGTGCAGAGAGTTTCAACTTCATTTTCTGCTGCAACTTTAAAACTTTTAAATGCTTCAGATTTTTTCTGCAAAAAATAAACACAAGTCTTATAATTGTCAGTAAAGGTAATTAAGTATCGTTTACGATCATTAGACGATGGGTTTGTTAGCCCGCATATGTCAGAGTGGACTAACTCCAATGCCTTCTTTGCTCGCCATGATTTTCCTTGTGGAAATTGTGTACGATGTTGCTTTCCAATGGCACATTGTTCACAAACTCGAGATGGAATAATAATCTGGGAAAGACCACTCACCATATTCTTTTGTTGTAGAGTATTTGATCCACCAAAACTCAAATGAGCATATCGAAAGTGCCATAACCATGAAGAATCATCCACTTTTGCTTTTAGACACCTTTGAACAGCCTTGATTTTCAAATGAAATAATCTACTTGAGCTCATTGGAACAACAGCTACAACACCTCTTGAAGGATAATAAATCTCATTTGTCTCTTTTTGAATGACTATAACATAACCTTTTTCTTGCAATTGTCCAGCACTCAATAAATTGCTTTTCAAATTAGGGACATTAGAAATCATTTCAACAAAGCCATTTTTATTACTAATTTCAACATCCCCTTTCCATTTTTACTTTTACAGTAGAACAATCACCAAAGCTCACAGTTGTGTAAAAGGTTTCATCTAAATGAGAGAATGAGGACTTCCACACATATGATTGCTGCAACCAGTGTCGACATACCACACAACCTGGTTCACTATCTTCTTAGTTCTTTGACATGATATGCCATCAATAGAGTTTCTGCTCATTTTCAGCCAAAAATTATTTTTCCATGATCAGGCTGCTTTGAATGGCATTCATACTGATAATGCCCGAGCTTATGACACCGTAACACTCGATCTTGGACTTATCAAAATTTTGACCTCTACCTCTTCCTTGAGAATGAGATTGTTCTTCATCATTTCTGAAATGTTGTTGCTGCTCCCAACTTCCATTGCCTCTTCCTCTCCCTCTACCACGACTACCATGATAAATTGAAGAAGTATTGTTTGTTGAGGCCTTTAAAGCTTGCTCTTCTCGATAATTTTATGCTCATGAACCAACAAAGAACTCTGTAATTCAACAATTGTAAGTTCATCAATATCTTTAGACTCTTCAATCGAACAAACAACAAAATTAAACTTTGATGTCAGTGAACGAAGAATCTGTTCAATAATAGTTACATCCTTCATTTTTTACCGTGAATTCGCATCTTATTTGCAATTGTCATTGTTCTTGAAAAATAATCAGTAATAGACTCCCCTGACTTCATACGTAAATTTTCAAATTCCCTACGAAGTCCTTGAAGCTGTACATGCCTTGTCGGTTCATTCCCTTGATATTTTTTCTTCATCGCATCCCAGATATCTGCAAGTGTCTTTGCAAAAATAGTTTCTAAAATTGATCGATCAATGGCTTGGAAAAGATAATTTTTCGCCTTGAGATCCTTCAATTGCAATGCTTCTATTTCACCTTTTCTTGTATTTGTTAATCCAGTTGTTGCTTCTGGTACTCCAGTTTCTATGACATGCCAATATTCTTTTGACCTCAAAAAATTCTCCATCAACATGCTCCAATGTGCTGGTTGCACAAAGTTGTTAGTGGCCATGACTCTTTTATGTTACTGCAGAACAGAACAGAATAGAAAAATATTTTAGGCTCTGCTACGATACTAAATGTGAAATTGTTCACTATAATTTTATTGGTAGAAGATAGCCTTTAAAATAGGCAATACAACAACTGAAACTCCTAGCAGATATTGTGCCCCCACTCTCCAACTAAGAGATATTCTCCTAAAAGTAAAGTCTAGGACAAAATAAACAACAATAATAATAAAAACTAACAATGGCTTCATCGTATAGAGAGATGCAAAATATTTATCCAGATTGGAGGTTTTATTACTACACTAATTAAAAGTATATTTTCTCAAGCCTTATTTTGTCATAATGCATAATGAAAGATGGAGCTTTGACAAGTGGTTAAGCCTAAGGTGTCATTGAGATCGACCACGTAACATACTTTTTCTCATGGCATTGTTAACTGGATTTCCCAATCTCATAAGAAGAAAGATTTGATAAAGAATTGGAGAAAGTGGCCTTAATTGGTGCCCGTAAGTCTTTCTTGTTCCATTAGCTTTTTATTAAAGCATTTTGAAACAGATGCGCAAGTTAGCCTTTTCTAGAGGGATCTAACAAATCTATGCTATATATTTATTAAAGCATTTTGACACCCTTATTTTTATCAATTACGATAAAGGAAATGTTGATAATCTTTTCTCGGTTCTTCGAGTGTTTGAACAAATGCCTGGTCTGAAGTTCAATCTGGATAAGTCGGCGTTTACTGGTTTAAATTTAGAGGATGATTTGGTTGAAGAGGTGGCTATTTCTTTCGGCTCCAAAGCCACGAGCCTGCCTATGTTGTACCTTGGTCTTCCTCTCGGAGCTAATCCTAGATGTATGTCTTTCTGGAACCCGGTGCTTGAGAAAATTCAGAAAAGACTTGATAGATGGAAGAATGCCATACTTTCTAAAGGTGGCCGGTTCACCCTCACTGAGTCCGTTCTAAATAACCTTCCCATTTACTATCTTTCTGTTTTTGCTATTCCAATATCTATAGCTAAAGTTATTGATAAAATGCTGAGAGATTTCTTTTGGAAAGGTGTTAATAAGGATGGGGGCTCTCACCTTATCAAATGGGATATCGTCTCTAAACCGGTGGATCTCGGTGGGCTAGCTATAGGCAATATTGCCAAAAGGAACAAAGCCCTCCTTGTTAAATTGTTATGGAGGCTGCCGCTCGAAGGAAACTCGTTATGGGCTGAAGTTATAATTATAAAAGCCATTCATGGTAGTTCTAACTCCGGAGGGCAGCGTCTAATGGCTATTGTTCTTCCCGAAGTCCTTGGAAAGCAATCACTAAATTGAATCATGTTTTGGCGGATAACTCTAGACTCCATCTTGGCAACGGCAACTCCATCAGTTTCTGGCACGATATCTGGACTCCTGCTTAAGACCCCTCGCTGTTATTTTCCCTTCGCTTTTGGGGCTTTCGAATCATCCGATGGCAAAAGTTTCGCAGCTTTGGGATGATGTTTGTGCCTCCTGGAATTTGTCTTTTAGAAGAAATCTTAAGGATAGTGAGTGCAAAGACTTCACCTCTCTTTTGAATTTATTAAGCGATTGTAAGGTTCGGCCGTTGCCTGATGTGAGATGTTGGGTTGGTTCCGGTGGCAAGGAGTTCTCGTGCAAAGGGGCTTTCAGATCCTTGTTCGTGGATGATTCTTCCTTATCTTCTGACATCATTAACGTGATTTGGAAGGATAAATATCCGAAAAAAGTTAATGTGACGACCTGTCACTTTTAAATAAATTTATTTTAGAAAACACAGCGGAAGTCTTTATTTTAAGAAAAATTGGCATGGTTTTGTTTGAAAGTTGGCTAGCCAAAAGCTGTTTACATCCTAATTTTTTCAAATATAATAAAATCACATGGAACTTTAAGTCCCAATCAGGAGTTCAAAGATTTAATACCATAAAACATAACCATAAGCTCTTATGAGCTAAATACAACATGCAAATCCTCAAAGTCTTAAAAATTCACAAAAATAATTACATAAACTTTACAACAAAAGAGTCCATCTCGAGGTCAACATCCCTTGATCACGCAACACCACCTCCTCTCCCCCGACCTCTTACCAGGGCATTACCTGAAATTTTTGTAATATCATGAGCTAACAACTTAAGCCCAGTGAGAATAATAAGCATAAAAGTAAAGATAGACCTCAAACTCGTATTCCGATTTGTGTCCAATTAATCTGACACAATTCAATCCTAAAGTTCTCCAAACTCTAGGTAAATTCATTCTATACTTTCTAAGGATGATATTACTAATAATCATAGTCAATACTCATCCATCAACATTGTTATGACATAAGTAAGAAAAGTAAATATACTTTGCACATCATGCAACTTCTCGATTCTCTCTTTCATCTATCATAAACATGAATGCATGAGAGCATCCCGTAGGACTTTGCATTTGCCCTTTTGTGCGTGAATGAAGGGTAATGAGAACATCCCGTAGGATCCCATTCAGCCTTATGCATGAGGAAGTAATGCGTACATCCTGCAGGATACCATTCAACTCCCTATGTATGAAGAAGTAATGCGTCAATCCCGTAGGATACCATTTACTCCTTTTGAATCTAGAAGTAATGAGAACATCCCGTAGGATACTCATTCAACTCCTTTTCTTTCACATTCTTTCTTTTCTCTGAAGGTGATGTGAACTCCACGTAGGGTTCATCATTCTTCCTTATTTTCTCTTTCACTTTCTTTTCTTTTTCACTTTCATTTCTTTTTCACTTTCGTTTCTTTTTCACTAAAGGTGATGTGAACTCCACGTAGGGTTCATCATTCTTCCTTCTTTTCTCTTTCACTTTCTTTTCTTTTTCACTTTCATTTCTTTTTCACTTTCGTTTCTTTTTCATGAATGGTGCGAGAATGGTATGATGCAATATGATATGCATATGCTTGCATATCCTTGTAAAAGTAAATAAATAAAGTGCAAAATTAAAGTAGTTGATGCAAACATAAGGTAAAGGGGTATAAAGTAAAAGATATAAAGTAAAAGACATAAAGTAAAATAGATAAGCATCTCGGACGAACAATATGTAAATCGAACCCCGCTACATTAATAAAAGTAAAATCATAACTTAAACGATTAACCTAAATCTTCAAGGATTCTAAACTTCCAACATAAAATCCAAGGTTCTATTAACTGTTTTATATGAAAGTTTGGATCTTTTAACTTCTAATGATCCAACCTAAGCTTCGAAACGAATCTAACTTAGAATCTTCTAAGATTCAATAGTTTCCTCGAAAACTCCCAAGTTCTCACTTAAAGGATTAACTCCTAATCCTAAGGGCACTAACTCACATCCCTCTAATCTTAGATTCGAATTCTAATCTTAGTTTCAATTTTACAAACCATTATACTTATTTGCTTTCTATAGTTACTTTAAATCCTAACTATTTTCACCTTAAAGAAAGTTAGCTTCGCTCCTAAGTCCGGAAGAGCGATCAATCAAGCGGTTCGAAAACACCTACAATTGAATTATGTCACACAATCAATAATTTTACCAACTATCGATCAAACATCAACTAAACGATCAAAACAACGAAAAACTCCACAACCCTCCCACAAAGAGGCTCTCGGCCCTCTCAAGTAAAATGGGCTTCGGGTTTGGTTTTCCGGCTTTTAGGCAATTTAAAAGTGTTTCGAGTTGGTTTTAAGCAAATTCGATATTCCCGATTTCAATGGGTATCGATAAATAGGGTTTTCGAATATTATGCCCTTTCCTGAAACGAATTTCAATAAACAATATTTCACTAATTTATAACCCATAATTAAACCCAAAAGGGTAAATTTCAAACGGGAAGGGTTTCGACTGAAACTCGGTTTTAGGGTTATGGGAAAGTTTCCAAAAACTCTTAAAACTACTCCCGTATTTACAAACACCGAGTTTCACGGCAAGAAATCGAAAGAAAACAAAGAAAACTCCATTAAAACACTATTTGGAGCTTAGGGTTTGAAACTTTACTTACCGAGAACTCCGTATAACACGAGTGACAAGTACGATGGTTGGGTGGAAAAGGATCCTAGACTCGAGGGCTTTCCAATTTGTCCAAGATCGAGTCGATCCGTTGAGAAACGAACAAAAATCGAAAAATCCCCTTTTTGCTCTTGGAACCCACGGCTTTGGAGAAGAATTGGATGATGATTATGGTCAAATTTGGTCAAATTTGTTTTTAAAGAAGATGACCAATAGTGTTTTTAGATATTTTGGAAATTTGGAAATGACAGATATATCCTTTTATGACTTTTGACTTATAAAACGAAACCCGATGATCTTAAACTATCCCAATGGTGATTAATAATTATTAATTGGCCCGTTAATAATTATTAATACCATTAAAACGAAAATAAACTAAAAAGGTAATTAAAAGGACTTAAACCGAAATAAACTACTAAATTCTAATTTACCGATAAATAAATAAACTTTAATTACTTAAATTAAAATAAAATAAATAAAAGTTTTTTTTTTATCACAAAATAACGGGACGTTACAGTTATAACGGGACGTTACACTTTAGTTTTTTTGTGGCCTGTTTTCCTTGGTGGGCTTAACACGAATGACAAACTCAAAAGAAAATTCCCTCTCAAAGCTCTTAGTCCTAATTGGTGTTTTCTTTGCTGTAACAACAATGAAGATCTGACTCACCTCTTTTGGTCTTGTCCTTTCTCTTCTTCCCTTTGGAACAAGCTCTTTAAGTTGTTCTCGGTGCAGGGTCCGAACCATTTTAATTTACGGAACATCCTTCATGAGCTGCTTTGTGGCACGTTGTTGAAGGACAAGGCAGTGATTCTGTGGCGCAATGCTATAAGAGCTCTTATTTGGCTCGTTTGGTGGGAAAGGAACAAGCGTATTTTTAGCGAGGAGTTTTTAGAGGTTATAGATATTTGGGAGTTATTGATTAGATTTTCTTCTTTGTGGTCTGCTAATGATACGGTCTTTTGTAATTACTCCCCCTCCCTCATTGCCCCCAACTGGAAATTTTTTTTGTAACCGTCGGGTGACCTTTTGTTTCTCTTCTATTCATTGATCAATGAAAAGTTTCTTATCTAAACAAAAAAACTAGACATTGGTGCATAGTATCGTTGTGGTCATAAAATAATCTTCAAATTAGTTATGAGAAATAATCACTGGTTTGAATTATCAAAGAAATTAAGAAATGAATGGTAACCTCATTTTTATGAATCTTTTTCTTACAAGTCTGTATTTTCTGGAAATTCCTTTTTCATTGAATTCCTTCCTTCCATAATCTGAGTTGTCATTCCTTTTTAGCCCTAAACGAGATATTTTTTTATTCAGGTTTGAATTTCAACTAGTGATTTTTCATTTTGGAATATGGATGTTACAATGCTCATGCTGGCTTCCTTTTTGTGTTCTTTTGCTTTCAGGGTGAAGCGACATACTATATCTGTATATGTTGGTGACGAAAGTGGAATTATAAACCGAATTGCTGGGGTCTTTGCCAGGAGAGGTTACAACATCGAGTCTCTTGCTGTTGGATTGAACAAGGATAAGGCACTTTTTACCATTGTTGTTTCTGGAACAGAAAATGTCTTAAGACAAGTCGTAGAGCAACTCAACAAGCTTGTGAATGTTATCAAGGTTTAATTGATCCTTTTTACTATTTTCTTCAGAAATTTCAGTTTTTTTTTCCTTTTAATATTTGAAAATGTTTTTTTTGCATTGGTGGCATAGTGGTTGATTTTTTCAATTAAATAAGCATTTCATACTGAACACCTCATATATTAGTTCCTTAACGGACTAGCTGCAAAATAGTTTGATAATAATATTTGGTATTTGATTAATCATGTCAGTTCTTCATCCTTAAAAAGATGAATCTCGAAAGGAGCAGAAGGGAATTGTTTGTGGATTCTGAGATGTTGTGCAATTGCATGGGGTATATGGCTTGAAAGGAACACCTTTTTTTTAGGGATGAAGTTAGATCTTGGGATTATGTTTGGGAGTTGGCACACATAAATGCTTCTTTTTGGGTGTCAACTTCCAAACACTTTTGTTTTTTTTTTTTGATGGAAAGATAAACTTTCAATAATCAATAAGGGATAAAACGAATACAAGAGGATGAGAAATCCTCCGAATAATAGAAATAAAGTAAAAAATAAATTAAAAAATGAATTCCATTTATAGAACATGAAATGCGATGGAAGATCAAAATCTAAACTATTTACATCTTTAGCCCAACTAAATGTTCTTGAAACAAAAGAACCCCATAAAGAGAAACCAAGATATGGATTCTTCCATAAAAATATGAGAATTACGTTCCAACCAACAGTCCACAGTAAAGCAGCCACAGCGCATTTGAAAAAAGCCTTTTTTTTTGTGAATTCTTTGAACCAAAAAAATCCCTAATCAAAAGATCCCTATCATCGTTTGGAGGAACCCAACTCAAGTCAACTTCCAAAGACTTTTGTAATTATTTGTTAGGTTAAATTATTAATAGATGGCCCACATACTTGTAATTAGGTGGCGGTGTGGGTTCTTTTTGGCTTTGAGATGTAGTGGCTTTTGGTTTGTTATGCCATTTTTATATTGTATTTCATTTTCATTCCCCAAAAAAAAAAATTGTATTTCATTTTCGTTTCTTATCAATGAAATGGCCTTATGAGGTATTTTTATTAAAAAAAAAAGAAGATGAATCTTGAATGAATTAGTATTGTAGGTAGTGGGCATCTTTCAATTTTAGTTTTGGTGGTACTATGAATTCTTTCAACTGTTTTCCTATGAAGTTATTATAATCTTCTTGCTAGATGGATATTAATTAAGAATATGCTTAAAGTTAAGATCACCTTTAATCTTAAAAACTTCAATTGTATTGCTGATTGTTAAGTCAATTATAATAACTCAATTTCAATATTCCTTATCTAAATATGGCCTATTATTTTTTAAATGGGCTTGCAACAATGGGCCAAGTTGGAACTCAAAAGGCATGGAGTCACTGATCTTGCCACTACCATTGCTGAGGTCGAGTTGCTCATTGACTTTGCCCTATGCAATGACAATCACTCCTGCTCATCATTAACCGAATGTAATGCCAATGGTGGGGCGCTAATCCAAGACACTAGTGTGAGCGGGAGTGTTGGGAATACCTTAAAAGATTAATTTTTTCTTAGCCAAATAACTTAAGCTTTTGGGTATAGTAGTGATATAACCTAAGCCACTCCTAAATCTTTGTCCCATATGTGATGAGAGCCACTAGCTAAATACTGCCCTAAGCATCAAGTTCCCCATGCCCTCACTCTTCAGTTTGAGAAGACATTAAAGGACGAGGGACCACAAAAGGGTTTCTTCAGATTGCTGAGCTGATAGCCTAGCTACCTACTAAAAAGGGCCTCATGTTTTCAAGATGTGCATTAATGGCAAGACTGCCATTGCCCTTGTTGACTCATGTGCCACTGATTTTCATCTTCATCAGAAAAGCTAAGTGTCTTAGGTTAACCACCAAGCCAACCACTGCGAACATCAAAACGCCCAATTCACCCGATAAGGCTATCCAAGGTCTATTGTAGTTGAGAAGATCAACACATCCAAATGTTAGTGGCACTGAAAAATCAATTGTAGCCCTTATGGATGGCTACACAATTCTTCTCGGCTTGGACTTCATCCTACAAGTTGATGCTGTAACACCCCGGGTTGCCATAAATCATTCATAAATACCCTTGAATAAAAGTAACTAAAATTTAAAACTTGGAAAATCATGATGTTATAAACAGCCTAAAATATCCAAAGTCTTAAAACGTTCTCCATTTCATCAAAAGCTTAAAACAAAACATAAACCCTTCGAAATCCTTAGTGCGTGATTTAAAATGTAGTATAGTAGCAGAAAACATAACTTAAATAAACTGTCTTTTAAAGAGTTCCTAATTTAAAACATAATAGCTTAAAACCTTCCATGAGTGTGCCCACACCTCTTTAGCAGCATCACTAGCTTCATGCAAGTAAACATATTCGATCTCTTCATCATCACCCGAGGAAAAAACAACGGAATGAGTAAAGCTCAATGAATAATTCGCTATATGAGGAACCATGAAAACACACAACATAATTAAAGGCATACATTCATGAGACATGTCCTAAACATAATAACAACCTTAGGCCTATCTGCTGTGAAAATTACGATGAGCCACTCACCGTTGAAGACTTGGAAGGTGGTAAAGGAATGTTCTTAGTAACTTTTCTCTCATTTCTAACCTTTGCTTCTTCATCCAATTTTTGAAAATCGGCCAAATCTTGAGAAGTCATTGTTTTTTTTATAGAAAGTTAACTTTCATTAATCAAAGATAAAAGTAAATTACACATTTAGAGGAAGAGGATTCCTCAAAAACAAAGAAAAAGCTAAAAAAAAAACTTAAATGAAAGAATTCCATTTATAAAACATGGAATGTACACTGAAACTCATCACTTTTGCCCAACTAAAAGTTCGAAAAGTGAAAGAATTCATAATGTTTATCCAAGGAGTAGAATATCATTCAGTTGTTGCGCTCTAACCAAATGCTCCAAAGTAAAGATGAAACTCAAAATTCCAAAAAGATTTCCTCAACTTTGAAGTCTTTAAACCAAAAAATATCCCAAATCAATAATGCACAAGCATCGTTTGGAGGAACCCAACTCAAGTCAAACTGAATTAGAAGCTTGAACCAAAGTTTCACCGTGATATCATAATGCAAGAAAAGAAGAGAAACAAATTCATAATTCCGATGACAAAGGAAGCAAATATGAGGAGACAAACATGAATAAGTTAAATGAGATTGTAAAACATCCCCAGTATTAAGTTTTCCCAAGTAGAAAGTCCAAAGGAAATAAAACATAAAACTTGTGGAGGTTTGGGCATTGGCAATTTGATCTTTCGAAATGAAGCATTTTTAGGTAAATGGTTATGGTGTTTTTCAAAAGATTCTTCAGCTTTTTGGACCTCGATTGTGAAGAGTATATATGGTTTATCTACTTTTGGTTGGGAAACGAATGTGGTTAAATAGGTGTCCTTTCGTTCCCCTTGGAAATTTATCTCACAAGGTCTGGATGTTTTTAACTCTTTCACCCGTTTTACCTTAGGCCTTGGTTTACGTATTCACTTTTGGGAGGATACTTGGGTTGGTGAAGTTTCTTTCCAAACACTTTATCCTTAGCTTTACCTTGTGTCCTCTAATATTGGTTGTTCAATAGCTTCTTTGTTTGGTAGTTCTTCTTCATCTTGGAATCTTTCTCTTAGAAGAAACCTTAATGGGATTGAGCTATTACAATTTCAAGATTTACTTTCTTCCATCCATTTTGTTCGGCCTACTCCTTTGAAGGACCGTAAAACCTGGACCATTCATCCTTCGGGCTCTTTCACTACTAATTCCTTTTTCTCAAAATTGATTTATGTCCCTTCTCAACCTCATTTTCGTTATACTTTTATTTTGCAAAAAGGCATTCCTATTAAGGTTCAATTTTTCATTTGGTTTGGTGCTTTAGAGAAGATTAACACTTGTGATGTTTTGCAGAGAAAGAATCCGTTTTGGTCTTTGTCCCCTTATTGGTGTTGTCTCTGTAGAAAGGATCATGAGTCAATAAATCATTTATTCTTACATTGTGATTTTATTGGTGTTTTTTGGGGCAAGATCTTGACTCATTTTGATATTGTTTGGGTTATGCCTTTGGACATTTGCACTCTATTTTCCATCTCCCCTTTTGGTTCAAGAAGAAATCGAAAGAGCATTTTCTGGAATCTTGTTGTGGCGGCACTTTTTTGGGTGATTTGGATCGAGAGAAACAACCGTATTTTTAACAATATGTCCCATGATCATCATCAGCTGTGGGATCGTTTTTTGTATTTTATTTATCTTTGGTAAAAAAATAATGCACATTTAAATTTTGGTGTAACTTTTTCTTCTTTGTAATTACCTTGGAACTCCTTTTTGTAATCTCTTTTGGAGGTGTACTTAACCTCTTATACATTCTTTTCTTTAAATATAATTGTTGTGAGTTCTTCTAAAAAAAAAAGTCCAAAGAAAAAACTGGATTTTAGGTTGCAAACCGGGAATCCAAATAGAACTAAAAGCCTCACAAGGGATGACAGAAGAGTCTAAAAGAGAAGCAAAGAAAGATTTGCACGTAAAAGAACATGAAGGATGCAAAGTCCTAAGAAGACTATCCGAAGAGGTGGAAGGGTGAAATGAGAAATCATGGCAAGGAGAGATGAGAATTCTAAGATCTCCTCATATTTAAAATTTCGATAAAAAGAAAGATCCCGAGAATTAGTAAGAAGATTAAAGAGATAAAATATGGAAGAAAAACGATTTCAAGTAATACGGTAGAGGAGAGGAAAAGATGAAGATCGAGGAGTATTTGAAACCCGAGGATCTTCCCAGAAGCTAATTGAAAGACTGTTACCAGGAATAAGTTTTGTACCTGGCCAAAGGAAAGAGCACACCTCAAGATGGCTTTCTAAGGATTGAGAAGACAGCCAAAATTTACAATTATAGAATTCCAATCAAAGCTAAAAGGACCATATTACCTTTAATAAAAGAAACCCAAAAAGAGTTTGATTCATTATAGAACCTCCAAAACCATTTTCCAAGTAAAGCAAAGTTTTTTAACTCAAGATTCCCAATTCCCAATCCACCCAAAAGTTTTGGTTTGCAAACATTTTTCCACCAGTATGAAAAAGGTGAGCTCTTACTCTTGTATAAGAACTATTCTTCATTATATGACAAAAATTACACTCTCAATGGTAATTTCCACCACCAGGCAATTTCTCATGCTTGGCCACATAATTTCAAAGTGTATTTTTTTCATCTTGAATTTTTGATACTCTAGAAGGTGTTGATGCACTATTGCTCGATGAATTAGTAGAAGAGGCCATCCTAATCATTAAAAAAAAAAACAAAACATAACAAATTTATAAAAAAATAGACAAGAAAAAAGAAACAGAATTGAAAAACTAAAAACAGATAGCAAATTAAAATATGAATTGAAAACAAGAATTGAAAAAATGAATTGAAACAAAAACCCACTTACCTGAGGCTGAGCTTATTAAAAACAGAGGGCAATTAGAAAAAGAAGAAACCCCTACCTCTCTCTCTCGCGCGCGACGACAATTACTAGAAGAGGTGGATTTACAGCAAAAAGGGTGGTTTTCCGGCGAGATCAAGCTTGATTCCTCTTCCTTTCTCCTTTTCGGCGAGATCTGAAGCTATTCCAAGAAACCTTCTTCAGGTTTTCTTCACTTCTCCCCCAATGGAAGTTTTGGTTTTTCTTTGCCTCTCTTCGTATGCTGTATGGGATGAAGAGAAAAGGTTTTTCTTTTTTTCCTTTCGTTCAATCTGACTTCCTTTAAGGGCTGAGGTTATTTAACAAAAAAACAAACTAATTCTTTGGTCATTTTTAACTTTAAGCCGTGTCTGAGCCGTGTCCAAAAGTCAAATTAAAAAAAAGCAGCACCGATTTTGCCGTATAAGACATGTATCCCAGGTGTATCCGGACGAATCCGTGTTAGACACGTGTCTAATACGAATTTCTCATGAAAATAGGTGTCCGTGCTTCCTAGAATACATCATTTAATACTTGTCATACATGTGATACTATGAAAATAGGTAGCATTGAAGACCAAGAATGTAAGAAAAACTGATAGACCCATTGAAAAAAAATATCAATATAATTACGTGGTTTAGTACTAAAAAGATGAAATTGTGGGGTTGAGATAAAAAAACTAGTGAGAGATGAAGTAAGAACAAAAAATTGATAGAGACAGTATTAAGGAGAAAAAAAGGACATGAGAAAACAAAAATAGATAAGAGTAAGAGCTAAAATTCGACATATCGTTGACAATGCCACGAATATTGCCGATATTTGCATCCATGCTGAAGACTTGAACATGGGCATGGTTTAATGTGAGGAATGTATTAAATTATTTATCTTGAACGAATGCTACAAAACTAGTGGAATGTATACAAGTCGCAACCATACTGATATGTGATATTTATCCTCATTATGGTTTAGTAATTTTATTTATCAGGTGGAAGATATCTCAAGAGAGCCCCAAGTAGAACGTGAGTTGATGCTCATGAAACTTAATGCTGATCCTAGTACCCGTGCTGAGGTGATGACTTGCATTATTTTTTCAGTTGTCTTTTCATATGCTTGCTGGCCTTAACACTTTATTGCAAATAAGAAAATAACTTTTAAAGTCTTATCCCCATATCCATTTCTGACAACTTTTTGGTATAATTTTTTGCTTATTATATGACCATTGATTCTCCATCTCCTTTCGTTGAGTTTTTCTATTTTATTTAATGATAATTTAATTAAGAGAAAAAATCCTAGGTTCTTTTTGTGTGTACCTTTCCCCTTCTCCTAACTTTCGCAGACAGAATGGCCTCTAAAATTTTGTAGTTATTGCCTTTCTCAGTTAATGCATTCTATATATAGTGGTGCCTTAATGGAGCGTGTCACCTTTCACAATTAAAATATTTTACTGAACATTGAAAGGTTTTTAGGCAATCATGGGTTGACCTAGTTGGCTAGAGACTTCTTTAAGCATTGAGATCATGGGTTCAAATCCATGTGCAATATCCACCTAGGATATTATCCTACGTGTTTCAGGACGCCAGATGTTGTAGGTTCATATGGTTGTCTTGTGATATTAATCGAGGTGCGCGCAAACACTCACAGATATGAAAAAAAGTTTTACACTAAAATTGTGATTTCCAACCCAAAATTCAGAGACGCTTTCCTGATATGGTTTGCAATCCGAACTGCTGCATTCTCTGTTGTTCGGTAAATGAAGGCCCCCTCCACCTCTTTTGGGCTTGTCCTTATACGGCCAAATTATGGGGCAAGCTTTTTGACACCTTCTCTTTTCAAGTTCCTCCCCACTCCAATCTCCAGGCTATTCTCCATAGCTATCTGTGTGGGGTGAAGCTCAACGACAAAACCTCTATCCTTTGGCGCAACTCCATAAGAGCGCTGGTTTGGTGGGAAAGAAACAAAAGAACGTTTGAAGAAACCTATATGGATAATTCTGATCTTTGGGATCTTTTGGTTAGATTTTCATCGCTTTGGTCTGCTAGGAGCAAGACTTTTTGTAATTATTACCCGTCTGTTATAGCTCCCAACTGGAGGAACTTTTTGTAATCCTTTGGGTGGCTTCTTTTTTTGTAAAGTTTCATTCATCAATGAAATTGTTTATTATCAAAAAACCCGAAGACTATAATAAGGTTTTGTTATAGCTAATTTTACCTCAAATTTCTAATTTTATGAGTGACGGTTAATCTTGCCTCGAGTGTTCGTGTTCTTAGGATTTACTGAAAACTTTTTAATTAAATAAATTACACCCAATCACTTTTTTCAACCTTATTTTAAATAGGGTAAAATGCAAATGAGACCCCTATGGTTTGTTTCAAATGCATTAACACCCCCTGTGGTTTGAAAATGGCAAATCACACCCCTGTGGTTCTAAATTTTTTCAATTTCTTTTAATCATAACTTCTTCGTTTGAATTCCGATTTGGATGATTCAAGATGTTTTAGAATCTTCATTCAAGTCTCTATGCTAGGTCACTTAAAAACTTCTAAATCATCCATAAACAAAAGAGTTAACAGTGTCAATCATACCTAGTACTTTGATGTTAATAAACTCTTTTATTTATTAATCATTTCAAAGTTTTAAAGTGACTATTATATAGAGCCTGGAATGAGGATTCCAAAACATCTTGAATCATTGGAAATCGGAGTTCAAACGAAAAAGTTATGGCTAAAATAAAATTATTGGCATTGAAGGGGAGGGGTCTGATTGAAAAAATTTGGAACCACAAGGGTGTGATTTGCCATTTTCAAACCACATGTTCATGCATTTGAAACAAACCACAGGGGTCTCATTTGCATTTTACCCTTTTAAATATAACAAAAGTTTGATTTATTTTAAAAAATAGTTTTTTTTTTTGCTTCATTAAATTAATGAATTTGTTTTGTGGCTTTTGGTTAGTTTGCCACTTTATTGTTTTTCACTATTTTAATGAAATAGCTTTTTGAGGTGCTTTATTAAAAAAAATTAATGAATTTGTTTTCATTATTATTTTTATCTTGTATTGGAGAATAATGAACATTGTTGTTTCTTATTATGATTATTGGGATATTTGAATTAGACTTTAGTAAATTTTGTTAGTTTTTACTCTTTTAATAAATCATTAATTTAATGCTTTTCTTTCATTAACTTAATGAATGTCTAAAAATACCCTTTTTGAAAATACCCCTTTAATTATCGTAAGTGTAGCCATGTGAACCTTTAAAACCATAAATGTATCAATGCTAAGTAGCTTGCCAGAATTTTGAGCAACTACTGCAGGATTGAGCTACACCCACAGAAGCAGCCATTTAAAAAAATCTACCATCAAACATATGAATGTGCTAAACTGCGAATTTACCTTTTATACACCATATATTTCCATAAACCTTTTTTTGATAGAAAGATGAACTTTCATTGATCAAATAAGAATAAAAACAAAATACAAGAGGATGAGTATATTTCCATAAACCTAGTGTTTTAATAAGCGATAAACACACTCAAGCGCTTAGGTCCTTTGGGGCTTAAGCGTGAAGTGTAGAATAAAGTGATGACTTTATTTTATGAAGCATATAGTTTAAAAATAATAAAAGAAAAATAAAAATCTTATACATGAAAACTATTGTATAGTCAAGAATAAGACAATGAAAAATTAGAGAAATTCAAGGGTGGTATTTCATCAAAAGAATTAATCCACCTGACCTTTAGGTGATGATAGCAGACGGGTATTGGTTTGTTATGAAGGGAATTGACTTTCTTGATTTGACCAAGCGATATTGTGAAAGGTTGTATTTTAGGAAGGCTTTTGGGTTTAATGGAATTAGCCAGGCTAAATATATGGGGGAAGGAATGTTTGCCTACCCACTACTCACTTCCATCTTGCTAACATTCGAAGTGTAACTGATCTTATGGGATTAATTGTTGAGCTCGATATTGGGCTTTCTGCATAGCTTATGCAAATTTACAGACTGGAGGGGCAAGGTATGGAGGTTCTTTTGAGGCTGTGTCTTGCAATTTAGGAGTGAATAGTGTCCAGGGGTGAATCTCTTCATTTCTATGGGTTAAAGGCTATCATGGAGGTTGAATTAATTAAAGTTGCGGTGACTCGGGGGGTGATTGGTTATTCCAACCCATTCAAACTAACTCAAAATTGGAATGTCAACCTGTATATTGGGGACTGTGATTTCTACCTCTGTGGGTGGTCACATTGTGATAGTATTACACACGGTCGGGATGTTCTTGCAACATCATATGCTTATATTTGGGAACATGATGGAATCATTTTCGACACTGACAGCAAAGAGGCTTCTTGCTCCTTTGCTTGGCTTATGGTGGCCACTTGCATTCATACGTGGTCATTTTTTATTTCTTCTATGGGTTGTAAATGTATCGGTAGGGAGTGGAGTAGTTCAAGTGATATTGCTTGAAGCACACCTTGAGGACAAGGTGTCTTTGAGCGCCCGGTAATGTTAGGAATGGGCTAAAGGGTATATTAGTAAATGATAAGGAGAGTTTTTTTTTTTTAAGAGGAATGGCTATAAGTAGAGTAACTGTGAGATGCTTTAGTAGTCTTGAGACTATTGAGGGGAGAGAACTAAGCCTCTTGAATACTTAGTACTTCTGTAATTGTCCTATTTTCGTATTAATATAGTTCGGATCCTATTAGACATTTTCTTAGATATTGTTTAGAAATTCTTATTCAAAAAAAAAAAAAAAAGATATTGTTTAGAAATAAAAAGATTGAACTATTATCTTTGACATTTTTCATTAAGTGTTAGAAAAACTAATTAAAAGACTGAAAACGTCCTTAAAAGGAGAGGTGAGGCGCTGCCTTGGGCTTAATCCCTGAGGGGCACTTCTTTATAAAAACACGTAATAGACCAAAAAGTATTGGCCTTCACAGTCACCCCTTTATGTAAGACTGATATAAAGGGGTGACTGCCATAAGACAGTCTTTAAGCCGATCAAAATGAACTCTAGGCTTGAAAGAAAAGTGAGGAATTTTTTTTTTGGGAAGGAAATAAAAGGAACAAGGGCAATCATTTTGTAAATTGGAATACTACCTCTTTGTCTCTCTCTAGTGGCGGTCTTGGTTTGGGTAACTTTAAGAAAAGAAATGAAGCTTTTGGAGGCTGAAGCGTTATGGGTTAGAGTGATTGCATGTTTGTATGGTAAAGAGGTCAGTGGGTGGTTTTCCAAGAGCTTAATCCATGGCACTTGTAGAAGCCCTTGGAGAGGTATTGCTAAGATGCGTGGTTACATAGAAAAAAATTCCGATTTTATTTTCGGCTATGGAGACAGAATTGTGTTTTGGGAGGATATTTGGGCTGGGTCTTAGCCCTTAAAATCGGTTTTCCCTTCTATTTTTGCAATTTTTGTGGATAGAAGTCTAATGTCATAAATTGCTTGGATCTCCAGACTAGGTCGTGGAAAATAGAAACTCAGAGATCCTTCAAAGATGAGAAGATTAAGGAGTTCTGTGATCTTTTGTAAACTGTTTGCTGCTGGCGGGTTCTGTGTAGACCTGATGGTAGAAGGTGGAAGCTTCATTCCTCTGGTGCTTTCTCGGTTAGCTCCCTCTTCTCTTGTTTGGCGGGTTCCAAACATGCATTACCTGCTGCTTTGTCTGAAGCTATTTGGAAGGAGAGAGGTCCTAAAATAATCAAGGTCTTTGCGTGGTCGTTATGTCATGGTGGCATTAATACCACTGAGAAGCTTAAAAAAAGTGGGATAATGCTGTGCTTTTTCCCTAGTCGCTGCCCCTGTGCAAGGAGGTCAATAAAACTTAGAATCACATGTTTTTTGGTTGTGTTCCGTAGTTTTTGTTGGGCAAAAGTGCTTCAAATCTTCAATTGCTCTTGGTTTTTTCACAGCTCAAACAAGGTCAACATTCAACAGTCAGTGAATGTGTGGTCACAATCTTAAGGGGAAGGCCAAAGTCTTATGAAAGAATGCTATGAGGGCTTTACTTTGGGGTATCTGGATGGAAAGGAACCGAAAAATTTGTGGATGTTGAGAGACAATGGTTCAAGGTGTTCGAGCTAGCTCCCTTCCAGGAGTCCCAATGGAGTTCTTTATCTAATGATTTTTCTAACAACTCCCCTTTTCTCATTCATGAGAATTGGAGGAATTTTCTGTCTTAATTTTTTTTTTGGGCGTTTTCTTCGCCTCTTTGTTTGTTTTGGCTATTTCTTTTCACTTAATTAATGAAAAGTGTCTCCTTTTTCCAAAAAAATTAATAAGAATACTGTTTTCAAAAGGCACAATCCAAGGTGGCAAGTCCTTTAGTCGCCTGAAAGGCGAGGAGTCCATAAAAGGTGTTGTCTAAGTGAAGCAAGATTTACTTAAATAAATAAATATTATGTATAGCAATAACTCGGAAAAGAAAGTAAATATACAAAAAATCAAAATGCTAAACATCAATATTTACATCAAAATGTAATAAAATCATTCAATATCAAAATTTGAATAATATCATTCAATATCTAACAATCATTAATTCATGGAAGGGGAGCTTCAACATTGTTGGACTAAATTCATTCATGGTCAAGAATGCAAAAAAATCTAAAAGAACAAACCTGCTGATCACTTTCTGTTTTTGTTACTTCAGCATCATTTTCACCATTGATTTTCTAATGCCTCTCACTTTTTTAATCCTCAGATAATGTGGTTAGTAGATATCTTCAGAGGGAAAATTGTGGATATTTCAGAACATTCACTGACTTTTGAGGTGACCATCGTTAGATCCTTTTACCAGGTTTTGTCAAAGTAATAAAAGAAGCAAGTGTGAGAAATACTAAGGTTTTAAGAGAAGGGAACAATGGTTGCAACACTGATATTATCCTTTTGTCTTTGTATTCTCCTTATATCAGTTTGTTTCTTCTTAATGTCTCAGGTCACTGGAGATCCTGGAAAGCTGGTTGCCGTTGAAAGAAACTTCAGCAAGTTTGGAATTAGAGAACTTGCAAGAACTGGAAAGGTAGATAATACAATTGTTTTGGTCTTTTTCTCATGGAGGCAGATTGCATTCCCACAAGATATTATTATTATTTTTTTTGTGTGGATAGAGACATAAACTTTCATTAGTCGAAGAGAATAAACAAGAGTTAACAAAGTTTAAAAGATGATTAGAAATCCTAAAGAACTAAAGACAAAAGGAAATAAAAAAATTACAAAAAAGAGGTTAGCGAAATGTTGAGAGAGGCCTATAATTTGTTGATGCAGCACTTCCATTTTTTTCTTCATGGCTACCAAACAATCGGGTAAATCCTCCAAGGGAAGGAGGCGCTATCGTAGCACGAGCACAACTGCCAGATGATTGCTGGAGATTTGAGTTTTCATCTTCTATTCTGACCGGAGTTTTGCTTGCTGCAATATTGGCTGGACCAGACTTTACCATAACTCTAATACCCAAGCTTGATGGTGGAGCATGAGCAAGAAAATACTAATCTCAAATTTTTATCAACAAAAAGGCTGATTACAAAATGAAACACAAGCCTTATTTATAGGCTTGGCATGCAAGTCGACAAAGTAAAAAAGTAAGCAATGGTAAACCCATAAACCCCAACTAGCAGTGGTGAACTAAAAGCAAAGAAAATTAAAAAGTATCTAGCCTACATCCAAGAGATTAAGAGTTGATCAAGATTCTTATTTATGTCTTTGTTTTTATTCTTATTCTTGATTATGTCTTAATAGGCTTGCTAGGGTTTATTGGCCTTTTGAATAATTCCTTCTCTAAATGTTCGACCCTAAACAAGGATGGTTCAACCTATGAGAAATAGGTAGAATGCAGTCACATAACACAATTTTTTTTTTAAGAGAAACAGATATAATATAAAGAAAAGAGTTGAGAAGGCTCAAGAGGCTACAAAAAGGCCAACAAATTAGAGGCAATAGTCGAGGGAGAATAATTACAATTTGCACTCCAAAGGGAGGCATTAAGAACCACTAAATCCCATAACTTATCCCAAGATTATGATTTGTTCTAAAAAATTCTCCGATTTCTTTCAAGCCAAATATTCTAGAGATAGCTCTCACCGTATTGTTCCAAAGGGTCTTTTTCTTTTTTTCAAAGAGCAAGCCACTGCCCAAAAGGTTGTAAATATTACCTATGTGGTCGAAGTTCATGGCCCATTTCAAATTGAAGATCTCCAATAGCCCCACAACCTTTGAGAGAAAAAACAGTGAAAAAGCATATGAGTGGTGTCCTCCGAGTTGTCCTTACATAAGATGCACCAATTAGGTTGAAGAGTAATCCACGGTTCCTCATCTGAATTTTCTTGTTGGTGTTCATACCATCATTAATGATTGTCCATAAGAAAACTTTGATTTTTTTTGGGTACCTACTCCAGATAAAAAAGGAAGAATTTACATCAATTGGGACTCTTGTAAATCTTGGGATGACATTTGGGAGTCTAGTGTTCCTTCTGCCTCCCTCTGGAGTGCAAATTATAAATATTTTTGTAACTATTCTCCTTCTATTATTGCCTCCAATTGGAAGGCCTTTTTGTAATTCCTTTTGGGCTTTTTGGCTCTTTCATTTATCAATGAAAGCTTCATTTATTACCAAAAAAAATAAAAAATAATGCATAATCAATGCTGTAATTCTCTCTAAAGTAGAGTGCTTTATGAATAGTGTATTTTTTTCATAAGAACTTTATGAATAGTGTATGATCTCCTTGGTTGTTGTATCTCATTTCCCTCATGACTATGGAAAATCTACCGAACCAAGTCCTTGTTTCGGCCCGCGCAATGCTTTCCTCAACTTACAAACTTTATTTCTCATTTGCTCATACCAGGAGGGATTTCCATATGATTTTTTTTGTAAGAATCCATTTTTTACATCATATTGTAGCATATCCCATCCACGATTAACAACAAGAGATAGTAGTAGTCGTCAGTGATGTTGAGGCGACGCCAGGCGCTCGCCTATGGCGAGAGGCGAGGCGCCCAGCGCCGCCATCGCCTCGCCATGGCTCAGGCGAGGCAAAACCCTAAAGCGCTCGGCTGAGCCGCCTTTCCATCGCCATTTCAGGGTGGCGATGGCGAGGAGGCGAGCGCCTCTGTCATCAGGGGCGAGCAGCTCCATATTCTCCCTTCGATTTTGCTCCTTTGTGAAGTTTGATTCTACTTTTTTTCCTTTGAAATGAATGTTGTATGATGGAGATGGTGATGGAGAAGGAGGAAAAACAAAGAGTCTGAGAAGAGATGAAGGAAAAATCTGAAATTGGAATTAAATGGCAGCCGTATGTTGGAAATGAAGGGTCTGAAATCTCATTGGTAGAGGCATGAGGTGGTGTTGACTTGAGAGGCAAAAATTTGAAATTAAAGTTTTTTTTAATTAGAATTTAAATATAATAATAAATATTGATTTGCTGTCAAGTGTTGGCTGCCACAATTTGCTGTCAACATTTAATGTGTTTAGTTTAAATTTAATATTTTCTCTCTCTTTCATTTCTTAAATATTAAAAGCTTAATAATTAACATTTAAAAGCTTTATATTTATAATTTTTTTAACAAATTTAAGCTATATATAATTTTATTTATTAATTTATTTAATTGCGCCTTAGTTCACTAAGGCGACGCCTTTTTGTCGCTTCTCGCCTCTAAGGCTATCAAGGACCTCATCGCCTTGATGTGCGCCTTCGCTTTGAAAACACTGGTAGTCGTACCATATTCATTTTTGCAGCAGGTGCAAATGTCTTGGGATAATCCACTCCATAAGTCTGAGTAGCGAGCTTTATACCTTTCAAGTGACCCATCTGCCTTATACTTCACAATGTACACCCATCAACAACCCACTGTTTTCTTTCCTTTAGGAAGTCTAACCATGCCCCAAGTTTTTTTTTTCAAGAGCTTTAGGCATCTCAAGGCTCATTGCCTTTTTCCACTCCTTATGTTGTAATGCCTCTGAGTAGGCGTTCTGGATCTTTATATCAACAAGATTAGCCAAGAAACTACTATGTTTATATGATAACTTGTTATAAGAAACAAAGTGAGACAATGGATATAAAGGCTGTTGAGTACATTTCCTTACTCCTTTCCTCGGAGCAAGAGACGGATCCAAGTCTAATTCGGAATTCACAACATCGTCAACATTTACAACATTCTCTTCACTAGTTTCAATTCTAGTGACACGGTCAAACTCTTGAACTTGACGTGAATGAGAATGATCATCTAATTCTCCTTGATTAAACTTGCAGTGGTCTAGTTCTCGGACACAATGGAGGAAGATGGATTATTAGAGCTGGAGCTCACTATCACAATAGAGGAGGATGGGGTGAAGGTAAGATTAGGAATAGAAGTAGCCTTATCTTCCTGTAATAATTTCTCCTCCAAAGATAAGTTGGATTAAATTGATTGTTGTCATCCTGAAAGGTGAAATCCGCAGAAATTTGATAATTTTTTGTTGAAGAGTGCCTGATGAAGACACATTTAAAAGCTCGAAGGTCAAGTCACTTCTTTGATGAGAATGAATGTGAAAAAGGGCTATACAACCAAACACACGGGGAGTCAAAGACTATTATGTTTGAAAAATCGAGTAAAAGGTGGAAAGGATCTGCATTGAAGTTTTTGATCAATTACTTGCGTGGGTAGGCAATTAGTCAAATGGGTTGCTTTTAGCACAGCTTCCCCCCAAAAGGTCTTTGGAACACTCATGTGAAAATGAAGCGCTAGAGTTACCGTAAGTAAAGGCCCAAGTTTTCTTTCAACCACTCCATTTTGTTGAGAGGTGTGGACACAAGATGATTCATACCCTCTTTTTGAAAGAAAGAGGTTAAGGTGTGGTTGAAGTTATCCCAAGCGTTATCACTATGAATATGTTAAAACTTAGCTCCAAATTGATTTTTAATCATGGAGAAGAAGATTTGGAAAGCATAACTGAGATCATATTTATGCTTTAGAAGATAAACCCATGAAACACAAGTACAATCATCAATAAAAACAATGAACCAATGGATTCCAGAAATGTTAGGGACGATTGAAGGGCCCAACACTTGAAAATATGTGGTTGAATCATCCGAGTTTCAAATCCTCTTTAGCGGAGTGGTGGCATATGGAAGTGAATGGGAGGTGGGAAGAAATTCGTTTTATGGATAAACTCAGGAAATTGAAACCAAAAATTAAAGATTGGAGTAAGGAAGTCTTTGGGGATGTGAGAATCCAAAAACAAGAAATCATTCGAAAAGTAGAACATTTAGATAAGATGGAGGAGAATGGTTCTCTGGATGAAGGTGGTAGATCAGAAAGAATGAGATTGTGTGGGGCTTTGAATGAGATCCTAAGGAAAGAAGATATTTCTTGGAGGCAGAAGTCAAAAGTTAAATGGGTCAAGGAGGGTGATTGCAATTCAAGATATTTTCACAAAATGGCATCGTTTAGAAAAGGTAAGAATTTTATCTCTTACCTCACTAAAGAGGATGGAACAATAGTGAGTGAGGATCAGGATATTGTGGAGGAAGTTGTATCTTTTTTCTCCTCCCTTTATGCCCCAGGTACAAGTGTAACTGCTACTATGGATGGTTTAGACTGGCATCCGATCACTCAGATTGAAAGTGAATTTCTTGAAAGGTCATTTCAAATTGATGAGATCAGGAAGGCAGTCTTTGATTGTGAGGGGAGTAAAGCGCCTGGCCCTGATGGATTCTTGATGGCTTTTTTTAGGAAAATTGGGAGTTAATCAAAGGGGATTTGATGAGATGCTTTCTAGAATTTTTTGAGAGGGGAATAATTGATGTAGGGTTGAATGAGATTTTCATTTGCTTGATTCCAAAGAAAGAAAAGGTGGAAAAGATTAGTGAATTTAGACCAATAAGCCTGGTTTCTAGCCTCTATAAGATCATCGCGAAAGTATTTGTAGGCAAGCTTAGGACCATCCTTCCTTCTAATATCTCTTTATATCAAGGAGCTTTTGTGGAAGGGAGGCAGATTTTGGATGAGGTTCTAATTGCCAACGAGGCCATTGAGGACTATAAAAGTAGAAATAAGGAGGGTGTACTTTTTAAATTGGACTTCGAAAAAGCATACGATCATGTTGATTGGAATTTCCTTGATAAGATCCTCTCAAAGAAGGGTTTTGGTTTTAAGTGGAGGGCGTGGATTTGGAATTGCTTAAGAACAGTTAACTTTTCTTTCCTTATAAATGGAAAACCAAGGGGGATGGTCCGGGCCTTACGAGGATTAAGACAGGGTGACCCCCTATCCCCTTTTCTTTTCACCCTAGTCGTTGATGTATTGAGTAGGTTGTTAGATCGGGGGGTGGAGAGAGGAGTCATTGAAGGGTTTGAAGTTGGAAAGGATAAGGTTTCATTGTCACATCTTCAATTTGCGGATGATACACTGCTTTTTTGCTCTGACAACGAGTCATCTTTCCAAAACTTCTTGGATATAATACAAATATTTGAATGGTGTTCTGGGTTGAAAATAAATAGATCTAAATGCTCCATTACAGGTATCAACTTGGAGGAAGGAAAGTTGAATGAGTTCGCTGGAATGGTTGGTTGCGTGATGACCCCTCTCCCACTTAACTATCTTGGGTTGCCCCTTGGCGACAATCCGAGACAAAAAGGTTTTTGGGAACCGGTGGTAGAGAAATTTCAGAAAAGGTTGGCGTCTTGGAAGAGAGGTTTTTTCTCCAAAGGGGGCAGACTCACTCTCATTCAGGCAGTTCTAAGTGGTATTCCGACTTATTACATGTCAATCTTTCGGATGCAGATGAATGTAAAGGAAAGGTTTGAAAAGATCATGAGGAATTTCCTATGGGAAGGTTTTGACGAGGGTGGTGGTTCACACCTGGTTAGATGGCAGGTAATATCAAAATCGATTGAGGAAGGTGGCCTGGGTATAGGTAATTTGGAGAAAAAGAACGAAGCTCTGTTAGTTAAGTGGCTGTGGCGATTTCCGTTGGAACATCAAAGTTTGTGGCATCGGATTGTTGTGAGTCGGCATGGTATTCACCCAAATGGATGGGATACCAAGTTAGTTGTTCGGGGTAGTGGTAGAAGTCCATGGAAAGAAATCTCTAAAGGTTATCCCTCGTTCTTTAGCTGTGTTAAATGGTGGGTGGGGGACGGAAACAGAATACGATTCTGGGAGGACACTTGGATTGGTGACTTGGCTATTAAAGACTTGTTCCCATTTCTGTACTCCCTGACTTTGGCCAAAAATAAGCCCATCTCTACTTTTGTGGTTAATGGGATGCCTAACTTGGGCTTGGGGGCTAATTTTGACTTCCATTTTGCAAGACTTATTCGGGATAGGGAATTACTCAAGTTTCTTCCCTACTTCTCATTTTGGAGGGCTTTGCCTTAAGGGAGGGTTCTCATGATAGAAGGGTGTGGTCTCTAAATACGTCTTTCTCTTGTAAATTTTTCTTTGAGCACATTAACTCATCTGGCCCAAAATATCCTTTCTATTCTAATCTATGGCAGGCAAAGATTCCGAAGAAAATAAGATTTTTTATTTGGTGGTTCACACCTGGTTAGATGGCAGGTAATATCAAAATCGATTGAGGAAGGTGGCCTGGGTATAGGTAATTTGGAGAAAAAGAACGAAGCTCTGTTAGTTAAGTGGCTGTGGCGATTTCCGTTGGAACATCAAAGTTTGTGGCATCGGATTGTTGTGAGTCGGCATGGTATTCACCCAAATGGATGGGATACCAAGTTAGTTGTTCGGGGTAGTGGTAGAAGTCCATGGAAAGAAATCTCTAAAGGTTATCCCTCGTTCTTTAGCTGTGTTAAATGGTGGGTGGGGGACGGAAACAGAATACGATTCTGGGAGGACACTTGGATTGGTGACTTGGCTATTAAAGACTTGTTCCCATTTCTGTACTCCCTGACTTTGGCCAAAAATAAGCCCATCTCTACTTTTGTGGTTAATGGGATGCCTAACTTGGGCTTGGGGGCTAATTTTGACTTCCATTTTCGCAGACTTATTCGGGATAGGGAATTACCTGAAGTTTCTTCCCTACTTCTCATTTTGGAGGGCTTTGCCTTAAGGGAGGGTTCTCATGATAGAAGGGTGTGGTCTCTAAATACGTCTTTCTCTTGTAAATTTTTCTTTGAGCACATTAACTCATCTGGCCCAAAATATCCTTTCTATTCTAATCTATGGCAGGCAAAGATTCCGAAGAAAATAAGATTTTTTATTTGGACGGTTGCCTTGGGTAAGATTAATACCATTGACTTTATTCAGCGTTCTTCTTCTTTCGCTCTTAGGCCTCAATGGTGTTGTTTGTGCAATCATGATTTGGAAGACCACAATCATATTATGTGGCGGTGCAAGTTTTCTAATGTTATTTGGGATCATTTCTTCAATGCATTTGGGATCTCTTGGGTTCTTTCCATCTCGTTTCGCCAATCATTAGAAGAAATGTTATTGAATCCTTCTTTCAAAGGGAGAGGAGGTGAATTATGGAGAACCGGAATATTTGCGATTACTTGGGGATTTTGGCTTGAAAGAAATAGGCGGATTTTTAAAGATGTAATTCATTCAACGGATTATGTTTGGGAGTTGGCACATGTAAATGAATCTTTTTGGGTGTCAACTACCAATCTTTTTTTGTAATTACCCTCTTTTTTTGATTATTAACAATTGGGCTACATACTTGTAATTAGGTGGCGGCCGAGGTTTGTGGTGGGGTATACGGTTACTTTTCTAGCCTACTTTGTTGGCTTCTCTTGTATTTGTTTTTTTTTTGTGTTTGCTTATCTTTCATTATATCAATGAAATGGGCTTATGAGCCACTCTTTTCAAAAAATATGAATAAGATGATATGGAGTATATACTCTATTATTATTACTAATGAACGAAGCACGTTTGTGCTTAGAAAATTCACAAACATCGCAATGAATTGACTCAACAGAGCTTGCTTTAAATAAATCAGGAAAAAAACTTACGTGTTTGAAAAGATGGATGCCCTAATCTATAGTGATATAACAACAAAAACTTATTTGAAGAATTGAGGGACATTTGACTATCTCTCCTAATACTATTTTACATGGTAGGTTCTTCAACGAAAAAGAGTTCATTTCGTTCCTCAGCAAGTCCAATCGTCTTACCATTGTCTTGGTCCTGAAGAACACAACAAGAAGAAGAGAAAATTACTCTACATCCCAAATCCTTTATGATATTTTGAACGGAAATCAAGTTAATAGATAGATAATCGTGGAATATGAAGAACATTTTTTTTAAAGAATGGTCGAATTTATCCTAATATTGCCTTGCCAGGTACGGTCACTAATGTGCCATCTTCTTATTGCTTGGACAGGGGTTGTAAGAGATATACTTACAATTGGTATTTGTAGCGCCTGAGTCAATGATCCATGAACTAGACAAAGAGAGTTTAGGAGATGTACCGGAAAGAGCAAATTAACGTGTACCTTGACTTGAAGGTTTTCCAAGCTTCCCAACAAATTACATATTTGTTCAATCTCTATTTTGTTCAATTCAAATTTCTCACTCTTATCTTCTGTTCCTTCATTCATTTGAGTCAAAGATACGTGAGCTTGTTCGTATTTCTTATTTGAGCTACCTTTATTTGACCAACGCTTATTGCTAGAATTAGAATGTTGGAAAGGTTTCCATGCAATTTCCAACACTTATCTTTAGTGTGTCTTGGTTTCTTGCAATAGGAGCATACGGCATCTTTCATTTTTCTCCATCCAAGTAGCTATCCTTCTTCTGCATATATAGTTGGGGTTCTCCATCACTCACTTGGAGTCCTACTTTCATGGCCGATCCCTCCAATATTTGTGACTCCCCGTCGAGATTCTTCACTACGTATCGTTCCAATAGTTTCATTTAGTGATGGAAGATCCTTTCCCTAAAGATTTTTGCAAACATTTTGGAATATCGTGGGTGAATAATGTGTCTATTCGCTTAACTTTAGAAGAAATGCTTGTATCCCCCCTTTTAATGATAAAGGGAATAGCTTATGGAGGGCAGGTTGTAGTGCAATTGTATGGGGTATTTGGTTAGAAAGAAATAGAAGAATCTTTAGGGACGAAAGGAGGTCTTGAGATTATGTGTGGGAGTTGGTTATGGTAAATGCCTCCTTTTGGGTGTCAACTTCCAAAGAATTTTGTAATTACTCGATAGGACAAATTATTAATAGATGGTCCGCATACTTGTAATTAGGTGGCGGGTGCGGGAGGTGGGTTGGGGTATACAGAATACCTTAGTTTGTGGCTTTTTGTTTAGTCCAAGCCACTTTTACATTGTTCTTTTAACTATGTATTTATATTTTTCTTTCATTTTATCAATGAAATGGCCTTTTGAGGTGTTCTCTTAAAAAAAAAAATATGGATACGACCAACATTGCATTCAACATTAAGAAAGCAAGAAACATGTAAATTAGCTCTTTTTTAACAAATCATTTAAGAGTGGCGTTTTTGGTCCCCCAAATTTCAAACGCCTACCAAAAAGACTAGTTTTCCAAAAATATTATCATTTTGGTCCCTGAACTTTCACGCAAACTTCATTTTCGTCTCTGAACTTTCAAAAGTGGCATTTTTGGTCCCTCGACTTTCAAAAACCTACGTTTTTAGTCCTTTTGTCAGTCGCTGATGTGGCATTATTGATGATGTGGTAGGCTGACGTGGCAACTTTTAACTGATGATGATGATGATGATGTGGCAGGCTAACATGGGAAATTTTAAATGCCACCTAACCTAAAATTGCCACATCATCAATAATGCCACATCAGCGACTAACTGACGGTCAACTAATGGAAAACTTAACGGAAGGACTAAAGAGGTAACTTTTCTTAAGTCGAGGGACTAAAAACACCAATTTTGAAAGTCCAAGGACGAAAATGAAACTTGAGTGAATGTGTAAGGATCAAAATGGTATTTTACCCTTATTATAGAATAAAATATACAGTTTCAAAAATATGTTAATGAATGCATGGTATCACTTACACTTACACCTATTAGCACATATTTAATATGTCCAAAATAAAAAAATAATCTAACCAGGATATGTTAATTATAATGATCATCGTCATTACCTAAGTTCAGTACATGCAATTCATTTACGTATTAGTTATCATTCATTTTTTTTAATGAAAAGATGAACTTTAATTAATCAAAGGACAAAAATACAAGGGAGGACAAGGAGTTCTCAAACAAATGAAAAAGGAAAGTAGAAAGCAAAGAAGAGTTACATGAAATAGTTGCTTTTATAGAGCATTAAATGAAGAAGGAAAACCAAAACCAGAACTTTCAGCACAACAAAAAGAATAATACAAAATCAGATCTCAAACAGAATTCCAAGAAGCAAATCTATCATCAAAGATACGAGAATTGCGCCTGGTCCAAAGTATCCATTACAGAGCTGAGATTGCACAAGTTCAAATGATCTTTCTTTTTCTTGAATGTATTTTCCCATGAGAGTCTCAACAAAATAGATCACAAGTCTTCTTCTGGAACCCAACTAAAATTAAATTTCAAAAGTAATTTAAACCAAAGTTTTTCCATAAAATTACAATGCAAGAATATATGTAAGGCATGTTCAAATCAATGCAAGAATATATGTAAGGCATGTTCAAATCAATGTACCTTGAATTTGTTTGACTCTCGTGTGCAGATAGCATTGAGAAGGGAGAAGATGGGGGATACAGCTCCTTTTTGGAGATTTTCGGCGGCTTCTTATCCAGACCTTGAAGATGCGAGGCCTGTTGATTCCCTTTCAGGGGATACAATTCAATCACTCAATGGAAATATCAGTACCTCAAGTGTATGTACTTTCATTCTTTACCATGAAAGCTTTGATAAAAAAAAAGTTCTATGATTATAAAGATAAACAGTAAATTCAGCGCCCTTTGTGCTTCTTTGCTGTATTTCTGTTCTGACTGTTCTCTCTACTTTGTATAATGTTGGCTGTCTCATTCTTTTGTGCTTCTATGCTGCAAATTGATCGAGCATTTTGAATGCTATTATGGGTACCGATATACCAAAGAATGTATATTTTTTTATCACCACAAAAGGAAGCTATGTAATATATTTAGAAGTTGACAACAAAGGCAGATTGAGATCTTGCTGAAGTGAAGGCCAAATTATCAAAATTTATGTTAACATTTTTTTTAAAGTATCTCTACTATTTTTATTATTTTTCCTATAAAGAATGCTTTAAAGCTCTGGAGTAGAGAGCAGTTTGGAGATTTAAAACTGCAGAAACTCTCTCTCCAGCGGGATATCAGTTTTCTGGAACTGAAAGAGGAAACTACTTCTATTAGCAATGAGGAAAGAGACAGAAGGCAGCATTTGAAAATGAACTTCATGAGGCTTCTTGACCTGGAAAATCAGAGGTGGTATAAAAAAAACAAGTTGAAATGGATTAAGGAAGGAGTCGAGAATTCTAGTTTCTTTCATGCCTTTCTAATAGTAGAAGGAAGAAATTTATTATGTCTTAGTTAATTACATTTACAGATGAAGGGCAAAGATTTTTAACTGATTCTCTCATTGAGCAGAAGCCATCAATTATTTTTAGAATCTTTACTCGCAACTTCACAGTGACAGGTTTATCTTTGAAGGTCTCACTAAGGATCTTATAAGTGAAGATGATAATATCTATATTACCGGCCCCTTTGATGATCTAGAGATATGGAAAGCTATTACAAATTTGGGAGAGAATAAAGCTCTTGGTCCGGATGGCTTCACAATTGAGTTTTATAAAAAAGAGTTGGAACAGTGTTCAGTTCGATCTTCAGTGTTCCAAGATTTTTTCAAGAACTCTAAACTCAATGCCTGTTTGAAAGAAAATTTCATCTGCTTGCTTCCTAAAAAGAAAGGGGTTGTTAGAATGAGAGAGTTTAGACCAATTAGTTTGGTCAACAATATTTATAAAATTCTGGCGAAAGTGCTAGCGGAGGGACTCAAAGTTGTCATTCAAAAAACTATTATGAAGAACCAGTTTGCTTTTATTGAAGGAAGACAAATCCTTGATTCGGTGTTGGTGGAAAATGAAATAGTCAATGATATGAGGAGCTCGAATGAGAAAGCTTGGATTCTGAAGATTAATCTTGAAAAGGCTTACAATCTAGTGGACTAGAATTTTCTTATGGCAGTGATGGATAAAAAGGGCTTCAATGGTATATCGCAAAACTGGATCTTTAGTTGTATTTCCAATACTAAATTTTCAGTCTTCATAAATGGTCGGCCAAGAGGTAGAATTTCTTCTTCTCGAGGTCTTCGATAGGGGGATCCCCTTTCTCCTTTCCTCGTTGTCTTGGTTGTGGATCTTCTTAGCAGACTTCTGGAAAAAGCTCTTCTTTCGAATGCTTTGAAAGGTCTTAGTATTGGCTCAAACAAAATCGGGGTCAATCACTTGCAATTTGCGGATGACATCCTTATTTTTGGAGCTTATGAGGAACCGGAACTCGAAACGATTTTCCAGATTTTACAACTATTTCAAGCTGGCTAGGGTCTCAGAATAAATATGCAGAAGACTACTATTTATGGCTTAAATATTGAAAAAGAAGATACTTATTTTAATGCTAGAAAGTGGTGATGTAATTATGAGGATAAAAATATTGATGTCAATGTCGATGTCGACAAGTCAATTTTACGAAAATGTCGATGTCGACGTATATTCCGGGACGTTTCGAAGTTGATGTCGATGGTGATATATTTTTTTCAATATAAATTATAAATAACTCAAACATTATTGATAAAATATATCATTTAATTTAAAAAATACATCAGTAGCTTAATATTTATATATACTTTTTAAATTTATATCAATTTATTAGTGATTATAAAAGAAAATATTCATTTACCTTTATATATATTATAATTTAATTTTTTTACTTAAAATATCCAACAACAAAATGAATAAAGCCCTAGGCCCACCTTAGTTAATTTAAAAAAGGAGAAAGACCCCAGACCCACTCCAAGTCAAAATGCCTTTAGGTTTATCTCTTCAATAGAAACCCTCTAATATTTTTTTCATCCTCTCCAAAGCACCAATCGTTTCTTGTCTTAAAAAAAAATAATTCCAGCGTTCCCTTCCTCCTGAGGCCGCCACCCTAATCCCTTGAGTCTCCATCTCCTTCATCTCAAACCTAAATGCAACAAATGAACACGTCTTTTCCCAGTAACATTTTGGCTATTTTAGCGACAACATTTCGGCTATTTCGGCGACATTTGAGCGATTTCGGCGACTCCATGGAGAAACCTCCCCCCATATCGGTGTTGGAACCCTAATATTTCCGATATATCGTCAACAATGTCGCCGACACCGGCGATATTTTCATTCTTGCTTTTGACTACCTTGGCCTCCCCTTAGGAGGAAATCCCAAGTCTTTGAAATTTTGGACTCCAATGATTGACAGGGTGTCTCGTCGTTTGGATAAATGAAAGAATGCTTCTTTTTCCAAGGGTGGGAGGCTCACTCTTATCGAATCAGCCCTCTCAAATCTGCCTACCTACTATTTGTCTCTCTTCAAAATGCCATCTAAAGTGGCAAAGGTTTTGTAAAGAAGATGTGAGATTTCCTTTGGGCCGGGATGGGAATTGACTCTGGTAATCACCTAGTCAATTGGAATAATGTCAAGTCCCAGAAAGAGAGAGGTGGTCTTGGTATTGGAAACCTGAAAGAGAAAAACATAGCTCTTATTTCCAAATGGTATTGGCGTTTCCCTATTGAGACAAGCTCCCTCTGGCACTCCATCATCACTAGTCTCCATGGTCTGGACAATTATGGCTGGTTTACTAATCCAAGAAGGGTGTTCAAGGGGCATAGCCCTTGAAACTTTGTGAATGCTTGACTTTGATAGATCAAATTGCATTCAATCTGGGAAATGGGAAGAGAATTAGATTCTGGCATGACTGGTGGCTGGGTGATTTACCCATTAAAAGAATGGTCCCTAGAATCTTCAGTTTAGCGAGTGGTAAAAAGACAGTGGTCAATGATTACTGTACAGATATTGATGTGTTGGAACTTAATTCTAAATTGGCAGCTCTATGATTGTGAAATTGACGACCTTATCTCTCTGCTTCAGCTTTTACATCCTCAAAAGATTGTCAATAGTGAGGATTCATATTGCTGGAAGTTGGATGCTAAAGGCTTCTCTACGGCCTCTCTGTCTCTGTACACACATTTGACAAAAAAGAATAAGTTTTTGGATGAAGCTCTCTCTAAGCGGGTCTAGAAAGGGAGTTGTCCTAAAAAGATCATTTTTTATCTGGAATTTATCGGTAGGGGGCCTAAATACTGGGGATATCATTCAAAGGCGGAATCCGAGGATCGCTTTCTCTCCTAATATTTGTTGTCTCTGTCACTAATCCTCTTAAAGCCTGGTCCATTTGTTTTTTAGATGCAATTTTTCACGGATGTTATGGCAGAAATTGATGCAGATTTTTAGTTTACATTGGTGTTTTGCCAACTGCCAGAAGGTTAATCTCCACCATTCCCTTTTAGTTGGGCACCCAGTGAAGGATCAAGCAAAATGGTTATGGGAGACGGTGGTTAAGATTATCACGTGGGAAGTTTGGTTGGAGAGAAATCATAGAATCTTCGAGAACAAAAGGAGCACGATTAATGAATATTGGAGCTTATTCGGTTTAAAGTTTCTCTTCTTGCTTCTCTTTCAAAAGTTTTTTGTAATTATGATGTTATTTTGATTTACGCAGATTGGAATAATTTTTGTAATCCAAATGGCGTGGGGTGATTTCTCTTCACCCACTTTTGCAATCTCTTTCTTTTTTAATGAAATCTTTTCTGTTTCCTATTAAAAAATATATATATATATATCTTCCTATAAAAAAAAGAATAGTAGACAAGCTATACTTACAAAAAGTATTTTTATCGCCTACATCAAGTGGAAGCACAAAAGCAATCTCATCCTAAAATAAAAAAAAGGATTCTCTTCATTCGTAAAAGCTTTTTTGGTTCTTTCATTCTACAAGATATAAAAAGGCTCTGAATTTCGATAAAGTTTAGACTTATGGACGAAGTGCTATGCTTGAAAGAGTGTCCTCTGAAAAGAAGATGAAGAAGGTCTGGGATGTTGTTAGGGATAGGGGCAGACAAACCAAAAATCACCGAAGATAGGATTCATAAAAACACATTGACCTTTTCGGGGCACTTACCTTTCCACATCCAATAGCTTTGATTTTACCACTTTAATTCCCATCGATAATAATAGAATAATTAGTCTAAGAAAGACGAGCCATATCAAATTTTTTTGGAGCCATGGACTAGGGTTTAGGGTCTAAGACGATTACCAAGAAGTTCTAATAAATTATCCAAAGCCTTTTCCAGATCAAGTGTCATGACAACTCCTTTATTCTTCTTTCTTTTCCTATACTCAATTAACTTGTTAGCTGTAGGCAAAAGTCAATAATTGATCATGGGTATTTCTCCATTATAGCATTGGTATTATCAGGAGTTATCTAATTTGAGATAGCTGCTTTTTTAAAATTTTCATTGAATATGTTCTACAAATCTTCAATTATTTTCTCTTTTTTTGTGCTCAATCCTTTTTGGTTTCAACTTATTTTACTTTTCACATGACACACTGATAATTTGATTTCTTTGTTGTAGGGAGATGTTTATCCTGTGGAGCCGTACAATAATTTTATTGGAAATCAAGTTCTTGATGCTCATTGGGGCGTTCTCTATGATGAAGATGTAAGTATCTACTTTCCAGATTTTTTTTAAAGTAACTACTTTCCAAATATTTGAATACAAATTTTTTGGGTATTTTTGCATATTTCTGTAGAAGTATTAGTATAACATTTCCGACTGTGTATATCCAACCCTAACTCTTTTTTAAGATCAAGATTTGACCCAACTGGGTGAGTCAAGATTAATATTTAAATTGAGATCTTTAAAACGAAGGTCATATATATATGTGTGTGTGTATATATATTTTATTTTTAAATGTAAGGATGTCTTCTGGTTGTTGTGAGGACATACATATTTTGTCCTTTCTGGTATTTATATGCAGACTATAGTTTAATTCCTTACAATAAACTTTTAATCTCAAGTCCTCTTTTCTTATACAAAAAAAAAAAAAAAAAGATCTCAAGTCCTCTTTTCTTCGATTGAATTTATATTACAATCCATCTAATCCAAAGTCTTCTTTTCTTCAAATAAGTTTATATATTGTACAATATATTACTGGTGTTTGTGTAGTATAGTAACTTAAATAATACCAATTGGAGGATAACATTCATCAAACCATAATCCATCTAAGTGGGGATGATCATGTGAATGAAAAAATAAATTGGTTGGTGTTAGAGATATTATTAGGGTTATTATCAGTGTTTTAAAAGGCGCAAGGCGCAAAAAACCGATGAAGTCCCCCGGGGCTTAAGCGCAAGGTGCATAGGAAAGCGAGAGCTTTTTTTTATGAGGCACATAATTTAGAAATAAAAAATAAATATTTTATACATGGAAATGTTAGTATTATCAAGAATAATATTATGAAAAATTATTGAATTGAGGGTTTTTTCTTAGATATTGATTAAATATAAAGTCATATATATCTAGGTATTTTTGCATTTCCTCCCCCTATAACATTGAAGAAAAAAGAATAAAATGAAAAAAAAATCAGGAAAAGGGGCTGACAAGACTGAGTAGAGACAGAAAAGAGGTTGCAGAGACAAGAAAGAGTCTGAAAAGACAGGGAAAAGGAAGAAAAGACATCCTCCAATTGATCAACCTTTAGTAACCCATCTGAGATTCATGAACCATAATTTCTTGGAAGAGATTGAATAGTTTCTTAAATTGTTCTAAAAACACATCCTCCAATCTCAAATAATCTTTGGCATGACCAGACAACTCATCACAAAGATCATGATTTAATGGCCAATTTTAAATTCTTTCCATAATTGATAAACAAAAAATGCTAAAGCAAAGCGTAAACTACAACCAACCTGATTTGATTCTCCATTAAATTAGGAGATTTGGTGGTGTACATTAACATATAAGGAAATTTAAACCGAATGGAGTAAATTAAACAAATGAGGTAATTTAAAATAAACAATACCTGAGATTATAGGAATTAAATGACTTCAAAACGGTACATGTGTATGTGGGTAAATTTGACATTTAAAAAAAGAATCTCCACAAGACTGGTTGTTTATGGCCATTTATGTAATATATTACTTATTGTTTATATTTATGACCACCCACAAAAGCATTTTGTAACTGAGAGATAGTAGAAGCAAGCACCTTCTTAAACCTCTCCGCGAAAACGTTCTTAACAATTTTGAATCAAAGGACACAACTCTTCTTCATTCGGAAATGAAAGATCAAATTCAGCCAAAACTTAATCCATACGTAATTAGATATAAAAGATCAAATTTTATTCGGTAGGGAATGAAATCCTTGAGAAGATTAAAAAGAGTACAGATTTAAAAGACTTTGCCATAAACCCCTTCCATCCAGATAAAGCCATTTTTAACTGTCCCAATAAGGATGTGGCTAGAAATTTTTGCTATAAAGAGGGTTGGTGTAGTTATGAGAATATTTGCATTAAATTCGAGTTTTGGAACTCTGATGCTCACGGGAGATTAGATTTAATTCCGTCTTATGGAGGTTGGATTAAAGTCAGGAATATCCCTCTTATTCATTGGGAGTTGGAAACTTTCAAAGCTATTGGAGACCTCTGTGGAGGATATATTAAATGCTCCAAGAAGACTTTGAACAGGATTGGAAGCAGTCATGCAAGTGCAAAAGAATTTCTGTGGGTTTATACCAGCTGAAGTGGAGATTAGATGCCCTGGTGACAATATTTTCATTGCTAGTATGGTCAGTTTTCAGGATTGGAAGCACCTGGAGAGAATTTTTCCGGCAACACATGGCTCTTTTTCCCGGCAAGCTGCTTCCAATTTCTTTAGTGAAGGAAAGAGAAAAGTCCTTACCCTATGGACATTAGAAGGGTTGAATGGAAATCCAAAGGATTATGTCCACAAACTTTACAAAAAGTCAAATTTTCCCACCAAAATCCGCTGCAGAATCATCAAACAGTGACAGCTGTCTAGGGGATAATCCTGTTTTAAACAATGTTTTCTTGGGAAATACCAACAACACTGCTCATGACATGGATGGGTCTGAAAATGAGCCGTTTTTAAATCAGTCAGAAAAGGAGATGCTAAACAGTGGAGCTAGTGACAGCATATTGTCTGATAGCCCTGTTAAAAACAAGGGAAAAAAAAAAGAAAAAACAAAAAGAAAGATGGTTTGGAAAGCTGTTGTCAAGGACATTAATGGACAGAGCCCTAACAAAGGAAAAGAGAAAGGAAAACAAAAAGAAGTGGTAGAAAAGGTAATGGCTCTCTCTGAACCATTACATCTCAAGAAAAATCCCAAGTCTTTCCTAAAGGAAAGTGTAATATACCACACAACTGAGCTGGAAAAGGGTCAAGAAGTTGATTCGGATCACTAGTTGTATGCTTCTAGCTTACCCGAAGATCATGTCTCCGATGACTCTAGATCCTTGGCTGTGGTGGAAGCAGTTGATCACTTTGATCCCCAGATCTTTGATACTGATCTCTCAGATCCAGTGAGGATGGATAGAGTTGGTTCTATGGTTGAGGAAGGCTTATCCCATCCGATCCTTATGGAGGATGGTGAGGAAGACAATATAGTAGACAATGAGGTGGGGACTTTTATCATTTTCAGGGATAAGTTAGGAGAGAAGATTATGAGACTGGATGACTGGATTAATTTTAGTGGCATGCAAAATACTCCAAAAAGGAAGAAGTGTCAAAGAACTAGAGAGGTAACTTCTTCCAAGGTCAGTAGAGGTTCAAGAGAGCTTAGAAATCTGAAATCTGAAATTAATTATGAGAGACCAGTAGATAAAAGCTTGTCTCTCCAAAGGGTTCAATCGGTTGTACATGAAGATTCTTAGTTGGAATGTAATGTAAGGGGCCTTGGGGCTGGCCCAAAAGAAGCCTAGTTAGAGATTGTATTCGTAGCTACGATCCTGATTTTGTTATCCTTCAGGAGACTAAATTGTCCAAGGTTGATAGAAGATTAGTAAAGTCTATTTGGAGTAGCAGATTTGTTGGCTGGGTTTCTCTTGATGCCTCTGGTTCTCGAGGGAGGATTCTAATTATGTGGTCAGACCCTGAGTTTGTGGTGACCAAGGATGAAAAAATCGGTGATGTCGTCGACAATGTCGACGACATGTCGGAAAAACGAGGGTACCGACACCAAAATTGGGGGGAAGAGTCGTTCTTCCCCTAAATCGGCGAAATATCGGCGAAAACACGAAGTTGTCGGCGAAATCTGCGAAATATCGGCGACGTCGGTGATTTTAGGGTGATTTCATACCGTAAAGTTATTAAAATCTTGTGAAAGATGGAAGAAAACGATGGTTGGAGTCTTTTTCTGGAAAAATCTTTGATTCTTGATCTTGATGTCTCACTTGAAGAGAGGTTGAGACTTGAGAGTTGCTTGAAAAAAAAAACTGAGAGAGTTGTGTCGTACGTACACTTGGGAGGCGGCTAGGGCATCCAAATGAAAGAGAAGATGAAGGAGAAAGGAATCTCAGGTTGAATATTAGAATTAGGGTTTTCAAAAGGAAAATGTGGGTTGGGCTTGGACTGAGAAGTTTGGGCCTTGATGAAATTGTGTCTATTTTTGTATTATATTAAGTTATTAAGTATTTAAGTTTTAAACGTTTAAAATTGATAGATTTAAAAAAAAAATACAAAACTATAATATTTAAAGATAAAATGAGTTTCCTATTTTATCCTTAAAAAAATGAGACAATCATGGGAATAGCCACTTTTTGGCCCTTTGTTTCAATAGATAACCACCCTCTTTATTTTTTGAATAAATAGCCATTTTCAGATTTTCCATCCCCAAAATACCCTTTTGTATATTTACCAACCATTTATTTAATAAATAGCCACAAGTGTATAGTGTCTGTGGCCATATATTTTATACCAAAATTGAAATGATGGTTTAGTGTGACTGATGTCTTATCAATACTTTATGTCATATTTGTTTTTGATTTATAGCCATACTTTGTGTTTTCTCAAATTTCGATAAAAGTATTGAATCTTCTCATGTAAGTTTTATACTTTTTGTGGAAGGTTTGTTCTAATCTTTTTTTCCGAAAATGGCCACTCCCTTTTAATTTCTCCATTGTTATTGTATCTTCCTTTACCAATCAAAGCATGAGAGTAAGTCTATATCCAACTCCATAGATCATTATGTTTCTCAATTTTTAAAGATTTTTCAATATTTCAGTTTTTGTTTATACATAATTTAATGCCATCAATTTTACAGTTAGTATTATACTAGGTATAATACACATCTCAGTACTTATAACTCGTATTTTAATACTAGATAGTATTATACTAGGCATACAATAACCTGATGTTTTGATCCTGAATCCATTCGGGGTTTTTTCCTTTTGGACCCACCACCATCCTGCTTTTTTCTCGTTGTAGTGGCCTATTACAAAAACCTCATATATTAAGAACAGAGATGTTGAAATAGCCATGCAAAAGTTAAAAATGTAAGTGAAATTTCATTTTTGGCCACAACCAGATGAACACGATGAACTGTAGAGAGATGAATACGATGATTTATTTCCGATTTTTGACCACAACCCGATGAACACGATGAATTAGAGAGAGAGAGAGAGTTGTTGAAAAGTAAATTTTCTTTAAAAATGAATTTTCAATGACTAAAGGTGGTTTTGTGTTTCTTGAGGTGGCTATATAGTGAAAAATTGAGGTGGCCATATTCTGAAAACGAAAGATGGTTTTGTGTTTCTTATGGTGGCCATTCTTTGAAATTTCATGAAAGGGTAAATGTGTAACTACACATCTCAATAAAGTAAAAAAATGGCTAAAAACTGGAATTTAAAATCTAGTGGCTATACATTGATATTTCAAAGAAAAAGTGGCTAGAAATCTAGTTAACCCTAAAAAAATATAATGAGTTATTCATGCTTTTATTTATATTAAATGTTATATTTAATTTTTATGATATAGTTGTTTTTAAATTATATTAAATAAAAAAAATTCTTTATCGACATTTAGGCCCAAAATGTCATTATTAGATGTTCATGTAATGTAATTATTAGTTGCACTTCTTTGTAAACAACATTAATGGCTCTATCATTTATAAAAATATTATTTTGCGCTAAATTTTGATATTTTGTACTACTAATGTTTATATATGTGTGTATTTTATTGTTATAACTACTTAGAATGATGGTTTAATGCTTAATTAAGCTCTAATGAAAGTTTCATCCACAAATTCAAACAATTTATATGGTTATCCGTGATATCCGTGATTTTTCCCGGAATATCCGTTGACATCGACATTTCCATCGACATCTCCGTAAAATTGACCTGTCGACATCGACATCGACATTTTTATCCTTGGTGGTGACTGAGGTTCACGAGGGACTTTTTACACTCACAATCAAAATTCTCCTCCCTGATAATTCTTCTTTTTGGCTTACTGGAGTCTATGGCCCTAATTCCAGGAAGGATCGTGAGGGCTTTTGGCTGGAGCTGGCAGATGTAGGGGGGTTATGCTCTGATGATTGGGTTGTTGCTGGTGATTTCAATGTAGTGAGATGGATAAGTGAGAAGTCCACGAGAAGAACTATGACTAGAAGCATGAAAGACTTCAATAAGATCATTGAGGAGCTTAACCTTGTGGACTTACCCTTGAGAAATGGGAAGTTTACTTGGTCCGGTTTTGGGGATGGAGCTACCCATACCAAGATTGACATATTCCTCACTTCTAATAGCTGGTTTGGGAGGTTTCACGATGCTAGAGTGGATAGGATGCCAAGATTAACCTCTGATCATTACCCTCTCCTCTTGCAGAGTGGCAACTTTCAGTGGGGCTCCTTTCCTTTAGATTCGAAAACATGTGGATGGATCATAGGATGTTTAAAGATAACATGGCAAGCTGGTGGGCAGATTTTGAAACCAACCATTGGCCAGGGCATTCTATGATGTTAAAGTTGAAGCTTTTAAAAGTTAAGCTTAAGGAATGGAATAAGGAGACTTTTGGCAACATTTTTTCCCAAAAAGATGCTTTGATGAAAGCTATCCAAGACTTTGATGAAATTGACGAAGTTGGGAACCTTGCCCAGTCTCGAAGGGAAGAGCGTTTCAGGTTAAAAGGGGAGCTCATGGATCTGATTTTGAAAGAAAATAGATATTGGAGCCAGAGGAACAGAGCCCAATGGCTAAGAGATGGGGATGACAAGCCCAAACTATTCCATAACATCATCAAAGGCAGAAGGAAGAAAAAATTTATCAACCAAATTCTTGATAGTAATAACAAGTTGCTGCTAACTGATAGAGAGGTAGAAGATGAATTTGTAGCTAGTTTTACTGACTTGTTTACCAAAAAGTCTAGTGGTACTTTTAATTGGGAGAGCATCGATTGGAGTCCTATTTCCACCCATCATAATGAAAGTCTCATCTCTGCTTTCACTGAGGAAGAAGTTTTAGGGCAATTACTGCTTAATAAAGCCCCTGGTCCAGATGCGTACACTGCTGAATTCTTTAAAAACACTTGGAACATCATCAAGCAAGATATCATGATGGTGTTCCATGAGTTTTTTGAGACAGCGATCATTAATGCTAGTGTCAATGAAACTTTTATCTCCCTCATTCCTAAAAAAATAGATGTTGTGACACTTAAAGATTTTCGTCCAATCAGCCTCACTACTAGTCTATACAAGATTATTGCAAAAGTCCTAGCTGATCGGATGAAATTGGTGTTGCCTGCTACCATTACCCCCTACCAAAATGCTTTCATTGGATCATTGATTCCAATTTAGTTGCTAACGAGCTAGTGGAAGAGTGCAAAAGAAAGAAAGACAAGGGAGTTATTATTAAGCTAGACATTGAAAAAGCTTATGATAGTGTCGATTGGGTCTTCTTGTTGGAAGTCCTCAAGAGAAAAGGGTTCAACCGCAAATGGTGCACATGGATAAAAGGTTGTCTTAAAAGCACTAACTTCTCTATTCTCTTAAATGGCAAGGCCAAAGGAAAGTTCAAGGCTACTAGGGGTATTAGACAAGGAGATCGCTTGTCCCCCTTTCTCTTCCTACTTGTGGCAGATTGTTTTACCATAATGTTATTAAAACAGAGAGGTGATAACCAAATCAGAGGATTCTTCGCTGGCCCCATTGAAATTTCCCACCTCCAGTTTGCTAATGATACTCTCCTCTTTTCCCATTTTAATTTGGAGTTATTGGCTAATTTAAATTCTGTGGTTTCTGAGTTCGAAAGAGGTTCTGGTCTCAGCATTAATAGGCTCAAATCTAGTGTGGTGGGCATCAATTTGGAGGAGGATGATGTGCATATTGTGGGCTCTTTATTCAATTTTGTTGTGGGCTCTCTGCCCTTGCTTTACCTAGGCCTCCTCCAAGGGATTTTGGGATCCGGTGGTGAAAAAATCTACAAAAGGATAGCCAAATGGAAAAAGCTCTTGATTTCTAGAGGAGGAAGATTAACCCTTGCACAAGCTATACTATCAAGCCTTCCTACTTATTATCTCTCTGTTTTCAAAGCCCCGGTTATGGCCACTAATTGCATTGACAAAATCTTGAGAGACTTTTTTTGGGAAGGGGCTGATAAGGATGGAAGTTCTCATCTTGTTAAATGGGACAAAATCCCTCTCCCTTTCTTGAAAGATGGCCTTACCTTCGGTGGATTAAACAAGCGCAATGATGCGCTCCTCCTCAAATGGCTTTGGAGATTTCCCTTAGAGGTTGACACTCTTTGGCACAAGACTATAGTTGGCATTCATGGCAGTAAACCTCTAGGTTGGTCTTCCAACATCAAAGTTGGTTGTACTAACAGGAGTTCTTGGAAGCACATCCACAAACTCCTTTCTATTATGGAGATGAATAGCCTCTTCTCGGTGGGCAGGGGCGACAGAGTGATGTTCTGGCACCATTGTTGGGTGGAGGAGATGCCTCTTGCTTCCAGATTTCCTAGTCTTTATCTGCTAGCTAAGGATAAATTCCATCCGATTAGTCATTTCTGGAATGAGGAGCTTAGATATTCGATTATTAATTTAAGGAGGAACATGAAAGAAGAGGAGGTGGAGGAGTGGATTGCTCTAATGGACACTTTGGCTACTGTTAGTTTGAAGAGCAGGGAGGATATCAGAATTTGGAAGCCGGACAAAGACAAAGGATTTAGTTGCAAGTTTGCTTTGCTGGTGTTGTGGAAGAATCTGAGAGATGATCCTCAAATGAATTTAGTGTGGAAAGATGATTATCCAAGGAAAATCAAAGTCTTCCTTTGGATCCTAGTGAATGATGGGCTAAACACCAACCAAAGATGGCAAGTACCCTTGGATCACTCTTCAGCCGAACAGATGCAGCCTCTGTTGGAAAGCTTTGGAAAGCACCAGTCATCTGTTCTTCCATTGTGACTTCTCTAGATCTATTTGGTCCATTCTCTTGAACTCTTTCAATTTGAGTTGGATCCTCCGCGAGGACTCTAGAAGCAACATTATTAATCTTCTTGGTGGCTATCCGATTGGGGGTAAGAAGAGAGTGCTTTGGGCAAATGTTGTTCGGTCAATCTGGAATCTTTGGCTTGAGAGGAATAGGAGGATTTTTGTAGACAAGCACAAGAGTTTGAGTGATGTTTGGGAAAATTGTGTGCTTAATGCCTCCATTTGGAGTGCAAATTGTAAATTTTTTAATAGTTATACCCCCTTCATTATCGCCTCCAACTGGCATGTTTTTTGTAATTGCTAGTGCGCCTTTTTTTTGGGGCTTTTTCACTTATCAATGAAAGAGTTTGGTTTATTATAAAAAAGAAAGTATTTGGATCAAAAAATACAATTTTTCTTTGAGAAGGACTATATGAAATACGTGCAACCACATAATGGAAATATATAGTAAATTCATAAATTCCATTCCAGGATAAAAAAAGAGTTGTAAAGAACTCTTTAAGAGAGACAAAATCTATATCAGAACCTCATTTGAGTTGGAGGGTTGTCTATCTACCCAAACACCCAATTCGATTTGTTGAAATCCAAATTGTCATGATAGATGACAAAACAAGACGATTCATAGCCTTGAAAAGTGCAATGAATATCTTTTGATAAAGATGAATGCAACAAAGGCATTAAAAAATTTAAACGTAAACTCTATCTGGTCTACTCTTATTTTGTAAAATAGTGAGAGAGTAGAACTAATCATCGTAAGTGTTTTCTAGTCATGGGAATCTCTAAGCACTCAATATGGTTTTTCTTTTAATTATTTCTTTCCTCTTGTTTTGCAAATTTTTTTACTCTTTAATGTTGCTCTTACTTTTCAGTCAAGTGGTCTTCAATCACATACATTGTCTATGCTAGTGAATGACAATCCTGGAGTTCTCAATATTGTCACTGGGATTATTTCTAGAAGGGGTTATAACATTCAGGTTTGTCCTAATTTTGTTTCACTTTTTTTTGTTTTCTTTTAATCATTTCCTTATTATCAATGGATTTTTATATTCTCAAAATTGCCAGAGTCTTGCTGTAGGACCTGCAGAAAAAGAGGGACAATCTCGTATCACAACTGTCATTCCTGGAACTGATGAGTCGATCCAAAAGTTGGTTCAACAACTTCACAAATTAATAGATCTTCATGAGGTAGGATGTTCAGTAATTTTTTAAGAGCATATTTAATCCTCTAGATACAAGTCCTTGTGGAAACTTTAGCTAGTTTTTGTACATTATGCTCATTATTTTATTTTTGACAAACGAAAAAATCTGTGTAAAAATAAAACCTTATTATTGGGTTTAACTTCATGTGCAAGCTGCATGGAAGAAAATTTAACATGAATGAAAAATCTATGGTATTTCATAATAAGATTGAGTTTGATTATTGAAACAAATGGATTTTCAATTGCCTTCTTTCAGGGAAACTAGGATCTGGTAAAGCAGGACCTGGAAAGGGTGTTAAAGAGTTTTAATTATATTTTTTTAAAAGAGAAATATAAACATGACCAAGATCTTATTTTTAGAATACGAGCGTAAACAGAGTAAAAGATTTCAAGACAATTAGCCCTTTGAAGAGCTTTAGAAGATCATCACTAAGGTTTTGGTCAAAAGACTCATGAAATTTTTATGCCAAGGACAATTACACCCAATCAAGGAGCCTTCATGAAGGAAGACAAATCCTGGATGTAATATTGATCACAAACAAAGCGATTGAAGATTATAAAGGAAAAAAAAGAGAAGTTCATCTTCAAAATTGGCTTCGAATACGATCATGTAGATTGGGATTTCCTTGATAAGGTGTCGTGGAAGATAGGCTTTGGTTATTGGTAGAGGAGTTGAATTGGAAATAGCTTGAGATATATGAACCTCTCCTTCTTAATTAATGGAAGCCCGAAGACTGAAAGGGAAAGTCTTTGCTTTGCTACTAGGGGGATTAGACTTGATGACCCATACTCCATTCTTATTCAGCTTTGTTGAAGACACACTGGGTAGGATGCTGGCAAAAGGATTGGAGAGAGGAGTGATTGAAGGGTTTGAGATTGGAAGAAATAAGGCCCACTTAACCCATGTTCAGTTTGCGAATAACATTGATATTATTTTTCTGGAGAAGTAGAGCCTTTTCTTAATTAAAACGGGATCATTCAAGTCTTTGAATGAGTGTTGGGCCTTGAAGGGAATCGGGAGAAAGTTCATTAACTAGGTTAAATTGTGATAATAGGTGGTAGTAAGTTACAATGGTGGGCAAATCTATTGGGTTATGAAGGAGCCTCATTACCTTTCACCTACCTTGGGATGCCATTGGGTCACAACCCCAAGCGACCTTTTTGTAAACTAGTAATTGAAGATTCAGAATAGGCTGACCATCGAGAAAAAAGTAACTTTTCAAAAGATATGCTGACTTAGATTCCATTTGTGCTTAGTGATATTTCTTTATATATTTAACCAACATTGGTTGGCCTAGTGGTCAATAGGTTGCTTTCAACTTTGAGGTCCTGGGTTCAAACCATGTTGGCCACCTACCTAGGATATTATCCTATGATTGAACCGACGCCAAGTATTGTAGGGTCATGAGGTTGTCCGTGATATTAGTCGTGGTGCGCGTAAGCTGGCTCGGACGCTCACGGTATCAAAAAAAAAAAAAATCTTTATATATTTCTGTCAGTTTTCAAATTGTTGGCTAGTGTGAGGGATAGAGTTGAGAAGATTATGAAGGTTTTCTGTGGGGGGAAGGTGTGGGAAGGAGGAAAGTCTTATCTTTTAAATTGGAAAGCCCTTTCTAGGTTAAGGGAAGAGGATTGTTTAGGAATTGGGAATTTTGTTTGAAAAACATGGCACTACTTGGGAGCAGGCATGATATCCACACTACAGTTTATTTCTCCAATCTGATCAAAGAAGTGAAAGGGATTTGTCAAAAGCTTCAAAAGAAACCATTTGTCTTCTCTAGAAACCTTTCCCTTCCCTCTACGTCTTCTCTTCATAAATTGGTGTTTTTAAGGTGTGGAATGAATGTTTTATTGACCTTTTATTTCCCGAAACAAGTACATTTGAATTTACTCTATGGAAGCAGTTGTCGTGGATCCTGTAGAGCCAAAGATGATTCTTGTTAAACCACCACTAGACCCAAAAGCTGGAGTTGATAGGCTAAGGAAAATTTAATCTTTTTAAGGTATTCCCAACACTCCCCCTCACATGGCGGCTTGATTTTTAACCAAAGTTCAACATGTGAACAAATAATCTGAAATAGGAGTAATGTTAAGCTAATAGACTAAGGAAAAATTAATCTTTTTAAGTTATCCCCAACAGCTCTTCATGTTGCTAATGAACATGGCGTCCTTCTCAAACTATTGTATAATTAGATTTATCTTTATCTTTATCATTAGTAGATATTTATCTATTGTGTTTCTTTCCTTTTTAGAATTAGGTTTCATACATGTATTAGGTCTCCTCTATTATAAAAAAGAACTCTGTACCTATTCTTTGTATAACTTTTAGAATACAATATTCTATTCCATAAACTTAGTTGGTATCAGAGCGGGCTACTCATCAGAATCTTATCTCGGAGACCAATCTCCGACGAGCATATCTTGATATCCCGCTGCCCACCGGAATCCTCTGCCCCCCGCCGGTCACGGGGATCTTTCCGGAACACTAATTTCATTTTTTACTTGTCGGATCCTCTACCCATCTGAATTCTATTCTGGTGACCCAGACTCTGATAAGTCTTTCTTATTATCTCGTTTGTTCACCCGCCAGAGTCCTTTTCCACTCGCCAGAATCTCTACAAAGCTGCCGTCCGTCGGAATTTTCACTTGAATTTTTTTTCTGGAAGTTTTCGTTGGAATAAGACGAGGTTTTCAGAATCAACCGTTTTCTCCTTTTGTTTCAATTGTGTTACAATGTTTAAGGTATCTCCTCAAATGAATAAGCTAGGTGACCAATGGTCCTACAAAATTTGTAAAGTATTCTCAAGCTCCTTCAATAAAGAGCAAATTGACAACTCTCGAAGCTGCTAGAGACCAATTTCATCTGGTAATTCTAGTGATTCCTTGGCATAAGCTGGTAACTATTTTAATACTCTCACGTTCTTCTGCATCATCGTGGATTATAGATTCCAGAGCTTCCGATCATATCACTAATTCCTCCCATTATTTTCATTCGTATTCTCCTACTTATTGCAATGAAAAAATTAGAATCGCAGATGACGGTTTCTCTTCTATTGCGGGAAAAGGAACCATTAGATTGACCAAATCAATTACCCTTTAAACCGTTCTTCATGTTCCCAAATTAGCGTGTAACCTTTTATCTTTAAATTTTCTCGCGATTCAAATTGTTGTATTACTTTCTTTAAATCTCATTGTATCTTTCAAGTTCATAACTCGGGGAAGATAATTAGTTGTGTTAGGATGCTTGACGAAATTTACTACTTTGATGAAGGTTCTGATAGTAATAAAATGGTCCAAGGCTTCAATAGTATGTCTTTCCTTTCTATTAATGAGCAAATTAGGCTTTGATATCTTAGACTTGGCCACCCTAGTTTTTTCTACCTTCCAAAGTTATTTCCAAATCTCTTTAAATGAATTGATTGTTCCTCTTTTCAATGTGAAAGTTGCATTTTAGCCAAAAATCACTAATCTACATTTTCTCCAATACCTTATAAAGCATCCAAACCGTTTTACTTTATTCATAGTGATGTTTTAGGTGCTTCTAAAATTACAACTCATATTGAAAAACGATGGTTTGTTACTATCATTGACGACCCTACACATTTATCTAAATGTAAAAAAAGTCTGAGGTGAAAGATCTTTTTAAACATTTTTATAATATGATTGGAACTCAATTTGAAATTAAAATTAGTATTTTACACTCTGATATTGGAAATGAATACTTTAATGAACACTTGAGTGATAATAGAAACTTTAGTGATAAAAACATTTGGTATCTTTTGGGTCTATTAGTGATTTAATATATTTAATATTGTATCAGAGCAAGAGGTCCTGAGTTTGAACCCCGGTTATGACATTTCTTTCCATTTATTAAAATTTCACATGTTTGAGTATTGTGCAAATATTCAAGCCCACATGTGAGCGAGAGTGTTGAGATATATGATTAAATTTGCCTTTACCCATTGGCTTAAGCTTATGAGGGTAGTGGTGATTTAACATATTGAATACAAACTAATTCAAATAAATTTCAAATATGTATATTAAATTAAAGGGTAAATTGCAAATAACATCCCTGCGGTTTTGGTCAAATTTATGAATAATCTGTGTAGTTTAAAAATAGCAAATCACACTCCTGAAGTTCCAAACTATGCCAACCTGTGACGACCCGTCACTTTTAACTAAATTAAAATTAGAGAAAACAGCGGAAGTCTTTTATTTTAAGAAAATTTTGCGTGGTTTTGTTTGAAAGTTGGCATGCCGAAAACCTGTTTACATCCTAATTTTTCAATCTAATAAATTCACATGGACTTTGTCCCAAATCAGGAGTTCAAATAATTCATATTATAAAAACCGCATCAAAAGCTCTTATGAGCTAAATACAACATCAAAGTCTTGAAATTCACAAAAAAATATTTACATATACTTTACAAAAACATGTCCATCTCGAGGTCAGCATCCCTCGATCACGCAGCACCATCTCCCCTTGCATGGCCTCTAGCCAGGGCATTACCTGAAATTTTTGTAATATCATGAGCTAACAAACTAAGCCCAGTGAGAATAATTAGAAGCATAAAAAGTAAAGATAGACCTCAAACTTGCATTTCGATTTGTGCCCAATTAATCTGACACAATTCACTCCTAAGTCTTCCAACTCTAGGTAATTCATTCTATACTCTCCAAAGGATGATACTACTAACACTTATAGTCAAATCTCCTCCATTAACTCGTTATGACATAAAATGATAAAAGTAAATAAACTTTGCATCAATTAAACATCTCGCTTCCCTCTTTCATCGAACATATAAATGAATGCATGAGAGCATCCCGTAGGATTCGCATATGCCCTTATGCATGAAGAAGGTAACGTGGTCTATCCCGTAGGATCCATCGTTCTCCCTCCTTTTCTTTCTCACTTTCTCTTTTCTTTCTATGAAGGTAACGTGGTCTATCCCGTAGGATCCATCGTTCTCCCTTTCATATCTTTCTCACTTTCTCTTTTCTTTCAATGAAGGTAACGTGGTCTATCCCGTAGGATCCATCGTTCTCCCATTCATTCTTTCTCACTTTCTCTTTTCTTTCAATGAAGGTAACGTGGTCTATCCCGTAGGATCCATCATTCTCCCATTCATTCTTTCTCACTTTCACACTTATTTTCCATGATGCGAAATATTATGATGCAATATGATGTGTTATAGCGTAAATAAATAAAATGCGGAATTTAAGTAGTCGATACAAGCATAAAGTAAAGGGCATAAAGTAAAAGATATAAAGTAAATGACATAAAGTAAAATAGATAAGTATCTCAGACGAACGATATGTAAATCGAACTCCGCTACCAATAATGAAATAAAATCATAACTTAAACGATTAACCTATAACTTCCAGGATTCTAAACTTCCAATAATCCGAGGTTCTATTAACCGTTCTAAAATACAAGTTGGATCTTTTAACTTCCAATGATCCAACCTAAGCTTTGAAACGAATCTAACTTAGAATCTTCTAAGATTCAATACTTTCCTCGAGAACTCCTAAGTTCTTACTTAAAGGATTAACTTCTAATCCTAAGGGCACTAACTCACAACCCTCTAATCTTAGATTCGAATTCTAATCTTAGTTTCAAACTCTACAAACCTTCACACTTATTCGATTTCTATAATTACTTTAAATCCTAATTATTCTCACCTTAATTAAAAGATGACTTTGCTCCTAAGTCTGAAGGAGCGATCAAGCGAGCGGTTCAAAAACACCTACAATTGAATTATATCATACAATCAATAATTAACCAACTATCGATCAAACATCAACCAAACGTACAAAACGACGAAAAACCCCAATAAAACCCCACAAGAGGCTCTCGGCCATCACAAGGAAAATAGGCCTCGGGTTTGGTTTTCCGGCTTTTTGGCAATCTAAAAGTGTTTTGAGTTGGTTTTAAGCAAATTCGATATTCCCGATTTCAATGGGTATCGATAAATAGGGTTTTTTAACATTAATCCCCTTCCCGAAATGAATTTAAATAAACATGTATTCATTAATTTCTAACCCATTTTCAATCCCAAAAGGGTAAATTTCAAACGGGAAGGGTTTCGACTGAAACTCGGTTTTAGGGTTAAGGGAAAGTTTCCAAAAACTCTTAAAACTACTCCCGTATTTACAAACACCGAGTTTCACGGCAAGAAATCGAAAGGAAACAAAGAAAACTCCATTAAAACACTATTTGGAGCTTAGGGTTTCAAGCTTTACTTACCGAGAACTCCTTGGATCTCGAGAGAAACGGACGATGGGTAGGTGGGAAATGATCCTTGATCCGAGGGCTTTCCGATTTATCCAAGCTCGAGTCGATCCGCCGAGAAACGAACGAAATTGAATTTTTCTTTCTTCCTCTTTGATGCTCACGAGTGGGGAGGAGAATTTGGATGAGCTTTGGTCAATTTTTGAAGTCAATGGTTCATTTAAAGAAGATGACCAAATAGTATTTAGATATTTTGGAAATTTGGAAATGACGGTTACGTCCTTTTATGACTTTTGGCTTAAAAACGAATCCCGAACTTCTCAAACTATCCCAATGGTGATTAATAATTATTAATTGGCCCGTTAATAATTATTAATACCATTAAAACGAAAATAAACTAAAAAGGTCAATTAAAAGATTAAAACCGAAATAAACTACAAATTCTAATTTACCGATAAATAAATAAACTCTAATTGCTTAAATTGAATTAAAATAAATAAAAGTTTTTTTTTATCACAAAATAACGGGACGTTACACAACCCCTCCCCTCCAATGTTGTAAACTTTCTTTTAGCCTTGATTTCTTCGTTTGAACTCTGATTTGGATGATTTAAGATGTTTTAGAATCTTCATTTCAAGCTCTACGTTATGGTCACTTCAAATGTTCAAAATTGTCAATAAATAAAAGATTTTATTATAATCAAAATATTAGGTATGATTGAAGCCATTAACCCATTTGTTTAATAATGATTTAGAAGTTTTCAAGTGACAAGGGCGTAGAGTCCGAAATGATGATTCCAAAACATCTTGAATCATTCAAATCAAAGTTCAAACAAAAAAGTCACGGCTAAAAGAAAGTTTCCAAGGTTGGAGGGGAGTGGTCTTATTGACATAATTTAAAACTACAGGGATGTGATTTTCCATTTTTAAACTACACGGTTGTTCATGAATTTGGCCGAAAGCACAGGGGTGTTATTTGCACTTAATCCTAAATTAAATTAATTATGATTTAAGTGGGACAAAATGGGAAATTAAAAGTTTCTCGCCCTCAAACCCCATTTAAAGATCAAAGACTAAATTGCTACAGTTCTATAGTCTAGGGGAGAATTTTAAGATTCAACATACATAAATATCGATCATATGAACATGTGTCAAAAGAAAATTTGATATTTTTCTGTAAAATTTCATCAATAATTTACTCAGAATATTAGAAGTACGTAGTTTACAGTAAATATGAATCTTCAACTTGGTAAAGTGCTTGACTGATGAAAGAGGTGGGAATGGCTTTTTCAGGTGCGGGATCTAACTCACTTGCCATTTGCTGAGAGAGAATTGATGTTGATAAAAATTGCAGTAAATGCTGCTGCGAGAAGGGATGTGCTAGATATTGCCGACATCTTTCGTGCAAAAGCTGTTGATGTATCGGATCACACAATCACTCTTCAGGTCATCTACTTTCCTTGATGTCATATACTGAATTGGGCATGTATACACAAATATATCAGTACGTTTTCAGCATACGTTTGTGTGATTGTTTTATTATAAATGTGTTAATAACAGTAAAGCAGCGGTATAAGTGGAAAGTGCCCAACTTTTTTCCTGTAAATTGAAAGAATAAATGCTATAATTTTTGTGATTATTGTGCCCTTGACTCACTATTTATAAGTAGATCATTTTGGTAGAGAAAACAACTTTAAAATATATTTTTTTAGCATATTTTCCCTAAATTACTTTTCTTAGAAGTAAAAATATGACTTTTAAGACATTGAAAAAGTTCTTTAATTTCCTTACCACTTCCACTAGTTCCTTTAAACAACCAAAACAAACCGGAAATGACCTATATAACTAACTCATGTACTAACCTACGAGCCTATGTACTAATTCAATGCTTAAGATTTTCCCACCATTATTTGATGCCTCTTGCAATCAATTGTGTGGAAAAAGGTATATTGTGAGAGGTGTTAAATCACCACTAGACCTAGGCTAAGACAAATTTAACTTATATATTCTTAACACTTCCCCCTATAAAATGATAGGGTATTAAAAAAGGTCCAACATATGGATTATGTATAATATAATACGACTCAAAAAGAGATTTTATTAATAGTGACAAAACAAGAAACATGGGAAGGAAATTCTCGTGTCCGTCTCTACCAAAAGAAGTACAAGAACTACTTGCACTCTTACTTTTTTTTTCAGCTACTTAAGGTCTCACTTATGAGTTATGACTCGTTAATTACATGGGTCCACATTACACATTCCCATTTAACTACTTTACCTTATTTTCCTACCTTACCATCCAACTCTTGGCATAAGTTGGATGGTAATGCTGGATGAGATTGTTCTCCACGACTTCAAACTCTACAGTTTACTGATGGTAGAAGTTATTATGTGATTATGAAGTAATCATTTCCATTTCACATCATCTTATCCAGCATCATGAAATGAAATATGTAAAATAGTCAACACTTAACTTGGAAGGGAATGTGATGAGTATACCACATGTAAAATAGACAACACTTAAACTTGGAAGGGAACAAGTGATGAGTATACATGTAAACATTCCTCAATCAGCTTTCCAAGATATTAGTTTCAGGCATGATGCACGTAGCAAATATGGACATGTTAGACGCATGATTTTGATTGCCATTTGAAAAAAATATATATTGCACATTTAAGATACATTGGAGACAGGCAGGTACCGCATTTTATTTCCTTCTAGCTATTCTTATGCTACCATTCATATTTTCTCCAGCTCACTGGTGATTTAAACAAGATGGTTGCATTACAAAGGTTGCTGGAGCCATTTGGGATTTGTGAGGTTTGTATCTTCATTTTGTTCTGGGTTTCCTGTGGGTACTGTTTAAATAAATCAAGTTAGAACGTATAAAGTTTAGGAACAAAATTTACTGGGAGATTTTTTTTAGAAAGCAGAGAGATATTTATAATAACTAACTAAATTACTATTTAATTTGAATAAATGCATAAATATTGATTTTACAAGTAGCGCAGCGATTTATTATCAAATGACGTATTTAAATTATTAGAAAATTCACGTTTCTCATTCCATTTTAGTCTTTAGATGGAATGATAGTACAGTTTCGTATGTTATTTCACCTGTACATGTGGTCTTTATAAACTATTTTATTGATTTTGGTTCGCTAACTCACCAATAACACAGAGTTCCTAAGAATATGCTTTGTCGCAGATTTTCTGTTATTTAGTTTATTCCATATTAGTGTTTTTTTTTTTCTTTTTCTGTGTGCATTGGAGAGACTAGTTAGGCTACTAAGAGATATTTTAATGTAGATACTGCAATTAATTATTTTTTTTACTACATATTACCGTCTAGTTTGTGTAAACATATGAAAGTGTTGCATTCTTTCTTTATCTGAAGGTGGCAAGGACAGGTAGGGTGGCATCAGCAAGAGAATCAGGTGTCGATTCCACTTATCTGCGTGGTTATCCTCTTCCAATTTAATTCCCAAAATCTCTACTTTCCTTAATGGCCATTTATTTGATGTATGTTTTTCTGTCCTTATTTCTTTTATCTGTATTATTCTCTCTTCCTGTTTTATACAATACTTGTTCAAGTGAAATTAATCATTATTTTCTCCCTTTTGTTTGATTTCTCATAGATTGGGCTCGAGTTGAAGTACGAAACTCTTCAACGTTTCCATTTTTCCTTAAGATTATAGGTCTGGAAAGAGAGGTATACAAGTTTGAGGCATTTTAACTGTATTTTAGTCTTCTAGTTAGCTTTTAAAACTAAGGTACATGGCAAGTAAAGAGTACAATGTTACCATGTATCAATGGTTCTATGTAACGCAATCATAAATTTTTAGTTGTAAAAGGGGACATCAAATTAGTGATTTACTAGTTGATGGATTAATGAAGTCTAGTTTCACTTCATCAACAGGTATTGCCATTTGTTCTTGAATAGAACGCCATTTGTGCTTGAATAGAACGCCTATATAATTTCATTGCCAATTCTTCCCCTTGATTTTCCAGAATGTATCCTAATTTTTTTGCTTGATTCTTCTTCTAATGATCGATTCAACCTAAAAAAGATTATGATCTGTATGTGACCCTTTGTACGAGTTTACATACAACATAATGTGGCAAAGATACCTTCAGTGAACGAAATTTGCTTCAGAGAACTGTTTGTATTAGAATGTGATTAGTTTTATTTAACTAATTGTATTATATTACATTTTTACCCACTTTACTCAAGTCAATCTCATATATGGTATTAGAGCCTTTTGTAAGGATCTTAAATTTTCTATCCCCGGTTAAACCCTGTGCTACTTGTCGCAAACAAACCTTTGGCTGCTGCTGCCTTCTTACAAATGTGCCTCACCTGCCTTTGTCATCTGCCACAAGCCTCGACTCCTGCAGAGTTTAGATCGCTCTTGCACTGATTGTGAAAGATTCAAAATTTGTTTTACCTCCGTCAACATCTTAAATTTACGATTGCGAGCCTTAAAGTCTTCAATTTTTTTATACAACTTTTTGTTAGACTACAAATTTTGGTAGGATCTTCAATTCAATTAAGTTAATTCCCCTCAGCCTTCGTACCAATCCAGTAATATTACCACTTCTACGAAGATACCCTTGTCGATCGGACGACGTTCTGCTCTTGCACTTTTTCTGAAAATGATTGTCTTGTGTTTATTTGCCTATATCTTTAATAATAAAATCATGACCGAATAAGTATGAGTGACGTGAAACCATTATGAAAAATATTTTCGGGAATCTTGCCTTGGTATTTTGAGGAAAAAAAACTTAAACTCAAGTTGTTAAGGGAATAGTATCTTAATACCCTTAAATTTCATTATATTATTGGGAATACTGTTTTTATGAATTATCTTTTTTAAATTCTAGGTTTTTTTATAATAGATAAAGTATTTTGAAAGATAAAGGTTAAAATTATATATTTTGTACCTAGCATGTGACACAATTTTATTTTAGTCTTTAACATTTGAAACTTTATTATTTAATATCTTATGTCTTGATTAAGTACAATTTTAGTCCTAACTTCAAACTTTTAAGCAAAGATATTAATGTTGTACTTTCTCACACGGATTAATATATAATTTACACAGTACTTAATATACAAAATATACTTAATATAGACACATAATAGTGTAACACACAAACTACTTGATGTGGACACATAAACTTGTGGCATCATATGCATAATATACAAAATATACATGTCGTTTTTGAAGGGATGATTTACTAAAATAGCGGAAATTTATTTAGTAAATTTATTAACATTTAATAACGGATCTATTAACATCATGCAACTTGTGAAAAAGCATGTAGATTCATGCTTATATTTTCGAAAATTAAAATCAACAACTTACATTGAGTAATATATGGAGAATCGGTTGAAAGTTTCTTTACAGCATCAAATCCTCAGCAACACCGGATCTTCTACGCTATATCCCGATCGATCAAACGAAACCCGATTGTGGGATCGAACTTTAAAAGAAATTGGGAAGAAGAAACACATATTTTTCTTCCCAATATCAAGAGGGAAAATCGGCCAGGGGGGGAGAAGGAGAAAGAGAGAATTCCAAATTTCTTAGGAATTGAATTGTGTGATTTATGAATGACCCAAGCCTCTTATTTATAGGAAAATAGGAATCCTAATCACATTAGAATTAATCCATGAAGATAAATACAAAAAGAAAAAAGAATGATCTCTTTCCTTTATCTTGGTATTTCTAAAATGCCATAGATAAATAAGAGAATATTTTCTTTTCTTTATTTTATTTATCTTGGGTAAATAAATCTATATAATTATTATAGGATATAATTCAAATAATTATCTCCTACAAATTATCTATGATGGCCAAAATTAATAATAAATAATTAATAAAACAAATTTATTTAATTAATTATTTTGGGCCAATTGCAATTGGGTTCATTAATCCAATTGGGCTTAAAACTCTCTCTTAAATTAATAAGTCCAACTTAATTAATTTATTTATTAATTACCATTTAAATAAAATATTTTATTTAAACAATTAATAATATTAATATTTTTTCCCGACTAAATATTATCAAATTATATTTAATTATTAATTTCCATTTAAATAATTTTCATTATTTAAATAATTAATAATAAATATTTTAATTATTAATTTCCATTAAATAAACTCATTATTTAATTAATAATTTTATTGATAATATTTTATTATTAATTAATTATTTTAATTATTAATTTCCGTTCAAATAAAATTAATTATTTAAACAATTAATAATTGTCAATTAATTCCAAATTATTAATTACCATTTAAATATACTCAATATTTAAATAATTAATAATGTCTAATTAATAATATTTCATTATTAATTTTCCGTTTAAATAAACTCATTATTTAAACAATTAATAATGTTTATATTAATTACCGTTTAAATATACTCAATATTTAAACAATTAATATTGCCTATTTAAGTAATTCACTTTACTTAAACTTTCCATTTCTTCTACTTGATTTCGCGACTACGATATTTGGGCTAGTATAGGGACCTGATGGACCCATAGATCATGGGCTTAATAATTAGTCAATTAAGTGATTAACACATAATCAGTTAATTAGTTAATATCTAACTATGAATAATTCCACTATAGATTCATAGCTGAACTCCCCTCACTATAGATGAGTTATGTCCATTTAGTTTATCTTTATTTATATCTGTGATATAATCCTTCACGTGGAACTCTCATAATTACAGGTGGATAAATTTACCGTTTTGCCCCTGTAATTACCGCTTTATCCTTGTGTTCCCGCTGATTCTCCAATGAACATTATCTTTAGTCGAACTAGAGATAATATACTTCTCTGATCAATAGAAGTCGTGGCGCCACTTGTTCATGTCTCGAATCAGTACATCAAGGGAGTTTCCTAAAGTTCCTAAAATGTTTAGGTATCGCATTGATACCGTTAATTTATAGGAAAGTTATGAATTCCATCTCGTGAAAATGAGTTCCCAGCTACTTATCTAGCCATGTTCCCAAAACAGGAGTGTATTGAGCGTTCTTACAGATCGCTCTCAACCATGTGAATCAAAGAACATAACTCCATAAATAGGAATTTGCATTTCACTCAGGATTGAGATCTATCACGGTTGATAAACTTAGTTTCATATTCGATCAATTCTCGTAAACGGTACTAATGAGAAACTTGATCGAACATCGTGGTACTGTCTTATACAATCAACATTGCATATGATACTTCCATTTCATGTCTCCCACATGAATGATCAGGATTAGATCATTTGTCTATAAATAAAATGCGAAGCTATCAACAGTGTTACCAGGATAAGGTTCCCAAACGTTATCCATTTACTGTAGACACTTTTAAGTTACTCATCTCGACTTTAATTCTCTCGTATGACTCACATACTAAGTCGTGATTTCATAAGAGTAACTTAGGGTTTACTATTTGAATGTTTGATATTAATATATTACCATATATTCCTAATATCGTCAATTGAATCAATCTAGATAATATAAAGAACTTATGTTTATTTATTTAATTTATTCGAAATAAATTATTATAATTAAATAATTACAAGTTCTAGGACACCATTCTTAACAGTTTTAACAAATTTAAAATCAACATATAATTTACAATGTATAATAATATACACGATATACTAAATGTATATTTTGCATATGATGCCTCATATGCATAATATACATAATACACATGTCACTACAAGAAAAAAATAGAGACTTAATTTTATTACACAAAAGGTTGGACGTTATTTTAGCGACGAAATTCATCGCTACTGGAAAGTTTGACTTTTAGAGATACAATTCGTCACTATTGAGTGGCAGCCATAATAGCGACTCATTTTGACCATACATTAGCGACGAAATATGTCACTATTGTTCACTTTTAAACAACTAAAGTTATCTCCTTATTCCGATGTAGTCCGTTGCTGTTGAATTTTTAATCTTTTTTATTAGAGACACATTTCGTTGCTAAACTTGGCGAGAATGGCGGGAAAGCTTCCCGCCAGAATAGCGACTCATTTTGAACCTATATTAGCGACGAAATGTGCCGCTATTCTATAATTTTAGACAACTAAAGTTATCTCTTTATTCAGAGATCACTACAAGATTAATGAGTACTACCAGCGTCAGCATTGCTGGCGCACACAGACGGCGCCGGCAATGCCCCTTAACAAACTACCATCACTGGTGCACATCTTGTGTGCCGGAAATGGTAGCCCAATACCGGCGCAAAATATTACTGCGCCGGTATTGGAGCCTAGTGTGGCCCAATGCCGGTGCTGGGCTTGTCATGCGCCGGCAATGGTTAGCCCTAAGCATCCCCGGCGCGCACGTGCGCCTGCGATGTGACTTAAAAAAAATAAGACCCCTTTCCCCCCCCCCCCGACCCCTTCTTCCCCAAACTCTTCTTTCCCCCAGCTGAAGCAGAGGCGAAACTGGCGATTAAGGTATTTTTTTTTCTTCCTTTTTTTCATTTTCTTGGTCAATTCTTGACCGTTTTCCCTCTCCTTTTATGTATGTTTCTATAGTCGATTTTACCAAAATAGTTGTGATTTTTTCAGATTTCATAGTTTTATGTATTAGGCCTTTTTAGGAAAAATGAGTTTTTTTGTTTTTGTTTTAGTGTTTAATTGTTAATAATTAGTTTTTATGTTGTATATTAAGTACACAATACATGATTGAGATTAGATTTGAGATGAATTTGTGAATTTTTTATCAAAATGGATTTGAGTAGTATGGGTTTATTTTTTTAAAAAAATTGAGTTTTTGTTTAGTTTTATTGTTTAATTGTTAAAAATTGGTTGTTATGAAGTAAATTGTTACAAAATACATGATTACTTGGAGATTTGAGATGATTTTTTTCTTTTTTATCAATATGGATTTTTTCAAATTGACTATATTTTGTGTGTTATAGGTTTTGTTAATTTGTATTTCAATGAAAAATTTATTTAATTTCAAATTTATTGTTTTTTGTATATAATTATGTGATTAATTTTAAACTTTGCATACTTAGTAATATGAGTGTTTTCAATTTAATGCTTTTGAGTTTTAGGTTTTGTTAATATGTTTTTTATTCTAATTTATTTCAAAAATTTATTAAAATAATTACTTGAATAATTGAAAGAACAAAACTTGAATTGTTTTTAAAGTTTAGGTAAATTTCAAACTTTTTAGCATAAACTCACTGTTTTTTTTTTGTATTTAATTATAAATTGAAACAGATAATATTTGCTGATCTTTCGTGAGCATATATCTTTCGTGAGCATATTATACAAGTGTCAGGATCCAAGTTAATTTTCTGACCTTTTATAGTTTAACGTCGTTATGTGTTTGGGAGACGGCTATCCTGCAACAAAGTTAGCCGTCTTAAAGCATGTTTTATCATTTTTGCATAAAGTTTTTATATTTTTTAATGTTATGGGGAGACAGCTATCCTGCAGCTAAGTTAGTCATCTCAAGCATGTTTTATCGTTATTTTCATTAAATGTCATCGTTTTTTATAGTTTGCATGTTTTAGGGGTTTTTACATTGAAGGGTAGAACTTGATTACCTAATTTACTTAGGATGATTTGTTTTAAATAGGTCGAATGCCGATAGGAATTGGATGGATCTAAATGATAGGTTTTGTAAAGAGTATATTGATGGGGTGAAGTCATTTTTAGAGGTTGCAGGGATGGTTTTGAATGATAGTGGAAAGACTCGATGCCCTTGTATAAAATGTGTGAATGTTAGATTTGCCACACTTCAAGAAATTAGTGAACATTTGCACATTTATGGAATAACATGAGGATATACCCGTTGGACATACCATGGTTAGAATTTTAAAATGGGTTCTACGAGTAATAATGTTCCTCTCGTTAATGAATCATTAATAGAAGATGATGATGATGATAATGATGATGGAATGATGGACATGCTAAATGATATGCAAAGTGGTGCATTTCATGAATATCAGTATTTAAAGATACTTCCCGTCCTCTTGGTCGTTTTGATTTTTGACCTTAACAAAATCAGACATTGATAAGGCACATTAGTACACCTTGACCAACTGCGATGAAGTATAACCATATTTACGGTAAGTATATATTCATTCTATTCTTAACATCTTTTCCAATGAGTAAAACCATATAGATTTCATGTATTTACCCAACTCATCCATAGGGATCATCTTGATTTGCTTGAACAAGAGAGCTTGCAGAATATTCATAAACATCAAGAGGCACGATTTGCCAATTGGTTCAAACATCGTGTAAGAGTTTCCGTCTCTTGTGTATTGATTTTATAACTCACTATGCATTTTAGTTTTTAATACACAATGTATTTGATAATGTAGGTTAATGAATTGTGGAAATGTGGTGAAATAAGTTATGATTTGTACGCGTTGTCATTGGGCCCAGACATTCGTGCTAAATCTTATATGGGATGTTGTATCAATGACATGCATTTCCACACAATGGATAGATCACATGGTCGCACTACTACAAGTTGTGGGGTTTCCGTTCAGGGTGATCACGATGAAGGATCAACGACGTTCTATGGATTACTAAAAGAGGTTTTAGAAGTTAGTTACCTAAGATCCAATCGAGTCGTTTTATTCAGATGTTCATGGTTTGATACATCTCCATCTAGAATGAAAAAAGAGTCGGGAAATATATCTATTAACATATCTCGAAATTGTTTTGAAGAAGAACCCTTTATCATAGCAAATCAAGCTCAGCAAGTTCTATACTTAGATGATATTAAATATGGTAAAGATTGGAGGGTGGTTCAAACTTTAAGACAAAAAAATGTGTGGAATGTCCCTGAGTTGGATGAAGATGACAAGAATGATAATATTTTCGACGTCATTTCACCTATGGATACACACGTGAGTGATAGTCTAGATGCTCAGATGCTCAATAGAGACGATATTCCTGGAAGTGTAGTCGATAAAACAATTATGGAACGAGTTCTACACAAATCAAACTCTCAAAAAGAAGATGATGAGTTGAGTGATGATGACATAGAGGAGTTCATAAACACTAATGAAACAAAGTTGGAAAATGATAGTGATGTTTCAGAAAATGATGAGTCAGAATAGTATGTCAGATTTACGTATATCTCAATTTCTAAATCCTAATATTTTGGAATAACATGTTTTATCAACATTAAATCATTTTTTTTTGCATAATCTTACTACAGGAAAGATAAGGGGAAGACTTCGATGGACGAGTCACGACCCATCGCACCAGGTAACCGGAAGACTCCTCGTCCCTCGTTCACGTGACTTAGTGATTAGAGAGCCAACATATGATACACCGATGCATTCCCAGTTGTCGTCGCCTTCACCGGGTCATGTATTGAGCCCGTAGATCCTTCGACAGATGCATCTTCCATTCCGTCTACTTTCGAGAATGGTAAGAATTCATATTTTACTTGTAATGTCATTTATGTATTTTTTTTAACTGACTAAATAATTTATCTATAGTTCCGTCTCAAAGTTCGATTCCTAAACGTGGAATTTCAATGAACTTGGAATTGCACAAAGGGAATTGACTATTCCAGAAAATCTTCAACGGGTGATCGAAGATAATGCGACTCCATTTATCACTGAGATAGGCATATTGGTCCGTGCCCTAATACCACCAAGTCACAAAAGATATGATTTGGTGCCACCAGAGATTCTAAATGACATTCGACAACGACTAGCAATAAGTACCCTGTATTTAGATTCGTGATTTGGAATTACTATATACATTTATTATAATATGCACTAACATGAATTTCTAATGTGTTAAGGAAAAATTTAACCTTGACATGACCAATGGGATAGTTTGAAAAACCGTTGATGCACAAATGATGTCATGCGCGAATGAGTATCGCTACGAGCTTGGAAAATATTATCGTCAAAACATAGCAGAGTTTGGTGAAGAGCAAGCGGATCGCATGAGACATCCAAGAGTGCATTATGACAATGAATGGGTGAAATTACTCTCTAAATTGAAATCTACAGAATTTAAGGTAAAACATATCTTGTAATGATTGGTAGTTAGTTCTAAATGGAAATAAATTTATGTTATTCTTTTTGTGTAGAAACTATCGGAGCAAAACAGCCAGTCTCGAGCGGCGGTACCTTATTTGCACAAGGGTGGCTCCAAATCCAATGCTAATATGCATTATGAGATGGTAATATTATTTCACACTTACTAATTATTAATAATTTTCATTTCTTTGAACATGTATAAACATTTTTATATGAACATTTCAGAGAAAAGAGAAGCCTGAAACTACGTGGGTCGATGTGTGGGAGAAACAACACTCTTATGATCCAGACACTTGGGTTAGCGAAGAGGCCAAACAACACCATGTAAGTATTTTTTTATATAAAGTGTCATGGTTTTCCATAACACAAACTTTTTATCATTACATATTTTTTTATTTGTATATAAACAAATGAAAGAATACATGAAACCTCCATAAGTCAGTGCTGAAGTTGGGTCAAACACAATTGATTCAATAACCTCACCTCTTATTGATATTGATGCCATGGAGAAAGTGTTGGGTCATAGGCCAGGCTATAGGAGAGATATGGGTAGGGGCCCTAAACCTCCCCCAAAGTCCGGTAATTCATCGAGATCGAGTGTATATTCACAAGTGGATATTGTCCAAACACAACTAACAGAGGCTCTCAGTACTATCGAAGAACTTCGAGCTCGTGATTTGGCATGTGATAAAGAAGCCGAAGATCTTCGAGCTCGTGATTTGGCACGTGATTAAGAAGTCAAAGATCTTCGAGCTCGTGATTTGGCACGTGATGCAAAAAGTAATAAACTTCAATTGGCTTGGGATGATTTCTTGAGAAAGTTTCAAGGTGGAGGTGTGAGTGGGAGTAACGATGCTTAGGATGTTTGTATTTTGTTAACTCTTTAGTTATTGTAGTACTCTCATTTGTATTACAACTTTAGATATTTCGTAGTTTGTGTTAAACTTTAGTTATATTAGTAATTTCGTTTTCTTTGTGATGATTTATCGAGAAAGTTTCGTGGTTTATGTTAATAATAAAAAAAGTTGCTTTAGTTCTCTGTTATTCTGGATATTGATGATTAAGAAATATGAAATGAAATTTATAGTGAAACAGGTGGCATTTGAGGCGCCTAAAATGAACAAATTTTTTAAAAAAAACTAGTGGCATTGCCGGCGCTATGGTGCGTGCAATACCCCTCCCTGTTTTATTTTTTTGGCCCCCTTTGCCGGCGCTATGGCCCCGACAAGACCCCTCATGTTTTATTTTTTTTTACCCCCTTTGCCGGGGCTATAGCGCCGACAATACCCTTATCTACCACCGACATTTAATTTTACGCCGGCATATGATACATCGGGGTTGCATAAAGCATCACCGACGTAGGAAAATATCACGCCGGGGATGCTAAAAAGGGGCAAAACCCGACAAGTAATTACCGGCGTAAATACCGACGTAGATTTTACGCCGACGAAGGTATTGCCGACGTGTAGTGTAGGCATTCCCAACGCATATGTGCGTCGGTAGTGCCAACATATTTTGTAGTGGATGTAGTCTGTTGTTGTTGAATTTTTAATCTTTTGATTAGAGACACATTTCGTTGCTAAACTTGGTAGAAGTTTTCCTCCAATTTTTTATGGCAGGAATTGTTTCCGTCAAATTAGAGATAAATTTTGTCTTTAAAAGAAATAGCAAAAAAATTATAAATAGGAGTGTTGAATCACCTTCAAATAAAAGAAAATTGCATTAAAACATTTTTCCGAGAGAGAGAGAGAGAGAGAGAAAATGCGTGAGTGGATGTATGTCCGTTTAATTGGAAGGTTTCTCAACGACCAATTTGTAGCCGGGGTCGAAGAGTTTGTTGTTTTATGTCAATCCACCATGAATTTTTATAACAACGGATAGAAGATACAATGTCCATGTAAAAAGTGTAGAAATAAGAAGATATTATCAGCAGATGTTGTGAAGTTACGCTTGTATAGTCATAGTTTCGTAGATGATTATTATCATTAGGTGTATCAGGAAGAATCTAAAGAAATGTTTAGTGCAGCGAGGGGTGAGTCATGTCGAAATGAAGGAAGCAGCTCACAGTTCAATTTGAATGTGAATGAAAGTTCTGAAAACGTTTAACATCAGTACGGTTAGTTAAAATAGATGGTTTTTGATGGATGCGGTTATGAAGGAGATGATCCTTATAATTTATTAAATGAAGAATTAAACCCAGATGCACAAAGAATGTTTCACATGATAGAATCAGCGAGTAGGCCATTGTACGAAGGTTGTGATATCACGCAACTCGCAGCTGCAATCGAATAACAAGGAAGAGTTTCACATCCCAGAAAAAGGATTCAACTCGATTTCACAATGGTTTCATCGTTGTGCTCTTACAAACAACACGTTGCAATAGAGTTTGTACGATACGAAGAAATTAATGGAGGGTCTCGGTTTACCGGTGGAGAAGATCGATTGTTGTTTGAACGAATGTATGATATATTGGGGTGCAGATGCAAGTCTTCATATGTGTAAAATGTGCAATCATAAGAGATACAAACAAGGTAAAAAAAGTCTTATTCCACATACTCGCATGTTTTATTTACCGATCACACAACGTCTGGAACGGTTGTACGGGACAAAAGTCACTGCTTCTCATATGAGGTGGCATCACAAGCACTCTCAAGATGATGAAGTAATGACACATCCTTCTGATGCTAAGGTATGGAAACATTTAAACCCTTGTCATCCATAATTTGCTTGAGAAATTAAAAACATTAGATTGAGTTTATGTACTGACGAGTTTAACCCTTTCGAGGATTTGGGAGCTTAATATTCATTGTGGCCAGTCATGTTGATGCCGTATAACTTGCCTCCATCGATGTGCATGAAAAATCTTGTGATTTTCTTAACGGTACTTGTACCAGGCCCAAAAATTCCAAAGCAGAAGCAGGGTGTCTACCTCCAACTATTAATTGCTGAGCTCTGTAGTTTATGGAACGAAGGAGTTGTGACGTATGATGTTTCACAAAAAAAGAATTCCGTGATGTGAACAGTAGTTATTTGGACGATAAGTGACTTCCCGGCATATTCAATGTTATCAGGTACGTTTGTTAAATAATTCGTTTCATAATTTTTTTTTATCCTTCTTTTATAATTTTTCACTGTTTAGATTAGATTAAAATTTATGGTTTACACCCAACGCGACGAATGTACTACCCTAACTAAATTTGTTACGGTGTAGCACTTCAGGAAAGTTTACATGCCCTCATTGCATGGACGATATTGGTATCTTCTCGTTGGTGCATGGTTGAAAAACGTGTTGGTTTGACTGCCTTAGAAGGTTCTTACCGCTCAATCATTCATTTCAATGGAACAAAACTAACTGGTATAAAAGGCAAAGAGTAAGAAATGAAGGCCTTCCTGAAATTATCTATGGATACCAAATACTGCATCAGTTAAATGCGCTTGAAGTGTTACAAAGATTGGTGGTGAGGCTTGGAATAAGACGACAGGAAAAAAATATAGGTTGGAAGAAAAGAAGTATTTTCTGAGAGCTACCATATTGTGGAGATTTAATGATCAGACATAACTTAGATGTCATGCATATCAAGAAGAAAGCTTTCAACAATGTTTTCAACACGATTCTAAATATACAAAAAAAAAAACAAAAGACATTCGAGAAATCTATCATCTACCTGAATTAGAGCCTGACAAAACTGGAAAAGAATACGCGAAGGAAAAGTACATGCTAACAGCGGACCAGAACAAAACATTGTTCGAGTGGATGCGATCGATTAAATTTCCGGGCATATATGTATCAAATCTGAGCAGGTGCATTGACATGCACAGTCATACTTTACTTGGGATGAAAAGTCATGATTGTCACGTCTTTATGCAACGACTCATGCCTACTGCATTCAGAACATTTCTTGAGTAGAAATATTGGGAACTGTTGGCACAATTGAGTGTTTTATTGTCGAGTCATTGAGTAGTGAGATTGATGTCATAATTTGTAATTTAGAGAGAATGTTTACACCATTCTTTTTCGACTCGATGGAGCATCTACCAGTGCATCTACGTATGAGGTATATCTAGGAGGCCCAGTTCAATACTGATGGATGTACTTGTTTGAAAGGTAAATAATTTGACTGTTTCTGTTATTGTTTCCTAAAGTACTTGTTGTAACTGATTCCTTTTTATGTTATGATATGTAGATGATCGGGCGCAGGACTTTCATGTTACTTTATTTCTTTTCGTGCTTTCTAATTTATTTAATAATATATATTTTTTTAATTACTCACATATATTTTTGGTTAATAGGGAAAAGTTCAAGAAAAGCTCTCTTCGTTATTGCTCATTCCTAAGTCTCAGCCTACTCAGGAAAACCATCATGATGCTTTCCTTCTGGAATCCAGTGGTGTTCGTCCTGATGGTTCAGTCCTTGTCTTGGCACTTACGGGAGGGAGCTTTCTACAGACCATCTGTGTGCTTCGACTTCTGCACGTGCTGAGACCGAGGCTTTGAGGCGGGAGAACGAAGCATAGCGCCTACTGATGGAAGCTAACAAGCTGCGCCATCAAGCCTGCATAGATCATCTTTAGGCTCACCATGATGCGTTAGGGCTCAAATGTGGGCATGGATGAGCCTGAATAGGGATGTCGGCTCCGGGTCTACTTCTTATCTTCCAGATTGCGAGAATACGAGCCCTCCGTAGTTTTTTTTTTGGATATTTTGGGATACTTTTTTGTATTAAAATATTTTTTTTGATATCATATATTTATTTTGTTTTAAATTATTGTTTTCTTTTAATTTTTTAAAAAAATCAATTTTTAATAATTAATTTTAAATAAAATTTTATTAAAAATTAATTTTTTTCTTTTTAAAAATGGTTAAAATAGCGACGAAATGTGTCTATATATATATATATATATTATGAATCATTTTCAACACTTATTTTAGAGATGAAGTTCGTCGCTAAAGTCAATCAGTTGACTTTATTAGAGAACCAATACATCTCTAGTATAGAGATGCAATTCGTCGCTAATGTTAGCGAATAGCTGAGTTGCTAATATTTGCGACTCATTGAGTCTCTAAAAGAGAGACGTAATAAGCCATTTTTTCTATATCTTCAGCGATAAAGTTCGTCGCTAAATAGTCAACATTTTATTAGCGTCCCATTAATTTTATGTCGCTATTAGCGATATATTTCGTTGCTAATATTAACAAGCAATGCCTTTTTTGGCGATCAACTATTTCGTCTCTAAGTTCGTCGCCGCATTTCGTCGCTAAAATTGCATCGCTATTCACTGCGTTTCTTGTAGTGTGTCATCTTATCTTCATGCAAAAATAAAAGGTGAACTTTAAAATCAATATATAATTTGAAATGTGTATTAATGTACGAAATATACTTTTTTTTTAAGACATGTACAAAATATACTTAATATCGACACATAACATTAAAACACAAAAAAAAAAAAACCTTGATATGGACACATATAGTACATTGTGAATAGACAAGAATGGCTACTAAGGCCTCGTATACATCATATACATAATATACATCTATCAAATTGAGAGTGAATACGAAAACAAAAAATTCTGTATATTGCGAATGTTATGTATATTACGTGTATTACATCATTTATTTTTAACAAAATAGACATAACGTATATTACAGTGCACTTTAGCAAATTTATGTATATTACAATAACCATCTAAGAACGAAAAAAACCAGAAAATGATGAAATTATGAGAAAAGTTTCAGAAAAAAACTCAAGAAAAACAGAGGAAATTATTTCAACAATTAAAAGAAACAAATCTTTTGTTAGTTCCATGCTATTTAAGCTTTAGATCTTCAAGATTTATGCAAAATCTAGGGTTTATGAAGAAAAAAAGAGAGGAAAAAATCACCAATTATTTTTTCCAGATCTATGCTTTTCTTGCTCAGGATCTTCAAGAAAAACATAGATCTGAGACATATGAAACAAAAATGGATGACGGGTTCAGTTTTCTTTATAAATAAAACTGAAAAATGATGAAAAAAATGTGAAAATAGAGAAACAAAATAGATGAAGAGAAAGAGAGTGAGTAGACTCACAAAATCTAAAAAATAGTGGGTTTTGTAAAATAAAAAATGAGGAAGAGAGGGATAAAAATTGTAGAATGATGGAGAGAGAGATGAAAGTGGTGGATGGGAAAAAAAAGAAAAAAATAGAGAGAGGGGGAGGAAATATGAAATGATTAAAAGATGGGGTGGTGTGACGACCCGTCACTTTTAAATAAATTAAATCAGAGAAAAACAGCGGAAGTCTTTTATTTTAAGAAAATTGGCGTGATTATGTTTGAAAATAGGCTAGCCAAAACCTATTTACATCTTAAATTCAAATATCTAAAAACACAAGGAACATTAAGTTCCTATTAGGAGTTCAAAATGATTTATAAACATAAAAGTAAAGACAAAAGCTCTTAAGAGCCATTTACAAATATAAAACTCCAAAATTATATAAAATTCACAAAACCATGTACATGGATTTTTACAACTACTTAGTCCATCTCGAAATCATCACCCTTTCGATCAAGCGCGCACCAGCTCCTCTCCCACGATCCCAAACATTACCTGAAATGTTTGTAATATCATGAGCTAAGAAACTAAGCCCAGTGAGAATAATAAGAATAAAAAGTAAAAATAGACCTCAAACTTGCATTCCGATTTGTGTCCAATTAATTTGACACCAATCACTCCTAAAGTCCTCCAACTCTAGGTAATTTCATTTTATATTCTCTAAAGGATGATATTACTAATAATCATAGTCAATACTCATCCATTATCAATGTTATGACATAAGTAAGAAAAGTAAATATACTTTGCACATCATACAACTTCTCGAATCTCTCTTTCATCTATCATAAACATGAATGCATGAGAGCATCTCGTAGGACTTCGCAATTGCCCTTTTGTGCGTGAATGAAGGTAATGCGGACATCCCGTAGGCTCCCATTCAACCTTATGCATGAGGAAGTAATGCGTACATCCCGTAGGCTACCATTCAACTCCCTATGCATGAAGAAGTAATGCGTACATCCCGTAGGCTACCATTCAACTTCTTTTCTTTCACATTCTTTCTTTTCTCTGAAGGTGATGTGAACTCCACGTAGGGTTCATCAATCGTCCTTCTTTTCTCTTTCACTTTCTTTTCTTTTCACTTTTATTTCTTTTTCACTGAAGGTGATGTGAACTCCACGTAGGGTTCATCATTCTTCCTTCTTTTCTCTTTCACTTTCTTTTCTTTTTCACTTTCATTTCTTTTTCACTTTCGTTTCTTTCTCTGAAGGTGATGCGGACACTACCCGTAGGCTCCAACATTCTCCCCTTCATTTCTTCTCACTTTCATTTCTTTTTCATGAATGGTGCGAGAATGGTATGATGCAATATGATATGCATATGCTTGCATATCCTTGTAAAAGTAAATAAATAAAGTGCGGAATTAAAGTAGTCGATGCAAACATAAATAAAGGGGCATAAAGTAAAGGATGTAAGGTAAATGACATAAAATAAAATAGATAGTAATCTCGGACGAACGATATGTCGATCGAACTCAGGTATCAATAATAAGAGTAGAATCATAACGTAAATGATTAACCTAACCTTCAAGGATTCTAAACTTCCAATATAATCTGAGGTTCTTTTAATCGTTCTAAATACAAGTTTGGATCTTTTAACCTCCAATGATCCATCCTAAACTTCGAAATGAATCTAACTTAGAACTTTCTAAGGTTCAATGCTTTCCTCGAGAACTCCTAAGTTCTCACTTAAAGAACTAGCTCCTAATCCTAGGGTACTAGCTCATTCCCTCTATTCTTAGATTCGGTTTCTAGTCTTAGTTTCAAATGCTACAAACCTTCATACTCATTCACTTTCTATAGTTACTTTAAATCCTAACTATTCTCACCTTAGCCAAATAAGAGTTCGCTCCAAGTTTCCGAAAGCACGATCAAACAATGATCCGAAACACCGACAATTAATTACATCTACAATTAATAAATAAACATACATCAATCAATTAACATCTAAAAGCTCAAGACAACGAAAAACCCCATAAACCCCACTATGAGGCTCTCGGCCCCCCCATAAAAAGTGGGTCTCGGGTTTGGTTTTCCGGCCTTTAGGTACTTTAGAGGTGTTTCGAGTTGGTTTTAAGCAAATTCGATATTCCCGATTTCAATGGGTATCGATAATTAGGGTTTTTGAATATTAAGCCCTTTCCCGAATTGAATTTAAATAAACATTAATTCACTAATTTATAACCCATAATCAAATCCCAAAAGATAAATTTCAAACGGGAAGGGTTTCGACTGAAACTCGGTTTTAGGGTTATGGGAAAGTTTCTAAAAACTCTTAAAACTACTCCCGTATTTACAAACACCGAGTTTCACGGCAAGAAAACGAAAGAAAACAAAGAAAACTCCATTAAAACACTATTTGGAGCTTAGGGTTTGAAACTTTACTTACCGAGAACTCCGTGGATCTCGAGAGAAACGCACGATGGTTAGGTGGAAATGAATCCTACACTCGAGGGCTTTTCGATGCAACCAAGGTCGAGCCGATCCGTCGAGAAACGAAGAAAAACCCAAATCCCCCCAAACCCTCCATGAAGCCCATGGCAATGGGAGAAGAAAAAAAATGAAAGGTTTGGTCAACTTGTGGTCAAATGAGTATATTTAAAGATGAATGAATAGTATTTTGATATTTTTAAGAAATTGGAAATGACGGTTGCGTCCTTTTATGACTTTTGACTTCTAAAACGAAATCCGATGCTCTTAAATAAATCTAAAGGTGATTAATAATTATTAATTGACCTATTAATAATTATTAATGTCACCGAAACAAAATTTAAAGTATTAAAATGATTAAAAAGAATTTCGGGCGAAATTAACTACTAAAATCGAAATTACAAAAATAATAATTAATCTAAATACTTAAATTGAAATAAATAAATAACAATAAATAAATAATAAAATAAAATAAATAAATAATAAAATAAAATAAATTTCACTTCAAAATAACGGGACGTTACAGTTTACCCTCCTTAAAAGACTTTTCGTCCTCGAAAAGTGCGTTCACTAAGTGAATAAAGCAAGGGTACTTAGACTGTATCTCATCCTCACGTGCCCACGTTGCTTCCTTTGACACTTGGTTCTTTCAAAGAACCTTAACCAAGTGAATCCCTTTTTATTTCTCATCACTTTTGTTCGAATGCTCTTATCTTAACTGGTGTCTTCTCATAAGACTTAATAGCATTCAAAACTACCAATTCATAAACAAACACGTGGAACGGATTCTCCATGTATTTCCAAAGCATCAATACATGGAAAACATTACAAACGGTCGATAACGAAAGTGGTAAGGCTAAACAACAAGCTACCACTTCTACTCGATTGAGTAACTCGATAGGCCAATAAACTTAGGGTTCAACTAACCCTTATTCCCAACTTTTATAACACCCTTTATTAGTGCCACTTGAAGTATACGAGATCCACTACTACAACTTGAACGGACTACCAGAATCCTGTTGTCATGTAACGTCCCGTTATTTTGAAGTGAAAATTTTATTTTATTATTTATTTAATGTTATTTATTTATTTATTTCAATTAAAGTATTTAGATTAATTATTATTTTTGTAATTTCGATTTTAGTAGCTAATTTCTCCCGAAATCCTTTTTAATCGTTTTAATACTTTAATTTCGTTTCGATGACATTAATAATTATTAATAGGCCAATTAATAATTATTAATCACCTTTAGATTTATTTAAGAGCATCGGGTTTCGTTTTAGAAGTCAAAAGTCATAAAAGGACGCAACCGTCATTTTCGATTTCTTAAAATATCAAAATACTATTCATTCATCTTTAAAAATCAAGCAATTGACCAAAGTTGACCAAAAGCTCTCATTTTTTCCTTCTCCAAACCGTGGGTCTTAGGGGGGAAAGAAAGAAATTCGGTCTTCGTTCGTTTCTCGGCGGATCGACTCGATTTCAGTTGCATCGGAAAGCCCTCGGGTCTAGGATTCATTTCCACCTAACCATTGTGCGTTGCTCTCGAGATCCACGGAGTTCTCGGTAAGTAAAGTTTCAAACCCTAAGCTCCAAATAGTGTTTTAATGGAGTTTTCTTTGTTTTTTTTCGATTTCTTGCCGTGAAACTCGGTGTTTGTAAATACGGGAGTTGTTTTAAGAGTTTTTGGAAACAATCCCATAACCCTAAAACCGAGTTTTAGTCGAAACCCTTCCCATTTGAAATTTACCCTTTTGGGTATAATTATGGGTTATAAATTAGTGAATTAATGTTTATTTAAATTCAATTCGGGAAAGGGCTTAATGTTTAAAAATCCTAATTATCGATAACCGTTGAAATCGGGAATATTAAATTTGCTTAAAACCAACTCGAAACACCTCTAAAGTACCTAAAAGCCGGAAAACCAAACCGAGACCCACTTTTTATGGGGGGGGCTGAGAGCCTCATAGTGGGGTTTATGGGGTTGTTCGTTGTTTTGAGCTTTTAGATGTTAATTGATCGATGTATGTTTATTTATTAATTGTAGATGTAATTAATTGTAGGTGTTTCAGATCATTATTTGATCGTGCTTTCGGAAACTTGGAGCGAATTCTTATTTGGCTAAGGTGAGAATAGTTAGGATTTAAAGTAACTATAGAAAGAGAATGAGTATGACGGTTTGTAGCATTTGAAACTAAGACTAGAAACCGAATCTAAGAATAGAGGGAATGAGCTAGTACCCTAGGATTAGGAGCTAGTTCTTTAAGTGAGAACTTAGGAGTTCTCGAGGAAAGCATTGAACCTTAGAAAGTTCTAAGTTAGAATCGTTTCGAAGTTTAGGATGGATCATTGGAGGTTAAAAGATCCAAACTTGTATTTAGAACGATTAAAAGAACCTCGGATTATATTGGAAGTTTAGAATCCTTGAAGGTTAGGTTAATCGTTTACGTTATGATTCTACTCTTATTATTGATACCGGAGTTCGATCGATATATCGTTCGTTCGAGATGCTCATTTATTTTACTTGTTTTAATTCCGCACTTTATTTATTTACTTTTACAAGATATGCAAGCATATGCTTATCATTTACACCATACCATTATCACATCATTCATGAAAAAGAAATGAAAAAGAGACGAATGGTATCCTACGGGATTTGCTCATTACTCTAAGTGAAAAAGAGACGAATGGGATCCTACGGGATTTGCTCATTACTCTAATTGAAAAAGAGACGAATGGGATCCTACGGGATTTGCTCATTACTCTAGATGAAAAAGGAGTGAATGGTATCCTACGGGATTGACGCATTACTTCGTTCATGCATAAGGGTATATGTGAACCCTACATTGCATATGATTCATGATATAGAGAATTGAGATGTTATCTTTTATACAAAGTTTATTTACTTGACTCATTCTTTGTCATAACAAGTTTAATGGATGAGGATTGACCAAGAGTGTAGTAGTATCATCCTTTGGAAAGTTTAGAATGAAATTACCTAGAGTTGGACTTTAGGAGTGAATTGTGTCAGATTAATTGGACACAAATCGGAAATGCAAGTTTGAGGTCTATTTTTACTTTTTATTCTTATTATTCTCACTGGGCTTAGTTTGTTAGCTCATGATATTACAAACATTTCAGGTAATGTTTGGGATCGTGTGAGAGGAGCTGGTGCGCGCTTGATCGAGAGGATGATGATTTCGAGATGGACTAAGTAGTTGTAAAAATCTATGTACATGGTTTTGTGAATTTATATAATTTTGGAGTTGTATATTTGAAAATGGCTCTTAAGAGCTATTGTCTTTTCTTTTATGATTATAAATCATTTTGAACTCCTAATAGGAACTTAATGTTCCTTGTGTTTTTAGATGTCTGAATTTAAGATGTAAACAGATTTTGGCTAGCCTATTTTCAAACATAATCACGCCAATTTTTCTTAAAATAAAATACTTTCGCTGTGTTTTCTAATTTAAATTAATGTAAAGTGACGGGTCGTCATAGTTGGTATCAAAGCCTTAGGGTTCTGTAGACTACATGCGATGCATGTTTGTTTTCATGTTTTGTTTTAAGTCCATTCTCAAGTCATCATCTAAGATCAGCAGCACCAGGTATGTCTATAACTTATATTCTCATGCTTTATTTCTTTGATATTGGAAGAATTATGAGAATATTGTTAGAAGTTAATGATGTTTGTGATATTTCACATCCTTGTAAAACCACTATGTGGTTATGTTTATTTGACCCATTTTGAGATTTGGGTAAGGGTGTCGGGAAAGAGATGACCCCGTGCAGTTTTGGAGGTTATACACCTCGTTAAGAGTATTGACATAATGTCAAAGGAAAGAAGATGAGATACTCCAAGAGATCAATCGTTTGATCCTTAAACCTGATTAAAGTGTTATTGTCACACAATTGCTAAGTAGTGGTCTTAGTAGATGTGTGTGGACATTTATGAGTAAAAGGGGACATGTTTGTCTAGAGCCCAGTATTAAGAGATGAAACACCTGTTTGAGGTGAGAAATTGTTGAAAATAAATCGGTTTGGCTCGAGTCCAGTAACCTAAATTTAACTCAATGGACAAAGTCCTGGTTTGAGTTGAGAAAGTTGGATTATGGTAAGTGGTAAATCCTTGTGGAACTGTTGTGCTAAAAGGAAAGTAAGTTGCCACTCAAAAGAGGAAGTAAGAACTCTATGTGATGAGTGTTATAAGGACCATTAACGGTTTTGTTAATTGGTGAATGGCCTAGTTTGGTCGCTATTACACTATGGTGTATCAATTTGAATTGGAAATACTCGAGGTCGAGTAATGAAGATCCATGTTTAGTAGATTGTCAAAATTGACTAACACTAAGTTGAGTGTTGGTTTTTTATGGAAATATAGAAGAAAGTTGATGGACTGTGGTATCGGTAACCTCTATAAGGCAATCAGATGGTTTGGTGAACATCAATTCACATTGAGTATGACCATCTAATTGGACGGTGAACTTTGAGAAACTTGTAGGTCATAGTTGGGACCTACTGAGTCTTTTCAAGATAGACTCTAAAGTGAATCCTAGGTTGGGATGTTAGAATGTTATTGGACTAAGTGTTTGAAAAGCACCAGTTTTGCTTTACAAGAAAGCAAATGATCTCTGAGGTCGAGTTCATTCTAGATTTGAATAAGGAGGCTTATGAGTCGTCTTTATCTTGGATTTTACATCTTCTGAAAAGAAGAGAAAATTAACTATTACGGGACAGATTACCTCTCAGAAGAAGAAAGCAAAGAATGATGACGCCAGTCAAGGGATACCGCAGAAGCAACAACGGCAGCAGGAACAACATCAACATCAACAACAGCAACGACAACAACAACAACTGGTTCGAGGTAGAGCTCAACAAGAATAGGATCATCCTTACTACAATAGTTGTGCCAGTTTCCATCAGGGAGATGCACACTTCCATCAAGATGCTCTGTTGTGATCAAATTTGGATTCACGCCACTTTTATAGGGCGTATAAGATACAACCATCACAACGTAGTAATAAGGTCAGGATTATCAGGAAAAGCTACCAGCATGGTAGTGATTTATACTTTATTATTTTCAGGCCATTTGGCTTTTATTTCTGTTTAATTCGGGAGCTAGCCACTCTTTTATTTTATCTTGTTATGTTGAGTTGGTAGCTCTTGAGCCGAGACTGTTGAGTTTCGAGATGTGTGCTTTTACCCCAGTGGGGGAGCTTATTATGATGATAGTGCGTATGGCACTTATAACATTTGCATTATGAGTAGATGCTCACAATTTACTTTGTTTATTATGCATATGTCTGATTTTGATGTGATATTGGGTATGGATTGGTTATCAGCTAATCGTACCATCATTACCGATTGTATCGAGAAAGTTTTGATTGTATGAGTCCATGTGGGACTAGCTTATGCTTTCGTGGGTCTAGTAGACGAGTAACACCCACTTTGATATCTATGATAGAAGCTAGAATGCTTCTAAGTGATGTAGCTTGAGATTATGTAGCTAGTGTTGTCGATACTTCTGTACCAAAGACTAGCTGAGTTAAAAGGGCTTAAGAGTGAGTTATAAGAACTCTTAAACTCAGGGTTTATTCACCCTAGTGCGTCCTCGTAAGGAGCACCTCGTTGTTTGTGAAAAGAAAGACAGTTCAGTGAGACTGTGTATTGATTATCGAGGGTTGAATCAAGTTACAATGTAAAACAAGTATCAATTGCATTAGATTGATGATCTATATGATCAGTTGGGGAGCCTCGGTGTTGTTTGTGAAAAGAAAGATGGCTCTATGCAATTGTGTATCGATTATAAAGAGTTGAGCCGTGTTACGGTGAAAAACAAGTATCCTTTGCCAATGATAGAGGAATTGTTTGATCAGTTGGGAAGAAACCGCTATCTTTTCAAAGATAGATTTGAGATCCAGTTAAAAAAAAATCCGTTGAAGATTCGGGATAGAGATATTCCTAAAACTGTTTTCAGGACGCGTTATGGATAGTATGAGTTTGTAGTCATGTATTTTGACTTAACCAACGCGTCTGTAGCTTTTATGGATTTTATCCATATTGTGTTCAAGAGGTACATCAATTCTATTGATGTCGTGATTAATGATGACAGTCTAATTTATTCTAAGACTGAGGAAATGCATGATATGCATTTAAAGGAAGTTTTGACAGTGTTAAGAAATCAGAAGTGTATGCCAAGTTCTCAAAGTGTGAGTTTTGGCTGAGAGAAGTGGCATTTTTAAGCCATGTAGTATCGAGTAGAGGAGTGTCTGTTGATCCGTCTAAGATTGAGGCAATTAGTAACTGGCCTAGACCGACGAGTGTGGCTGATATTCGCAGTTTTCTGGGACTTGCAGGCTATTATAGACGGTTTGTGAAAGATTTCTCCAAAATTGCTTTAGCCTTGACACGTTTGACACGGAAGGGAGTTGATTTTGTATAGTCTGAGGATTGTGAAAAGAGCTTTAGGGAGCTCAAGAGAAGGCTTGTAACAGCACCTGTTCTAGTGTCGCCTAATAGCACCGGTGGTCTGACTGTGTATACAAATGCTTCCTAGAAAGGTTTGGGATGTGTGTTGATGCAACACGGGAAAGTGATAGCTTATGCTTCCTCTCAGTTGAAAGAGCATGAGAAGAAGTATTTGACTCATGATTTAGGGTTCGCAGCTATTGTTCATGCATTGAAAATATGGAGGCATTATGTGTATGGTGAGAAGATTCTGATATTTACTGACCATAAAAGTCTCAAGTATTTCTTCACTCAGAAGGAATTGAATATGAGACAACGGAGATGGTTAGGGCTCGTTAAGGATTATGACTGTGACATTCAGTATCATCCTGGGAAAGCCAATGTAGTGGCTGACGCGTTCAGTAGGAAGTCTTCTCATTCATCATCTTGGTCAGCCATACCTTTGAGATTGAGGTGGGATATGGAATGAGCTGAAATATCATTTCTGACTGCCGAGGTCACTGTGAGTCTGGCTAGTTTGACATTGGGACCTACTTTGAGGCAGAGGATGATTGATGCACAGAGGGGAGAGACTCATTTGCAGGCCGGTTTAGAGAGGCTAAGTCAGTTTTCCTAGCCATTTTACCTTCTCTGCAGATAGTGCTTTGATGTATTGTAAGAGGCTATGTGTGCCTCTAGGATCGACTTTTAGAAAGGAACTGTTGGAGGAGACTCACAGTTCTATCTTCTCTATTCATCCATGTAGTACGAAGATGTACTGGGACTGAGAGAGCTTTATCGATGACCTGGGATGAAACATGAGATTGTAAGTATGGGAGTAGGTGCTTGATTTGTTAGCAAGTCAAGGCACTAAAGATCCACCGGGTTATCTTATCCTTTGAGAATACTTAATTGGAAATGTTAAAAGATTTCCATGGATTTTATCAAGGTTTGCCAAGGACGGCAAAGAATTATGAAATCAGTTGGGTGATTGTAGACCATTTGATGAAAAACCGCACACTTTACTCTTGGAAGGATCATCTATCCAATTAAGACTAGGGTACTGTTGTACCTAAGAAAGATTGATAGATTGTGGTATGCCGGTGAAGATTTGATCAGATCGAGACACTTGCTTTGTCTCGGAGTTTTTGGCACTGTTTAGGTACTTTGTCGTAGAAAGTGTCGTTCTCCCGCTCATTTGGACGAGATTGGAGAAAAATAAACTTTTGGTACTCAAGTTGTAACAAATGACTAGCGAGTCTATCATTTGTTTAGAGAAAGGTTAAGGATTAACCAAAGTTGACAACAGGATTCGATGTAATCACTTCAAGTTGTAGAAGTGGATCTCGTATACTTCAAGTGGCACTAATAAGGGTGTTATGAAAGTTGGAAATAAGGGTCAGTTGAGCCCTAGGTTTATTGGCCTATCGAGATACTCAATCAAGTAGAAGTGGTAGCTTATTGTTTAGCTTCTCCACTTTCGTTATCGGCCGTTTGTAATGTTTTCCATGTATTGATGCTTCAGAAATACATGGTGAATCCGTTCCACGTGTTTGATTATGAATGGATAGTTTTGAATGCTATTAAGTCTTATGAGAAGACACCAGTTAAGATAAGAGCATTCGAACAAAAGTTGATGAGAAATAAAAAGGAATTAACTTGATTAAGGTTCTTTGAAAAAACCAAGTGTTAAAGGAAGCAACGTGAGAACGTGAAGATGAGTCACAGTCTAAGCACCCTCGCTTTTTCACTTAGTAGCGAGCTTTTCGAGAACGAAAAGTCTTTTAAGGAGGGTAGACTGTAACGTCCCGTTATTTTGAAGTGAAAATTTTATTTTATTATTTATTTAATGTTATTTATTTATTTATTTATTTCAATTTAAGTATTTAGATTAATTATTATTTTTGTAATTTCGATTTTAGTAGCTAATTTCGCCCGAAATCCTTTTTAATCGTTTTAATACTTTAATTTCGTTTCGATGACATTAATAATTATTAATAGGCCAATTAATAATTATTAATCACCTTTAGATTTATTTAAGAGCATCGGGTTTCGTTTTAGAAGCCAAAAGTCATAAAAGGACGCAACCGTCATTTCCGATTTCTTAAAAATATCAAAATACTATTCATTCATCTTTAAAAATCAAACAATTGACCAAATTTGACCAAAAGCTCTCATTTTTTCCTTCTCCAAACCCTGGGTCTTAGGGGGGAAAGAAAGAAATTCGGTTTTCGTTCGTTTCTCAGTGGATCGACTCGATTTCGGTTGCATCGGAAAGCCCTCGGGTCTAGGATTCATTTCCACCTAACCCTCGTACGTTTCTCTCGAGATCCACAGAGTTCTCGGTAAGTAAAGTTTAAACCCTAAGCTCCAAATAGTGTTTTAATGGAGTTTTCTTTGTTTTCTTTTGATTTCTTGCCGTGAAACTCGCTGTTTGTAAATACGGGAGTAGTTTTAAGAGTTTTTGGAAACTTTCCCATAACCCTAAAACCGAGTTTCAGTCAAAACCCTTCCCGTTTGAAATTTACCTTTTGGGATTTGAATATGGGTTATAAATTAGTGAATTAATGTTTATTTAAATTCAATTTGGGAAAGGGCTCAATCTTCAAAAACCCTAATTATTGATACCCATTGAAATCGGGAATATCGAATTTGCTGAAAACCAACTCGAAACACCTCTAAAGTACCTAAAAGCCGGAAAACCAAACCCGAGACCCACTTTTTATGGGGGGGGCCGAGAGCCTCATAGTGAGGTTTATGGGGTTGTTCGTTGTTTTGAGCTTTTAGATGTTAATTGATCAATGTATGTTTATTTATTAATTGTAGATGTAATTAATTGTAGGTGTTTCGGATCATTGTTTGATCGTGCTTTCGGAAACTTGGAGCGAACTCTTATTTGGCTAAGGTGAGAATAGTTAGGATTTAAAGTAACTATAGAAAGCGAATGAGTATGAAGGTTTGTAGCATTTGAAACTAAGACTAGAAACCGAATCTAAGAATAGAGGGAATGAGCTAGTACCCTAGGATTAGGAGCTAGTTCTTTAAGTGAGAACTTAGGAGTTCTCGAGGAAAGCATTGAACCTTAGAAAGTTCTAAGTTAGAATCGTTTCGAAGTTTAGGATGGATCATTGGAGGTTAAAAGATCCAAACTTGTATTTAGAACGATTAAAAGAACCTCAGATTATATTGGAAGTTTAGAATCCTTGAAGGTTAGGTTAATCGTTTACGTTATGATTCTACTCTTATTATTGATATCGGAGTTCGATCGATATATCGTTCGTCCGAGATGCTCATTTATTTTACTTGTTTTAATTCCGCACTTTATTTATTTACTTTTACAAGATATGCAAGCATATGCTTATCATTTACACCATACCATTATCGCATCATTCATGAAAAAGAAATGAAAAAGAGACGAATGGGATCCTACAGGATTTTCTCATTACTCTAAGTGAAAAAGAGACGAATGGGATCCTACGGGATTTGCTCATTACTCTCAGTGAAAAAGAGACGAATGGGATCCTACGAGATTTGCTCATTACTCTAAGTGAAAAAGAGACGAATGGGGTCCTACGGGATTTGCTCATTACTCTAGATGAAAAACGAGTGAATGGTATCCTACGGGATTGACGCATTACTTCATTCATGCATAAGGGTATATGCGAACCCTACATTGCATATGATTGATGATATAGAGAATTGAGATGTTATATTTTATACAAAGTTTATTTACTTTACTCATTCTATGTCATAACAAGTTTAATGGATGAGGATTGACCAAGAGTGTAGTATTATCATCCTTTGGAAAGTTTAGAATGAAATTACCTAGAGTTGGAGGACTTTAGGAGTGAATTGTGTCTGATTAATTGGACACAAATCGGAAATGCAAGTTTGAGGTCTATTTTTACTTTTTATTCTTATTATTCTCACTGGGCTTAGTTTGTTACCTCATGATATTACAAACATTTCAGGTAATGTTTGGGATCGTGGGAGAGGAGCTGGTGCGCGCTTGATCGAGAGGGTGATGATTTCGAGATGGACTAAGTAGTTGTAAAAATCCATGTACATGGTTTTGTGAATTTATATAATTTTGGAGTTGTATATTTGTAAATGGCTCTTAAGAGCTATTGTCTTTTCTTTTATGATTATAAATCATTTTGAACTCCTGATAGGAACTTAATGTTCCTTGTGTTTTTAGATGTCTGAATTTAAGATGGAAACAGGTTTTGGCTAGCCTATTTTCAAACTTAATCACACCAATTTTTCTTAAAATAAAAGACTTCCGCTGTGTTTTCTAATTTAAATTATTTTAAAGTGACGGGTAGTCAAATGGCACTTATGACATTTGCATTATTGATTATCGAGGGTTGAATCAAGTTACAATGTAAAACAAGTATCCATTGCATTGGATTGATGATCTATATGATCAGTTGGGGAGCCCCGGTGTTGTTTGTGAAAAAGAAAGATGGCTCTATGCAATTCTGTATCTATTATAAAGAGTTGAGCCGTGTTACGGTGAAAAACAAGTATCCTTTGCCAATGATAGAGGAATTGTTTGATCAATTGAGAGGAGCCACTATCTTTTCGAAGATAGATTTAAGATCTGGCAATCATCAGTTGAAGATTCGGGATGAGGATATTCCCAAGACTGCATTAAGGACATTATGAGTTTGTAGTTATGTCTTTTGGCTTGACCAACGCGCCTGTAACTTTGATGTTGTGATTAATGATGACAATCTGATTTATTATAAGACCGAGGAGATGCATGATATGAATTTAAAGGAAGTTTTGACAGTGTTAAGAAATCAGAAGTGTATGCCAAGTTCTCAAAGTGTGAGTTTTGGCTGAGAGAAGTGGCATTTTTAAGCCATGTAGTATCGAGTAGAGGAGTATCTATTGATCCCTTTAAGATTGAGGTAGTTAGTAAATGGCCTAGACCGACGAGTGTGGCTGATATTCGCAGTTTTCTGGGACTTGCAGGCTATTATAGACGGTTTGTGCAAGATTTCTTCAAAATTGCTTCAGCCTTGACACGTTTGACTCAGAAGGGAGTTGATTTTGTATAGTCTGAGGATTGTGAAAAGAGCTTTGAGGAGCTCAAGAGAAGGCTTATAACAGCACCTGTTCTAGTGTCGCCTGATACCACCGGCGGTCTGACTGTGTATACAAATGCTTTCCAGAAAGGTTTGGGATATGTGTTGATGCAACACGGGAAAGTGATTGCTTATGCTTCTCGTCAGTTGAAAGAGCATGAGAAAAAGTATCTGACTCATGATTTAGGGTTGGCAGCTATTGTTCATGCATTGAAAATATGGAGGCATTATGTGTATGGTGAGAAGATTCTGATATTTACTGACCATAAGAGTCTCAAGTATTTCTTCATTCAGAAGGAATTGAATATGAGACAGCGGAGATGGTTAGAGCTTGTTGAGGATTATGACTGTGATATTCGGTATCATCCTGGGAAGGCTAGTGTAGTGGCTGATGCAGTCAGTAGAAAATCTTCTCTATTCATCCAGGTAGTATATGAAGATGTAAGAGGAACCGAGACAATATTATTGATGGTCGGGGATGAAACATAAGATAGTAAAGTACGTGAATAGGTGCTTGATTTGTTATCAAGTCAAAGCCCTAAAGATCTACCGGGTTATCTTACCTTTGAAAGTGCTTGAATGGAAATGGGAGAAGATTTCCATGGAGTTTATCAGGGGTTTGCCGAAAGAGAACAAAGAGTTATGATATCATTTGGGTGATTGTAGACCATTTGATGAAAAACTGCACACTTTACTCTTGGAAGGATCATTTATCCGTTTAAGACTAGGGTACAGTTGTACCTAAGAAAGATTGATAGGTTGTGGTGTTCCGGTGAAGATTTTATCAGATCGAGACACTCGCTTTGTCTTGGAGTTTTGGCACTTTTTAGGCACTTTATTGTAGAAAGTGTCGTTCTTCCACTCATTTGGATGAAATTGGAGAAAAGAGACTTTTGGTACTCGAGTTGTAACAAATGACTAACGAGTCTATCATTTGTTTAGAGAGAGGTTAAGGGTTAAACAAAGTTGACAACAGGATTCGGTGTAGTCCGTCCAAGTTGTAGTAATGGATCTCGTATACTTCAAGTGACACCAACGAAGGGTGTTATGGAGGTTGGGAATAAGGGTCAGTTGAGCCCTAAGTTTATTTGCTTATCGAGATACTCAATCGAGTAGAAGTGGTAGCTTATTGTTTAGCTTTACCACTTTCATTATCGGCCCTTTGTAATGTTTTCCATGTATTGATGCTTAGGAAATACATAGTGAATCCATTCCACGTGATTGATTATGAACTGGTTGTTTTGAATGCTAATAAGTCTCATGAGAAGACACAAGTTAAGATATGAGCATTCGAACTAAAGTTGATGAGAAATAAAAAGGAATTCACTTGGTTAAGGTTCTTTGGAAGAACCAAGTGTCAAAGGAAACAACGTGGGCACGTGAGGATGAGATACAGTCTAAGTACCCTAGCTTTATTCACTTAGTGAACGTACTTTTCGACGACGAAAAGTCTTTTAAGGATGGTAGACTGTAACGTCTCGTTATTTTGAAGTGAAATTTTATTTTATTATTATATTTTATTTATTTATTTTATTTTATTATATTTTATTTAATGTTATTTATTTATTTCAATTTAAGTATTAAGTTTTATTATTATTTTGTAATTTCGATTTTAGTAGTTAATTTCGCCCGAAATCCTTTTTAATCGTTTTAATACTTTAAATTCGTTTCGGTGACATTAATAATTATTAATAGGCCAATTAATAATTATTAGTCACCTTTAGATTTATTTAAGAGCATCGGGTTTTGATTTAGAAGTCAAAAGTCATAAAAGGACGTAACCGTCATTTCCAATTTCTTAAAATATCCAAATTACTATTCATTCATCTTTAAAAACACCTCATTGACTCAAAATTGACCACATTCCTCATCCTTTTCTCCCTCAAAACCGTGGGTATGGTGATTGGGAGGGATTTCTTCGGGTTTTGCTCGTTTCTCTACGGATCGGCTTGATTTCGGCTGCATCGAAAAGCCCTCGGGTCTAGGATTCTTTTCCACCCATCGATCATGCTTTTCTCTCGAGATACACGAAGTTCTCGGTAAGTAAAGTTTCAAACCCTAAGCTCCAAATAGTGTTTTAATGGAGTTTTCTTTGTTTTCTTTCGATTTCTTGCCGTGAAAGTCGGTGTTTGTAAATGTGGGAGTAGTTTTAAGAGTTTTTGGAAACTTTCCCATAACCCTAAAACCGAGTTTCAGTCAAAACCCTTCCCGTTTGAAATTTACCTTTTGGGATTTGAATATGGGTTATAAATTAGTGAATTAATGTTTATTGAAATTAAATTTGGGAAACCGTTTATTGTTCAAAAACCCGAATCATCGATACCCATTGAAATCGGGAACTTTGAAATTTCTTAAAACCAACTCGAAACACCTCTAAAGTACCTAAAAGCCGGAAAACCAAACCCGAGAGCCACTTTTCATGGGGGGGCCGAGAGCCTCATAGTGGGGTTTATGGGGTTGTTCGTTGTTTTGAGCTTTTAGATGTTAATTGATCTATGTATGTTTATTTATTAATTGTTAGATGTAATTAATTGTAGGTGTTTCGGATCATTGTTTGATCGTGCTTTCGGAAACTTGGAGCGAACTCTTATTTGGCTAAGGTGAGAATAATTAGGATTTAAAGTAACTATAGAAAGCGAATGAGTATGAAAGTTTGTAGAATTTGAAACTAAGATTAGAATCCGAATCTAAGATTAGAGGGATGTGAGTTAGTGCCCTTAGGATTAAGAGTTAATCCTTTAAGTGAGAACTTAGAAGTTCTCAAGGAAAGTATTAAATCTTAGAAGATTCTAAGTTAGATTCGATTCGAAATTAAGGTTGGATCATTAGAAGTTAAAAGATCCAAACTTGTATTTAAAACGATTAATAGAACCTCTGATTATGTTGGAAGTTTAGAATCCTTGATGGTATAGGTTAATCGTTTAAGTTATGATTCTACTTTTATTATTGATACCGGAGTTCGATCGACATATCGTTCGTCCGAGATTACTATCTATTTTACTTATGTCCTTTACTTTATGTCTTTACTTTATGATCCTTTACTTTATGCATGTTTCGATTATTTTATCATTTACATTTACTTTATTTACTTTTGCAAGCATATGCATAATATCTCGCATTATTGAAAAGAAAAGAAAGTGAGAAAGAAAAGCGAAAGGTTAATGGTGGAATACGAGAAAAGTCCACATTACCTCCATGCATAAGTACTGGTGGATACTATGGGAAAAGTCCACGCTACTTCCATGCATAAGTACTGGTGGATATTACAGAAGAAGTCAACGATACTTCATACATAAGGATAAGGGTGGATAGTATGTGAAAATCCACATTACCTTCATTTCATGCATAAATGGCGAATGCGTATCCCACGGGATGTACTCATTACTTTTATGCATATGATAGATGAGAAAGAGAATTGAGATGTTATATTTAAGAAAAGTTTTATTTATTATTCTTATTTATGTCATAACAAGTAATTGGATGAGGATTGACTACGAGAGTTAGTAATAACATCCTTTTAGAGAATATAGAATGAAATTACCTAGAGTTGAAGGACTTTAGGAGTGAATTGTGTCAGATTAATTGGACACAAATCGAAATGCGAGTTTAAGGTCTATCTTTACTTTTTATTCTTATTATTCTCATTGGGCTTAAGTTGTTAGCTCATGATATTACAAACATTTCAGGTAATGTTTGGGATAGTGGAAGAGGAGCTGGTGCGCGCTTCATCGAGAGGATGATGATTTCGAGATGGACTAAGTAGTTGTAAAAATCCATGTACATGGTTTTGTGAATTTTATATAATTTTGAGATTTGTACAATTGTATATAGCTCTTAAGAGCTTTTGTCTTTATGTTTATGATTATAATCATTTTGAACTCCTGGATAGGAACTTAATGTTCCTTGTGTATTTTAGATTTTGAAATTAAGATGTAAACAGGTTTTGGCCAGCAAATTTTTAAACATAACCACGCCAAATTTTCTTAAAATAAAAGACTTCCGCTGTTTTTCTCTGATTTAATTTATTTAAAAGTGACGGGTCGTCACACAGGGTCAGAAATTGTACCTCCAACTGATCCCTGATATCCTCCAAGTAATATTTGTCAAAGAACTTCTCCCTAAACATCTCCCAGGTGACTACCAAAGTAGGACTCAAAGAACGAAAAAGTCCACGCCACCAATATAATGCATCATCAACCAGAGAATAGGTCCCACAGTGGACCTTCAGTCACTCAGGACACTGAATAGACTCAAGGGCTCTCTCAATCCTCGTAACCCATCTCTCGGCAAGCGCCGGATCAGTAGATGTCCCATCAAACTCAAAAGGGGCATCCCTCAGATAGTCCTTCAAAACCTTAGCAGCATCACTACTCTCAGGTTACTCAACTGAAGCAAGTACTCTAGTAGGTGGTGTTAGGATCTAAGGCAACCCTAGAGGGGGGGTGAATAGGGTTTATTAAAAATTTATAAAACTTTTTCAATCAATTCAAAATTTAAGGTTAACAAAACAATTACACTTTTAAAATTTAATCAATATAAATAAATTTTATACTTAGAATTCTTTTTAGCAAAGTAAACAAATATGATATGATAATAGAAAAATTTGTATCATAAATAATTTCTAACCATTTAATTATGCTTTAGTAAATTATGAAAATAAATATGTAAAGCAAAAATTAAAGAGTAAAGGTTAGAGAAAGTGACACCAAAATTTATAGTGGTTCGGCCAAAAATACGGCCTAGTCCACCCCCCGAGCGCCTCTCGGGAATTTGTATTCACTTTTTGCGGGAGCAAGTGCAACCCAATCCTTTTAGCGGGATCAAGATCAAACCCGAACAACGACCCTTTCCACGGAGCAAGGACAACCGTTATCTATCACTCTTTTTACTAAGGTTTAAGAATAAACCTTTTACAATGGTAAATCCTCACAAAGGATATATATTACAAGAATTTTGCTCACAATAAGAGATAATACTCTTAAAAAATTAGCCCTCAAGAATGGCTAGAATTACACAAATTTTGGCTCACACGAAGGCTAAAAAAAATTAAAGATGGAGAACTTTCTAATTTAGCAATGAGAAGAAGCCTCTGAAATCGTTGGTGTGTTTCAATCTGCCAATTCGAGCTCCTTTTATAGGTAAAAAAAATGTTACCGTTCATCCACTTTCATAAATATTTTTGACTTCAATTGTGTGAAAGGAGGAAGGAAGAGGGCTCCATTGTTGAAGAAACTGCCATTTTTTGAGCTGTATTTTTCCAGAAACGGAGGTGATGAAGAAGGTCAGCAAATGACGTTTGTAGCCTTTTAATTCTTCTTACAAAATCAAATCAGGAAGGGCAATATTGTAATCAACCAATATAGTGTAGTAAATGCTTCCAGAAAAGTCAATAGTGAGATCCACGTGTCAAACAACCAATGGCTGAGGCATTTCTGAAATTGAATTTAATAATAATAATATTAATAATAAAATTTCGGTCAAAAGGGGCAAACCGGTCAGATGACCGTTGAGAGAGAAATTCAAATTTCGGTCAAGAGAGTCAAATAATAGAGGTCAGGACATGGAGGGCATTTGACCAAAAGCTGAGGACAAAAAGGACATTTCGTATGCAAAAGAAAAGCAAAACAGCTGTAGTAGGGAACAAGCAGGACACGTGTCGCACAGGGATAGGCGGAGCAGCTTCAGTGGGGGACAGCCGGGGCCCAGAGGCGTCGGCGTCGCAGGGGCGCGTCAGCGCGTGGGGAGCGCGCGAGAGACGTGGCGAGATGAGGATCGCTGGATGATGAGTCGGTGCGATCGAACGGCAGCCAACAATTCTGATTTTTCCTTTTTCATTTATTTAATTTATTTCCAAAATATATATATATAATAATGGAAAAATCCTGGAGCGTCAGATGACTGATGACCTTCAATCGGACGGTGGTCATTCATTCAGATTTTCTTTTTCCTTCTTCCTTTATTTTATAAATCTGAATAAATCTGATCCATTGATTCATAAAGCAGGTAGATCTGACGGCTGGAATAAATTATGAATAAATCTTTTTCTTTAAATCAAAAACCTGAATAAATCTGGGCCACTGAATTTAAATTCCATCTGATCTGACGGCTGAGAATTTGAGCGCATAATAAGATCCATGAAGCTTGCCATATACGATCCGATTTAAATAATTAATTTAATTCCAAACTTCTAAAATCAATATCTTGCTCGTTTGAAGTCCGATTGAGTCGATTCCAATTGCGTTGGACTCGTTATAATTTTCTCTACACAGTGGACTATCAAAACACAGAAAATTGATTAGTAACAAAAAACACGTTTGTTATCATCAAAATAAGAATAAGATTAATTGGCTTAGAAAGTCAACAATCTCCCCCTTTTTGATGATGACAAACCATAAGGGAAAATGAAAGAGTAAGAGTATAAATATTCAAAAGATGTTCAATATAGTAAATATGAAATACTCCCCCTAAATATGTTCTTCCCTTTAAGAGTATTTTTAATTTAAGCACAAGAGAAATATCATTTTCCTTATCAATTTTCTCCCCCTTTTGGAATCAATCAAAAAGAATAATATTCAAAATTTAATTCCAAAAGTTTCATCAAAATAAGATTTGAATTTGAATTTCTAAACTCCCCCTAAATAATTGCATAAAATTCAGATTATTTAGAAGTATCATACCTTAAAATTCCAAGAGCAAGCCTATTCTTGCAAAAGCTTTCTTCATTTAAAGGCTTAGTAAAAATATCCGCAAATTGATCACAAGAGTTAACAAAATTGAGAATAATAGATCCATTTTGCACATGTTCTCTTATGAAATGATGTCTAATATCAATATGCTTAGTTCTAGAATGATGTATTGGATTTTTAGTTAAATTAATAGCACTTGAGTTGTCACAAAGAATGGGTACTTTTTCAAATGATAAGCCATAATCACATAAAGTTTGTTTCATCCATAGAATTTGTGCACAACAACTAGCAACGGTTATATATTCGGCTTCGGTAGTAGATAAAGCTACGGAGTTTTTCTTTTTACTAAACAATGAAACTAAAGAACTACCGAGAAATTGACAAGTGCCACTAGTACTTTTTCTATCAAGTAAACTTCCGGCATAATCGGCATCGGAATATCCAACTAAATTAAATTCAACATTTCTAGGATACCATAAGCCTAAATTATATGTTCCAAGCAAATATTTAAATATTCTTTTTACCGCATGCAAGTGTGATTCTTTAGGACAAGATTGAAATCTAGCACATAAACATACACTAAACATAATATCGGGTCTACTTGCCGTTAAATAAAGTAAAGAGCCAATCATACCTCTATAGGATTTGACATCAACAGTTTTACCTTTTTCATCTTTGTCAAGCTTTGTTGTTGTACTCATAGGAGTCTTTGCAATTTTTCCTTCATTAAGCTTGAATCTTTTCAATAATTCCTTTGTGTATTTTTCTTGATTTATGAAAATTCCATCTTTGAGTTGTTTGATTTGAAGTCCAAGAAAGAAACTAAGTTTTCCCATCATGCTCATTTCAAACTCATTATGCATAACTTTGGAAAATTCTTCACACAAAGAAGGATTAGTAGAACCAAAAATAATATCATCAACATATATTTGAACTACTAACATATCATTATCTTTGATTTTAATGAAAAGAGTAGTATTGATTTTACCCATTTTAAAATCATTATCAATCAAGAATTTACTTAATCTTTCATACCAAGCTCTTGGAGCTTGTTTCAAACCATAAAGTGCCTTTTTCAATTTAAAAACATGATTTGGAAAGTCAAAGTTTTCAAAACCGGGAGTTTGATCAACATAAACTTCTTCCATAATATAACCATTTAGAAAAGCACTTTTCACATCCATTTGATATAAAATGAAATTTTTATGAGAAGCAAAAGCTAGTAACATACGAATTGCTTCTAATCTAGCAACTGGTGCAAAAGTTTCATCGTAATCAATTCCTTCTTCTTGACAATAACCTTTTGCAACTAATCTAGCTTTATTTCTAATAATATTTCCATTTTCATCAAGTTTATTTCTAAAAACCTATTTAGTACCAATAATGGAATTATTTTGAGGTCTAGGGACTAATTCCCAAACTTTATTTCTTTCAAATTGATTTAATTCTTCTTGCATAGCAAATAACCAAGATTCATCAAATTGAGCATCTTCAAAACTTTTTGGTTCAATTTGAGAAACAAAAGCAAGATTATTAAACATATTAAGCGAGGAACGAGTTCTTACACCTTGTGTTGGATCACCAATAATTAACTTGGTTGGATGGTGTGTAGCATATCTCCATTCCTTAGGTAAAGATTGTGAAGCACTTTCATCCAATCTTTCATTTGAATTTTCAACTTGCTCACTTGAAGGAGCTTCAATGATTTTATCACTAATTTGCAAATCATTAAGATTCTTTTCTAAAGCGTTAGTATCAAGAGAGTCATTAATAATATTAACATCACCATGAAGAGATTCATCAAATACAACATGAATAGTTTCCTCAATAACTAAAGTTCTTTTATTAAAAACTCTATAAGCTTTACTAGTTAAGGAATAGCGAAGGAAAATACCAATATCGGTTTTAGAATCAAATTTACCAAGATTTTCCTTATTATTTAGAATAAAACATTTGCAACCAAAAACTTTAAAATAACTTACAATAGGGCTTTTTCCATTCCATAATTCATAAGGAGTTTTATCCAAAAAATTTCTTATCAAAACTCTATTTAAAACATAGCAAGCGGTGTTTACGGCTTCCGCCCAAAAATATTTAGGAAGAGCATATTCATTTAACATAGATCTAGCTCATTCTTGCAAAGAGCGATTTTTCCGTTCAACTACACCGTTTTGTTGAGGAGTTCTAGGAGAGGAGAAATTATGAGTATAACCATTTTCATTACAAAAATTTTCAAAAGCGATATTTTCAAATTCTCCACCATGATCACTCCTTATTTGAGAAATCAAAAATCCTTTTTCATTTTGAACTCTTTTTGTAAAGTTAATAAACTTTTTCAAAGCTTCATCTTTATGCTTTAAAAACAAAACCTATGTAAAACGAGAATAATCATCAACGATTACAAAAGCATAATAATTTCCTCCAAAACTAGAAGTTCTAGAAGGGCCAAATAAATCCATGTGTAAAAGTTGTAAGGGTCTAGTAGTGGAAATATCATTTTTAGATTTAAAAGAAGATTTTATTTGTTTACCCATTTGACAAGCATCACAAATTTTATCTTTTTCAAATTTTAATTTTGGCAAACCTCTTACCAAACACTTTTTAGAAATATTTGAAATTAATTTCATGCTTATGTGACCTAATCTTCTATGCCATAGCCAAGAATCATCATTTAAAACGGATAGACATTTTTCATTTAAAGAGCATGCATTTATATCAATAGTGTAAACATTTGCATCTCTATTTCCAACAAATAAAACTTTGTTATCACAAACATCTTTTATAAAACAATGCTTTTTATTAAATGATACTTCATAACCTTTATCACACAATTGGCTAATACTTAGTAAATCATGTTTAAGACCATCTACTAATAAAACATTTTCTATTAAAGAAGAGGAATCGTTACCGACACTTCCTTTACCAATGATCTTTCCTTTCTTGTTATCACCGAAGGTTACTAGTCCACCTTCTTTCTTGGTAAGTGTGGAAAACTTGGAATGATCACCCGTCATATGTCTAGAGCATCCACTATCCAAGTACCACTTGTTTTTCTTTGATATTTTCGAACATTCCTACAAAAAATAGGAATTCATGTTTGATCTTTTGATACCCATACTTGTTTGGGTCCATATCGGTTAGCATTTTCATATTTTGGAATCCAAATTTTCTTTATTTTCAAAACATTTGATCTTGAAATATTTGAATCATTATATTTATGAAAATGACATGAATAAGCTTTATGTCCATAATTTCCACAAGAAAAGCAAATAACATCATGCAAAGATGGATCTTTTACAAAGAATCTATGCACATGCTTTTTCTTATAATTATTTTGGAACTTTGATCTATGATATGAGTTCCTCCTATAATGTGTAGTTTGACCATTTTTCAATTTGAAGCATTTTGGTCTAATATGACCTTTCATACCACAATAATGACAAGTAGGTACAAACTTTGATTTAGAAAAATCAATATTAACATTTTTAGCACTTTGTACCATACATGTAACATTAGCCTTTTTATCCTTATGCACAAAAGATTTAGCATTTTCAAATTTAGGCATCATAGGTAATTTATCATTTTTCATGCAAGGGGTTTCTTTAACAAAAATGGATTTAGAAGATGAAGGAGTAGAAATTTCATCCATGTATCCAATACCCTTTTTCTCTTTATTAGGTTTACCCATATTGATCATTTTATCAAGAGTTTGAGCACCTATGGTAAACTTTTTAATATTATCATTAGCTTCATCAAGTTGTTTCAAAAGATTAGTCTCTTTTTCTTTAATGACAACAATAAGCTCATTCTTTTCAAAAATATCAAGTTCAAGAAATTTAATTTTATCAAGTAAACTATTCTTTTCTTCACATGAAACTTGAATTTGATTACTAGATGCATTTTCCAAAGAATCAACTTTTTCAATTAAGGATTTATTTTCATTTGACAAATCTACATGTTTCTTTGAAAGCACACCATACTTTTTAGTAATTTTCTCAAAGTTTTGTTGCATGCATTCAAATTCATTTAATAATTCAATGTAAGAAGAAGAGTTAAGATGTACCTCATTTTCATCTTCTTCATCATTGTCACTATGTGCCATAAAGCACATATTTGCAACTTCTTCTTCTTTTTCATTTTCACTTTCATCACTATCATCCCATGTAGCTTTCATAGCTTTCTTTAATTTCTTGGATGATTTGAGAAGAGGACAATCGGTCCTAATGTGACCGGGCTTCTTGCATTCATAACAAATGATTTCATCTTTCTTGCTCTTTTCACCATTTGATTCTCTTTGATTGGTGAAATTCTTTTTGAATTGTTTCTTTTTCTTTAAGAAACTTTTGAATCTTCTTGATAGATAAGCCATATCTTCATCATCAATACTTTCATCATTTTCGGAATCTTCTTCCACAAAAGTAGACTTGAGAGCAATGCTTCTTTCTTTCTTCTTTTTATCATCTTCCATGTTTTTCTTGATTTTGATCTCATGAATCATAAGAGACCCAATTAATTCATCCATGGAGAGAATTTTCAAATCTTTGGCTTCTTGGATGGCGGTGACTTTTGGTTCCCATTGCTTTGGTAGAGCCCAAAGAATTTTCTTCACCTTTTCAATGTTAGAATAAGATTTTCCAAGTCCTTCCAAAGAATTCACAATGTTAGTAAATCTAATGAACATATCCGAAATTGACTCATTATCATCAATTTTAAATAATTCATAACTATGTACTAACATGTCAATTTTAGTTTCTTTGACTTGATCGGTTCCCTCATGAGTAATTTCAAGTTTATGCCAAATTTCCTTAGAGGTTTTACAAATAGAAACTCTATTGTATTCAATTTCATTCAAGGCACAAAATAAGCAATTTATAGCTTTAGCATTCAAACCATATGCTTTCTTTTCTTCTTTAGACCATTCGGCCATAGGCTTAGGAGAACTAACATTTTCAACATTTGTAACCGAATTATTAAAACCTTGTTCTATTATATCCCATAATTCAACATCAACAGAAATTAAGAAAAATTGCATTCTATTCTTCCAATAACTATAATTAGAACCATTAAAATAAGGAGGCTTATTAATTGATTGACTATCACCAAAGGGATTAAAATTATGTGTTGCCATAGCTCAAGCAATTAAGCTTTTTAAAACAAGTTTTCAATAAAAATTTTGAGCACCTTGCTCTGATACCAATTGTTAGGATCTAAGGCAACCCTAGAGGGGGGGGGGTGAATAGGGTTTATTAAAAATTTATAAAACTTTTTCAATCAATTCAAAATTTAAGATTAACAAAACAATTACACTTTTAAAATTTAATCAATATAAATAAATTTTATACTTAGAATTCTTTTTAGCAAAGTAAACAAATATGATATGATAATAGAAAAATTTGTATCATAAATAATTTCTAACCATTTAATTATGCTTTAGTAAATTATGAAAATAAATATGTAAAGCAAAAATTAAAGAGTAAAGGTTAGAGAAAGTGACACCAAAATTTATAGTGGTTCGGCCAAAAATACGGCCTAGTCCACTCCCCGAGCGCCTCTCGGGAATTTGTATTCACTTTTTGCGGGAGCAAGTGCAACCCAATCCTTTTAGCGGGATCAAGATCAAACCCGAACAACGACCCTTTCCACGGAGCAAGGACAACCGTTATCTATCACTCTTTTTACTAAGGTTTAAGAATAAACCTTTTACAATGGTAAATCCTCACAAAGGATAGATATTACAAGAATTTTGCTCACAATAAGAGATAATACTCTTAACTAATTAGCCCTCAAGAATGGCTAGAATTACACAAATTTTGGCTCACAAGAAGGCTAAAAAAATTAAAGATGGAGAACTTTCTGATTTAGCAATGAGAAGAAGCCTGTGAAATCGTTGGTGGTTTCAATCTGCCAATTCGAGCTCCTTTTATAGGTAAAAAAAATGTTACCGTTCATCCACTTTCATAAATATTTTTTACTTCAATTGTGTGAAAGGAGGAAGGAAGAGGGCTCCATTGTTGAAGAAACTGCCATTTTTTGAGCTGTATTTTTCCAGAAACGGAGGTGATGAAGAAGGTCAGCAAATGACGTTTGTAGCCTTTTAATTCTTCTTACAAAATCAAATCAGGAAGGGCAATATTGTAATCAACCAATATAGTGTAGTAAATGCTTCCAGAAAAGTCAATAGTGAGATCCACGTGTCAAACAACCAATGGCTGAGGCATTTCTGAAATTGAATTTAATAATAATAATATTAATAATAAAATTTCGGTCAAAAGGGCAAACCGGTCAGATGACCGTTGAGAGAGAAATTCAAATTTCGGTCAAGAGAGTCAAATAATAGAGGTCAGGACATGGAGGGCATTTGACCAAAAGCTGAGGACAAAAAGGACATTTCGTATGCAAAAGAAAAGCAAAACAGCTGTAGTAGGGAACAAGCAGGACACGTGTCGCACAGGGATAGGCGGAGCAGCTTCAGTGGGGGACAGCTGGGGCCCGCAGACGTCAGCGTGCTCAGGGGCGCGTCAGGCGCGTGGGGAGCACGCGAGAGACGTGGCGAGATGAGGATCGCTGGATGATGAGGCGGTGCGATCGAACGGCAGCCAACAATACTGATTTTTCCTTTTTCATTTATTTAATTTATTTCCAAAATATATATATATAATAATGGAAAAATCCTAGAGCGTCAGATGACTGATGACCTTCAATCGGACGGTGGTCATTCATTCAGATTTTCTTTTTCCTTTTTCCTTTATTTTATAAATCTGAATAAATCTGATCCATTGATTCATAAAGCAGGTAGATCTGACGGCTAGAATAAATTATGAATAAATCTTTTTCTTTAAATCAAAAACCTGAATAAATCTGGGCCACTGAATTTGAATTCCATCTGATCTGACGGCTGAGAATTTGAGCGCATAATAAGATTCATGAAGCTTGCCATATACGATCCGATTTAAATAATTAATTTAATTCCAAACTTCTAAAATCAATATCTTGCTCGTTTGAAGTCCGATTGAGTCGATTCCAATTGCGTTGGACTCGTTATAATTTTCTCTACACAGTGGACTATCAAAACACAGAAAATTGATTAGTAACAAAAAACACGTTTGTTATCATCAAAATAAGAATAAGATTAATTGGCTTAGAAAGTCAACAGGTGGTACAACACGATCCTGGTGTCCTCCACCACCACGTATCAACTCCATATATTCCCCTAAAGAAATAGTAACACTACCCCCATGCACAGGTGGCCCGTCAACTGAAGTATCATCCTCAGGCACAACACCCGGGATCGGTCCTCTAGCATCAGTATGATCCTCAGGCGGAGGTGGAGTAACTGTCCTAGTACGACCTCAACCTCTACCTCGGCCTCGACCTCGCATGCGCCTAGGTACACTAGGCTGACTCCTCCTAAGTACAGCTACTTTGGGAGGCATACTGAAATAACAATTAGACAAGTTCCTTGTGAGTCAAACATAAAACAGGAACTTACTAGTCTACACTTAACTTATCGGTAAAATATTCTATACAGTACAAATTTAGAGGATACCTGGTGCCGTCGATCCGAGTGATGATTTGGATAAGGACATAAAACCAAAACATGAAAAACATGCGATGTATGTGGTCTACAGAACCCGTAGGCTCTGATACCAACTGGAAAGACTCGTATTTTCTCAAATCTTTAAATCAGAATAAACAGCGGAAGACATTGTTTTTTTTTTAAAAAAATTTGGCGTGGATCCGTTTAAAATATGGACTACCAAAACCTGTATACATGAACACAAATCAGAGAATTTGAAACATATAAATTCCTACTCCAGTTTATACCCAAATCAGAGAAAGTAAACTCAAAAATATATACAACCAATCTGAGGCTCTCGTGAACCACAAAATACAAGTTTAAAGACATCATAACAAGTTTATATTTAGTATTTCTAAAATGCTCCAAAATATGCCTTTACTAGTCCAAGTATCCAAGACATCCACTCGCGATCACGCAGCACCACCTCCACGACATCGCCCTCTCGCACGAGTATTACCAGAAAAGTTTAAGTGTAGCAACATTAGCATAAAAATGCTAGTGAGAATAAAATGGATGCAAGCACTCCTATGGACCAAATCTCATATCAGAAAATGTGTCCAAAAATCCTATTGTGCTCTTACTACCCATTCAATATTCCCAAGTACTTTACATAAGAAAAACAATCCCATTCTACTATATCGTAATTTCGAAAAGTAAACATTCAAGCTCGTAAAATAAAGTGCTAAAGCATAACAAAGTAAATAACAAAGTAAATTCTATCATTTACATCATTCCACACGTTATTTTACATTGTGACCACATTGTCACAATTCACAATTCAACCGTGACCACTTATCACTAATCACAACCATACCGTGACCACATTGTCACCAATCACAAACCATACCGTGACATCACTGTCACCGTGACCACATTGTCACCAATCACAACCATACCGTGACCACATTGTCACCAATCACAAACCATACCGTGACCACATTGTCACCAATTACAAACCATACCGTGACCTCACTGTCACCGTTACCACATTGTCACCAATTACAAACCATACCGTGACCTCACTGTCACCATAACCACATTGTCACTATACACAAACCATGCATATCATAACACCATATGTATTACTCCCCTTTGGTAGTACTAAATAGCGAATCCCATCATTAATAATATCATACTAACTCAATTCAATACGAAGAATCTCTCCAAAGTTTCTTTTAACTATCTTATAACCACTCGAAATAAACGGAGTATCTAATACTCTTCTCCAATTTCCGGAACCTAATTCTCCTTGAGAATACAACGTAATCCACCAATGATATCTCACTTTTAAAAACACCAAAACTTAACTAATTCTCCTTATACACTTTCCTTAACTCCCAATTATATACATTCTTGGAAAAGTTCTACAATCTAATAACCCTCTTAACCTCGATCGAACATAATCGTCAAGCAATTTGAAAACATAAAAGTAATCACAACCATTTTAAACTCACCTTATAAAAGAAGTCAACTCTAAATCACTGGTTGACCAATTTCACAATCGATGCACGAAACCTATAATTCAAATACACCTAAAGTATATTAATTAACCGAATTGAACAACGATCGATACAAACTTAATAAACGGAACAAAAATAGCCTGGGATAAAGCCAAGAGGCCCACGACCTAAGGGAAAAGAGGGATTGGATATGGTTTTCCGGATTTTAAGCACTTTAAAAGTATTTCGAGTTGGTTTCGGGCACTTTGGAGGTTGGTAACATCAATGGGTAGATGTGATTTAGGGTTTAGGTCAAAAGTTCAATCCCGAACAATTATGAAAAACATAAAAACATATCATTTGAAAAACCCTAAGCATTACCAAATATGAGAAAAACTAACGGAAATGTCTTTTGGCTCAAACCTGATTCTAGGGTTTAAGGAAAGTTCTAAATATACATAAAACAACTCCCTCGATCTAAATCTCCGAGTTCCCAAGCAAGAAATGGAAGATTAGAACCAAAAACACCATTAAAACACTATTTGAAGCTTTAGGTTTTGAACTTTGACATACCTTAAAGCCCTTAGAAAACAGACGAAAACCTCAATTATTGAGATGGGTAGAAAGCACGTCTCGAGAGCTTTCCAACGAGCTAAGGTACGATGAAAACGGTCGAGAAACGAAGCCGGGGTGACAATTTCTTTCTCTCCTCTTTTTCTCTCTCTAAGCTACGGGTTTGGGGGAAAATGAAGAGAAGAATGTGATGTTTTTGTCTAATTTTGGCTTAATAAAGGAGAAAGATGAATAGTGTTTAGATATTTAAGAATTTCGGAATGACGCCTACGTCCTTTTCTTGCCTTAAGCTTTTAAAACAAAACCCGAAGCAGTTAAACTAGCCCAATGGTGATTAATAATTATTAATTGGCCTATTAATAATTATTAATACCATCGAAACTCGTTTATGCTAATTAAGCAATTAAAAAGGTTTCTGAACGAAATTAACTATTTAACTCTAAATAACTAATTCTAGAATTTCCTTTAATACTTTAAATAAACAAATAAATAATTAAAATAAAATAAAAAAATTTCACCTCAAAATAACGGGACGTTACAGGGAATATCTATTTTCATATCTCCTAATTCAGTTGAATGAAATTTGAAATTTGAAAAATTCTTTTTTTGGGAACAAACAGAGAGAAGGGAAAATACGAATGGGGAAAACGAATAAAATCTTCTTCGACAAGGGTTTTTTCATTGAAGATGTGGAGTCGGAAATTTTTTTTGGAGGCAAGATCTAAACTGGTTAGCAAGGAAAAGGGAGAAGAAAATCGTCAAGAAACAATGAATAATGAAGGTGATGAACAAAAGTCGGGAGATTTAAAAACCGAAAAAAAGGTAAGAATTTTTTTTTCTAAACTAAAAATGTATGCTTTTTTTGTTTTTAAATTAAATCAGTGAATAATTACATCGAGTTTGATATGTTAATTAGACAATAAAATGCTGTTTTTTATGATGTAAAGGAAAAAAATTAATTGGAAAAGTTCTGGAAATGAGAGAGAATGAAGAAATCAAAGTGAAATGTAGAGAAGATAGAGATAAGATGAGCGATGAGCAGAGTACAGATGAAAGTGAAGATGAAATATATAACGATGATGAAGAAGAAGATTTCGGATTTGAGGTCAGTGATAAAAATTTATTTTCAATAAACAATTGTAAACATTTATTCATTACAAATTGATGAATGCTGAAAGTTATAATGATCTGTGCCATGAATATAATGTGAAAAAATATTGAATATTAGAAAAAAAGAAGTTTGGGAATAGTGTATGTAACCATTATATTAGCAAACTACATAACAATCAGTAAATATGTGAAATTCTGTTTATGTGTAGAGGAAAGGAGTTGATAAACAAGAGAAAATAGAGATTGATATGAGTCCAGAATACATAGTACAATTGGAGAATTGATAAACAAGGGACAATTGTGAAGATGGTCAAGAAATTAACTAAGGTTCAAGAGATACGGTTCAAAAATGGATGCTTCAAACACATTTTGAATTTGGGGATCGTCAAAATGTGTTCAGAAGTGGATGCTTAGAAGATACTTATTTTTATGATTTTTTATTAGATTTCAAACTGGTGCATAAGTTGATTTGAGTATTTGATTTATGAAAAGGAATATATTAAATATTGAATAAAAGCAAACATTTATAAATATATATAAATGTATATAACTGTTTAATACTCTACATTAAAAAACACTGGTAAAAAGAGATTCGATTATTTACGGTTTTTAAATGTTTATCAATGTATATAGTTATTAAACATTTTGAAAACTAATTGAAGATATAATATAATGTTTGCAAGAGTTTAACAATATTTTTATTAATTAAATATTTTAAAAGAAATAACTTCGATCACTAATATCACAAACTTAATAAAATTTAATAACATACGAAGAAAATTATAGGATAGAATAAATGTTTTTCATAGTCTACAATTTTATACCAAGTTTTTTTTTAAAAATTGTCAAATAATATTTCACAATACAAATTGGCAATGTATAAATGTTTATTAGGGTTTATAATTATTAAACATAAAGTTTTTAAAATGTAAATTTGTTTCACAATTTAAAGTGCGAAAATGCAAGAATGTACAAAACAGGATGAACCGAATATTATTGTTCAAAATAAAACCCAGTAAAAAAATAGAACTTAAAACAAATTCCTACCATTCAATTATGAAAACAATTAAAATAGTACGACGATTGTTAATAATGAAAATAACTTACACAACTTCCTACAAATATATAAAAATCAGAAAAACAGTTTCTTGATAAAAAAAAAATAATAAACTATAAACTAAAAATCAAGCTGAAGATGGATAATCTGAATTCGAAATGGCAATGCGACATGCTTTTCGATTGTGACCCTTCCCACCACAGCGTGAACACTTCTTCATATTAGCATACAATGATTCAATAACAGAAAGCATGCGCTTAGTTCTCGGCCTTCCAGCTAGACGTCTATTATCAGGAGGAAGAACTGAAATATAGCAGATCTGAATCAGACATCTCCACTGCGATATACTCCGTAGACAACTTTTTGAGCAGTTTTCCCAAAATAATATTGCTAGCAATTCTAAAAACCTCAGATTGATAATCCACGTAGATAGAATTCTCATCAAAACAGCCACTGTGATATATGACAGTTTCAACACATCGACCCATCCTACAATGAACACATACAATTTAGGTTATTAAATAAACACAAAAGACTACCAGAAGAGAAATCGCTAAACAAAAAAATAAATAAAACCGTACCTGAAAATGATGAATGGAAACAGATAAAAATGAAGAAACGTTGATGAACACGGATGAAATGAAAATGATGAAAAAATGAAGAGAAACGGGTATATAGATCAATAACAGACGTAAAAGAGAAATATTGAAATAACGTATCCCCCAGCTGATTTATTTGACAAACGTGATTTGGGGATTTGAAGATCATGTCTATACTTTGAAGCAGTTAATTACGATTTTTTAATAAAAATAAATCAAAACAAAAAGGAAACTACCAATCAAAGGCAAAAGATATGAGAATCAAATCTCAAATTTGAAAATCGTATATTAAATATTAATTAATAAAAAAAACGGTAAATAAGGAAACTACAATAAAGCGGCAAATTTTTAAAAAAAAAAAAAGAATATATGTAAAAGAAATTATGAAATCAAGAAACAGTTGCAATTAAGGGCAAATTAGTCATAAAAAGGTGGAGAACCGCCGGCTATGGCCTATAAAGTCTAAAAGTGTAATTAAATTGGTACTTATAGTATGGTTGTAATTAAGGTTCTAAAATTGATTTAAGATGTAAAAATTTCTTAATTATTTGATATTATATTTAGAGTTTGTGTTTAATTAGGTCTCTATAAATAGGAAGATTAATTTGTGTAGCATCATTTAGGTCGGATCAAATGTCGAATTTTCAACGTCTTCTTCCTCTACTCTGTCTTTTCCTTTTCCTTCTTCAATGTTGTAATTGTACAGATGAAGACGGAGGAATTCCTCACAAATCCGACAAACTTCAAGCCATGAAATACAAAATTATCGGCATAGTTTCGATTCTCTCATTGCTGGTATCATCGGAATGTGCATCCCCATGCTTGGAAAAACTTTCCCAGCTTTAAGTTCGGAAAAAGAGATTTTCTTTATCATCAAAGCCTTCGCTGCCGGTGTGATTTTAGCGACTGGGTTTATTCAAGTCCTTCCCGATGCTTATGAGAACCTGACTTCACCGAATCTGAGTGAAAGTCTGTTGTCGAGGTTTCCGTTTACCGGGTTGGTGGCTATGACGGTGGCAATCACAACGTTAATGGTGGATGCGGGAGCAAGTTCTTATTATAATCGGCTTCATTTGAAAAAGGCTTAGTCTAAAGCAAATGTAGATCATGAGCGTGATGGAGGAGGCGCGGCTCACAATGTTAGAATAATTTGGGCTAAACAATAATTCATTAACAATGAAAAATCCTAAATACCACACAAGAATCCTCTATGATTAAGAAACATATTAGAAAAATAAAAAATAGTGATATTACCTCGATTATTCAACAGATCTGAGAAACTTTGAATCCAATCTTTTTTATTAGTAAGTTCAGTCGTAATAGAGATTATGGCGGTTTTTGTCTCTTATTCAATTAGAACACACCACCATCTCAATTAGGTCAGTTAAAGACTTGATAATATAAAGTATTTATATTGTCTGCCAAAACCCTGGTGAGCCACAAGCCCAAATGTGGAGGCTTGGACATGAATTAAGAGTAAAACCCCAAATGACCCATTAAAAATATTTATACTATTGTCCATCTCATAAATGGTCCATTGATTTGTCATATGCATAAATACAAAATAACAATAAGGGGGCGTTTGGAGTGCGGGCATTGGCATTCAATTCCCATGGGTATTCACTACAAGAATAAAGAGCTCTACCGACGTCACCATTGCCGGCGCACAAGAAACGCGCCGGCAATGTAGCTTGAAAGACTAGCATCACCGGCGCACATGATGTGCGCCGGCAATGGTAGCCCAATACCGGCGCATGCTTAAATTGCGCCGGTATTGGAGCCCAGCGAGGCCCAGAGCCGGCGCTGGGCTTTCCATGCGCCGGCAATGGCAAGCCCAATATTGGCATTCAATTCCCATTCCATTGTTTGGTTCAACCTCTTTTACCATTGGCATTGGCATTCAATTCCCATCCAAATTTCCCCTTTATTTAACATTGACATGAGCTTTGGCATTGGCATTTGTCATTGGCATTTAATTAAACTCTCTCCAATTTTGTACTATTTGTTATTTCTAATAGGAAAAAATATATATTATGAGTATTTTAGTAGGTTATAGTGAACAAGATAAAATTAAAAAATATTTTTTAATTAAAAAAATATACATATTTTTTAAATCAAAAATATTTTTTTAAAGAAACTCAATATATTATACATAATTAAATTAAAAAAATATGTTCAATTTTAATTAAAAAAAATATACATATTTTTTAAATCAAAAATATTTTTTTAAAGAAACTCAATATATTATACATAATTATATTTAAAAAGAATGTTCAAAATAATACACTAACTAATTTAGATAAATTTTACTTTATAGTACTTTTTTCAAGCTTAATTCCAAATACAACATTTTTTTAAGGGTAAAATGAAAATGAGACCCATGTGGTTTTTTCCAAATGCATGAACACCCTCTGTGGTTTGAAAATGGTAAATCACACCCCTGTGGTTCCAAATTTTTTCAATCAAACCCCTTCTCTTTAATGTCAAAATTTTTATTTTAGCCATAACTTTTTTCGTTTGAACTCCGATTTGGGTGATTCAAGATATTTTGGAATCTTAATTTCAAGATCTATATAATAGTCACTTCAAAACTTCGAAATGATTAATAAATAAAAGAGTTGATTGACATCAAAATACTAGGTATGATTGACACCGTTAACTCTTTTGGTTTTTGGTGATTTGAAAGTTTTGAAGTGACCATAGCATAGAGACTAAAATGAGGATTCCAAAACATCTTGAATCATCCAAATCAGAGTTCAAACGAAGAAGTTATGATTAAAATAAAATTAATGACATTGAAGGGGAAGAGTCTGATTGAAAAAATTTGGAACCACAATGGTGTGATTTGCCATTTTCAAACCAAGGGGGGGTGTTCATGCATTTGAAAAAACCCACAGGGTTTTTATTTACATTTTACCTTTTTTTTAAATAACATGTTTTCACTTTTTTTAAATTAATAAATTTGTTTTATTATTAAACCCTAAATATTGAATGAAAACAATCATTTATTTTTTACCGTCAATTAATATCAACTAATTTATATAATAATACATGATTGTAAGAAATTGATTCATATATGTTTCATCAATTTTATTTTATTTAATGAAATAATATTTAAAAGGAAATTAAAAAATTCAAACTTATAAATAAATATAGTTGATAATTTTAATTTAATTAAATTTAATATTATTAATTATTTTTTTCAATTTTTAAATTAAATTTTATATAATAATTAAATAAAATAACAAATCATATTCCTTCCTACAAAAACAATAATCATATTCCCATAAACCAAATTACAGCACACTCCAAACACAGACATCATATTCCCAGGCATTTGAATCTCATTCCAGCACACTCCAAACACAGACATCAAATTCCCAGGCATTTTATTTCATACTACTTATTCCCAGCCATCTAATTCCCAGGCATTCAATTCCGATTCCTGCACTCCAAACGCCCCCAAATTGTCATAAAGTTATATTGTTAGTCCATAAACAATATTTCAACACACAATTGTCATGAAGTTCATACTCACGCTAAACATGGCCACGCTCATGGGCCTGTACAAATTTCCGGAAATTCTACTGAGGTTATTCGACATCGGGTCGTCTCGCAGGTGATTTTGATATCAATAGTTTAATTATTTTTTTAAATTAAATTTCTTCATTCATATTGTTTTCTTAACTTTGAAAACACTAGTTTTTATTATTTTGATAAAATTTAGCCTCGTTCTAGGGTTCAATTTTGATATATAGAACAAATTCCAACTTTTTCTTTTTCATTTTCTTTATATGAAGAGGTAAGTTTTGTCTTTGTTTTTTTCTTTAAAGTTATAAATTAAGAGTATAATAGTTGAAAATAAAAAATTGAAACCAAGGTAGATGTCAAATAATATTTTTGGTATAATGTGTAATGAATTGAGTTTTGGGTCATCATCATATTTTTCTCATAAATTTGAAAATTTTTACTGAGAAATTTGATACCAAATTTTGGATTGAATGAAATTGAATTGAATTATTGATTGATAATTTTGAAAACCAAATTGATAGGTATTGGAATTGGGGATTGTGGTTCATTCAATAATTATAGGAATTACGATGGGTGCTTTTGAAACTCCAAAAACTATAAGACCTCTCGTAGCAGCCATTACTTTTCATCATTTATTTGAAGGCATGGGCCTTGGAGAATGCATCACTCAGGTAAATTTTCCATTTTAATCCCAAATGATCTAAAAACACAATCAAATAAACAAATCTCTTTTAATTGATATTTGTTTTTTTAAACTCCATATTAAAATAGACATTTGTTTTATGAGTTGAGTTTGTACCATACTTGAATTTTGACACCCTAAATTGACCAAGAATTTTCCAAAATTTTTATGTCAACTCTTAGCAATTTTCCTCTCTACTCATTCTAAAATTAAATGTGCATGTTAGTTTTAACTTGAAAATTAACTTTATCTTATTTGAGTTCGTAATTTTGGGTTGCTTTAGTGCTTTAATTATTGGGTTGCTTTTTATTCATATCTTTTTGCTCCTCGTATCATTGATGATTATTTTATTAAGATACTGGGATCTGATCTTCCTTGTGTCCTCTTATTAGATAAAACATATTAGTTGTTAATAAATATAAAAGTTTTTTTTAATAAATACATGAGACCCCACAATAGAATTGAGACACATAATAAAATTAGGAGAAACTTCTCCAGATAATTAGAACCAAGTATTTTACATTTGTAATTTTTTGGTTTTAGATGATTTTTGTAACAGACATTTTGAAAATTCTATTTATTTGTTTTGCACTATTTTAGCCATTTAATTAAATTACTATTTTGGGAAGAATCATATAATGAGTCTGTCACGAATGATCGAAACATTTTTTAAAGCTTATTATTTATGTTAAAACTAATGATTCTAAAACTAGAAAATTTGATATGATTTTTTAATGAATTATTGTTTGACTAGTTTGATTGAATGTATTTTTTTTTTATATTGGTGTAGGCATTGGAATAACAAACATTCACCATGAAGATGACCCCAAAGCTCTAATAATTGAAGGGATTTTAAATGCAGCATCGGCGGGAATCTTAATCTATATGGCTCTTGTTAATCTTCTCGCAGCCGATTTCATGAATCCCATAATGCAAAACAATTTAAAGCTTCAAATATGGGCTAATATTTCCCTCCTTGTTGGAGCTGCTTCGATGTCTTTATTAGCTATTTGGGCTTAAAAGAGAGATATCATTAAACGATAAAAAACCTTGTTTTGTTATTTAATTACATTGGTCCGCCAATATATTTCTTCAGTAGAAGGAAGTAAGAAAAATTACAACTCTTGAAGTGATGAGTTCCAACTCATGAATTGATGAGTTCCAAGATAAGAAAGAATATTTGGGTACTCACTGGTGATCATTAGTGAATACAATATTCACCTTCGTACGTGTCTCTTCTATAGGATAAAATATTAGTAGTATCCATGTTTTTATTCAAAGAAAATTTAATAGGTAAATGTATAGAGATTTGACGATGGACGATGCCGTAGAAACGAGCGTTCGTGAGCACGGCGACGATTGGGCAGAAAAACTGACAACTTTAGTTTATTCTCTTTAATATATGTTCCTTATTTATGTTATTCCCTTTTGATAAATATGTTTTCCTTTATTTTTTTCTATTTAGATTATATTTTCTTTATTTATCTAGATTAGATTTTCTATATAAACAATGTAATAGGGTTATGATCCATAACAAGAAGTTAACAATCCGGTCCTATATCCTTATACCGTCTTCTCTTCTCGTTTCCACGGCATCGTCCATCTTCAAATCTCAATAAAATGACACGTATGACATTGAGTATAAACTTATAATTACTTACCTAAATATTTTCAAAAAATAAAATAAAATATAGAATAAGGGTGAGTTTTTGAGGAAAATGTTTCCTCATTGAATGAAAATAAGAACGTACTTCTTTTTTGAAGTCTATGCCAACATGCTATTGAATGAATGCAGATGAATCTCTTTCAAAACTTACTTAAAAGTCTCAAACTTCCAATTGCAAAAGGTTCCACTTCTGCCAATATGCCAGGTTTATTCCAGTTTCCCTTTCTCCGATTTCGTTAGCTTAGTTGCGGTGTGTGAGTTTGGTGGAACGGTATTTATTAGATGAGTTTAATAATTCTACGTCTCATTTTTATTTAAAGAAAATTAAAAATTTGATAAAAGTACCAGCCTGTTAATTATTATTAAATAAATCAATAACATAAAATTTAATCTGTAACCAAAACACTTGTTACGTAAATTCAACACAATGATAGGGACAACATAAATTTAGACTCACAAATTCTCCAACCAAATACCTCTGACTTTTTATAGATTTAATTTGGTAGTTATTGCTTTATTGAAATAATTGCATCAATACTCACTTTAAATCACTATAATCAAGTTTTAACGGTTGTTTATTATTAATATAAAAAATACCCAAGAAATACCCATTTATGGTGGTAATCGGGTGGTTTCCGATTTTATAGTTTACCATCTTACCCTTTTATCTCTCATAATAACTATATCACATTAATTACATATTATTTTTTTTATATTTTTTTAATTCAAATCAATCTCCTTGATTATAGGAATCAATACTTAAGAATAAAAAACTAAACCTAATTTAGATATAATCTTCTTCTTCCTTCTCCTTCTTCACGTTTCTTCCTTCTCCTTCTTACAAGTGCACGCGTCATTATCAACAGTCAAAAAGCTCCCACAATTTATGCTCTTGAATCTTCACCACGTCGGTTTTCAATCAACTCGCCGTGAAATACAGTGGAAGAAGCAATCAAAATCATCTCTATCAATCTCTTTGCAAACCCTCTCTTTTTCTCCAAAGCGGCGGTAATTGCGATTTTACCGACTTGAGTTGGAGTAATTTAAGCTCTGCTAAAATACGATGAAAACAAGGAATTGACTGTAACCGATTTGATTAGTTCCATCGACGTTTTTCCGGAGAAGAAAAGCGAAGCCGATTTTGGATTTTTTTTAGCTTCTGCTACAAGTTTGTTTATCTATAATACACTGTTTATTAATATAAACATTTTTTATATATGGCTGCTGCTGTGCTACAAATGTTAATGATTGCTGCTACAGGTTTGTTTATCAATAATAAACTGTTTATTAAATATATACAGTTTTCATGGCGGTTTTTACTGATTGTTTTTTCAATTATACACTGTTTATCAAATATAAATGTGTTAAACGATTTATGATTTTGTTTTTCAAAAATGGTTTTTTATGTTCTTTTTTTCAATTTAACATTTGTATTTGGTTTACTTTTGTTTAACTTTTTTTAAAGATAAATTAATTACTTTTTTTTTTTGTTTATCAATTATACACAGTGATGGTTAGAGGATGATCGAAGAAGAAAGCAATTCGATATTTCCTGGAAGAAAGTCAGAAGCTTGAATTTGTTTTCTTGTATTTTATATTTTTTTCAATTGAAATTTTCTTTTAATTTTACAAAATTTAAGGGATTTTATAACTTTCCTTAAATCTTGCACAAATTAAGGAAAATTAAATCGGGGTATGTTTTATCTTTTCACAATGTAATTTAAATTGTCTTGTGGTGGTTTTGGGTAGTTTTAATATATATATATATATATATATATATATAAAAGTTTGTATTTTTCTGAAATAAACAACATTAATTTGTCTATTACTGAAATTAACCCTACTTTATTTTTATTTGTGTTTAGATTTAGTCAAACTAAATATTATAAGAGTTTTGTTCTCAATGAATTTTGTAGGTTAGTCGTCCCTCACTACAAAATATAAGGGCACTACCAACGTATCAGTACGCCGGGGATACCCTAAGTCCACGCCGACAATGCCTTCCCAGGCGAAAAATGTATGTCGGTATTTATCCCGGCAATTCCGTGTCGGGTTTGCCTCTTTTTGGCATCCCCTGCGTGATATTTTTCTACGTCGGTGATCTTTTACTAATCCCCGATGCAGCATATGGTGGCGTAAAATTATATGTCGGTGTTATATGAAGACATTGTCGGCGCTATGGCGCCGGAAATGGGGAGGGTCATTGCCGGCGCTATGGCGCCGGAAAAGGGGAGGGTCATTGCCGGCGCTATGACGCCGGCAAAGGAGAGTGACATTGCTGGCGCTATGACGCCGGCAAAGGGGAGGGACATTGTAAGCGCTATGACGCAGCAAAGGGGAGGGATATTGCCGGCGCCATGACGCCGGCAAAGAGCATAACTAATATGCTAAAAGGGTGGTATTGTCGGCGCCATAGCACCGGCAAAGAGCATACCTAATATCCTAAAAGGGTGGTATTGCCGGTGCTATAACGCCGGCAATACCACTGTTGTTTTTTTAAAAAAATTATTTGTTTTTGGCGCCCCAAATGCCACCTGTTTCACTATTAAATTTCAGTTCATATTTCTTAACCACCAATATCCAGAAAAACAATTAACTAAAGTAATTTTTTGATAATTAATACAAACCACGAAACATTCTCAAGAGTTTAACACAAACTACGAAATATCTAAAGTTTTAGTACAAACTAAAGTACTACAAAAACTAAAGTTCAAACATCTTAAGCATCGTTACTCCCACTCCCATCTCCGCCTTGAAACTTTCTCAAGAAATCACCCCAAGCCGATCGAAGTTGATTATTTTTTGCACCACGTTCCAAATCACGAGCCCGAAGTTCTTCAACTTCTCTAGCACGTTCCAAATCATGAACTCGAAGTTCTTCGATAGTATTGAGGGCCTCTGTTAGTTGTGTTTGGACAGTATCCACTTGAGAAGATACACTCGATCTTGATGAGTTACCGAATTTTGGGGGAGGTTTAGGGCCCCTACCCATACCTCTCCTATAGCCTGGCCTATGACCCAACACTTTCTCCATGGCATCAACATCAATAAGAGGTGAGGTTATTGAATCAATTGTGTTTGACCCAATTTCATGAATGACTTCTGGAGGATTCATGCATTCTTTCATTTGTTTTTATACCAATAACAAACAAAAGTAGTGATAAAAATATTGTGTTATGGAAAACAACGACACTTTATATAAAAAAAAAGTACTTACATGGTGTTGTTTGGCCTCTTCACTTACCTAAGTATTTGGATCATAAGAGTGTTTTTTCTCCCACACATCAACCCATGTAGTTTCAGGCTTGTCTTTGCTCTGAAATGTTCATATAAAATGTTTATACATGTTCAAAGAAATGAAAACTATTAATAATTAGTAAGTGTGATTTGGAGCATATTACCATCTCATAATGCATTTTAGCATTGGATTTAGAGCCACCCTTGTGCAAATAAGGTACCGCCGCTTGAGACTGGCTGTTTTTGTAACCCGCTTTCCGTTAAATTCTTTAAATTCAAATGCACAGCGGAAGACTCAATTTCTAAAGAAAAACGGCATGGGTTCGTTTAAAAATTGAATAACCAAAACCTGTTTACAACCCAAATTTCCAGAAAAAGCGATAAATCGGTAATTTCGCATTCCAAAAGACATTTAGACCATAAAACATAGACATATTTTACACAAATACCCTTTCGGGCTCAAAAAGACACAAGTTATGTAAAGATGGAATAATTTACAAGCATTTCAATGAATGCTAAACAAAATGAGTTCTTAGTATTGTCCATACACCCTCTCGATCAGTCACGCGGCTCCACCTCCTCTACCACGCTTCTTAGCTCGAGGTTTACCTGAAAATTTTAAGTGTAGCACCATTAGCATAACATGCTAGTGAGAGTAAAACGAAAGCAAGTAATCCTATAAACAAAATCTCATAACCGAAATCGTGTCCAAAGGCCTATAATGCTCAATACTATCCACATCCACACTTCCAATTTCCATACAACCAATCGATAGTAGAATGCCACCCGTACACGTCATTCAATACCATGAGATAGAAATAAAGACTTAAATTAAAATTAACATTCACAACTAAGTCTCACTACACATTTCTAAAGAATAGGTAAAAATAACATTAACTATCTTTATTACCAAACAAGTTTCATCGTATCGTGATATTGTATGGATCGAAATCAACATACCACGTACCATATCACAACCATCGCACCATGATACGTATGGAACCGAATCAACATACTATCATGTGCCGTATCATAGATCATAATACCATGGTACGTACGGATCCGAATCCACGTACTACCATGTACCATATCTCAATCATCGGATATCAAGGACTTTCACCATTTCAGGTATCAGGACTTTCACCATTTCGGATATCAGGACTTTCACCATTTCCTGTGATCAGGACTTTCACCATTTCGGATATCAGGACTTTCACCATTTCCGGTATCAGGACTTTCACCATTTCGGATATCAGGACTTTCACCATTTCAGGTATCAGGACTTTCACCATTTCGGATATCAGGACTTTCACCATTTCGGGTATCAGGACTTTCACCATTTCGAATATCAGGACTTTCACCATTTCGGATATCAGGACTTTCACCATTTCGCAACATGATACGTATGGATCCGAATCAACATACTATCATGAGCCACTTTACAAATAGTTAAGCTTCCTAAAAGTTAGTTAATCTCAAAGAATCCTACTAAGTTATTACGAAGCCTAACTATCTAGATTACACGAGTTATCACTCAAGTGTATCTTTTGAGCTACTTTAACTTTCAAACCACTCAAGTAACTTTCAAATCCATCAAAGTAACTTCCAAATCCATCAAAGTAACTTCCAAACATTTCCTTTGCTTTACTTTAGTCAAAACTACCTAAAGTAAATTCAATACCCAACTTTGTCTCGGGAATCTTTATAACCTTTCATACTTTTGAGAATAACAACTACGCTACTTTGATCTAAACTTCTCAAAGTACCTTAAACTTTCACTTTCATCTAAACTCTTCAAATCTCAATACCATACTTCCAAACCACTCCGATGTTCCCTATTCATCGAACTCATTATAACTCCAAACTTTCTCCACACACACTTCCGAATTAAAGTCTCCAACCAAACTATAATCCTAAGAAGTTATCTCCCTCTTTACATCGATAAACAATTACATAATGAAACTAAATTCATAAAGCCACTAACTTTCACATTAAACTCACCTTAGCTTGAAGACAAGCTCCGAATAATCCGAGGTTGTAAAATCACGATCAATTCACAATCCTACAAACGAATTACACTTAAACAACATTAAATTAACGAAACGAGCAACGGTCGACACGAAGCGGTAAAACAAGTCAAAACAGCCCGGTAATGGGTAAATAAGGCCCACGGCCAGGAGGGGAAAAAGGGGGAGGAAGAGTTTCCAGAGTTTTGGGCGTTTTAGGAGCATTCCGGGTTCGTGTTAAGCACTTTTTAGATAGTTTCGATCAATGGGTAAGCTTAAATTACGGTTTAGGGCTAGAATCAACCACACCAATTCAAAGGAAAACAAAAATGAAGTATTTTCCACCATGACCAAAACAGCCCACGACAAGGGAGAGGAGGGAATTTCGGATTCTTCATTTGGCTTGGTTTAAAGTCCAAGGAAAGTTGAGGAAAAATGGTTCCCAAAGGTTTCCCAACAACATTTAGTAACAATTTTGAGAAGAAAGTGGAGCTTTGTTAAAGAAATCACAAGTTTGACTCAATTTCCATGAAGAAAAGTGTTGAGATTCAAAATCTAGGGCTTACCTTAGAGAGGTGGAATCATCCCAAGAGTGAAATTGGTAGAAAGGTCTCGGCGAGAGCTTTCCAACGCATCCGAAATCACGCAAAACGGTCGAGAAACGAAGCCGGGGCGACCATTTCTTTCTCTTCTCTTTTCCTCCTCTTCTTCCTCGGGTTTGGACAGAAATTGCTGAATGCGTTTTGATTTTCTTATCAATTTAAGACATGAGGAAGGAGATGAATAGTATTAATGATGCCCAAATGACTCAAATACCCTCTCTTGAGTTTTCTCTCTACTTAAAGGAACCCGTCCTTGCTCGTAAATAAATCTAAAGGTGATTAATAATTATTAATTGGCCCGTTAATAATTATTAATGTCACCAAAACATATTTAAAGTACTAAAACGATTAAAAACAAAATCGGACGAAAATAGCTACTAAAATCGAAGTTACTGAATTAAAACTAAACTTTAAAAGCTTTAATAAATAAATAAAAAATTTACCTCTAAAAGTAACGGGACGTTACAAGCTCTCTAAGAAAAGAGGTGGGGATATCTCGTCCGCATCTCATCTTCCCGTTCCCATGTAGCCTCCTTTGGCACTTGGTTCCTCCAAAGGACTTTTACCAAGTCTATCGTCTTGTTTCTCAAAACTCTCTGCTCCATAGCTAGAATTTCAACTGGCTCCTCCTCATAGGATAAGTTAGCATCTAGCGACATCGGCTCGTGATTAATGATATGAGAAGGGTCTCCTTCATACTTCTGGAGCATCGATACATGGAAAATGTTATGCACGGCTGACAAAGTCGGTGGCAGGGCTAAACGATAAGCTACTGAGCCAACTCGTTCCAACACCTCAAAAGGGCCAATGAACCTAGGACTCAACTTGCCCTTTTTCCCAAATCGCATCACCCCTTTCATGGGTGCCACCTTCAGAAAGACGTGGTCGCCTACTTCAAACTCAAGTGCGCTTCGTCTCTCATCCACGTAACTCTTTTGCCTACTTTGGGCTACCCTCATTCTTTCCCTGATAAGAGTGATTGACTCACTCGTCATTTGTACCAACTCCGGGCCTAGTAGCTTCCTTTCACCAACTTCATCCCAATGCGCTGGTGACCTACACTTCCTTCCATAGAGCGCCTCGAAAGGTGCCATTTCAATGGTATCTTGGTAGCTATTGTTGTAGGCGAACTCTATCAAATGTAAATGAGAATCCCAGCTGCCACCAAAGTCAAGGATACAAGCTCGCAACATGTCTTCAAGAATCTGATTCACCCTCTTCGTTTGACCATCGGTTTGGGGATGGAAAGTCGTGCTAAAATCGAGGCCCGTACCCATGGTAGAATGCAAACTATGCCAAAATTTCGAAACAAAACGAGTGTCTCGATCCGAAACAATTCTCACGGGTACGCCATGGAGTCTCACAATCTCTCGTAGATACAACTGTGCCCACGTCTTGACTGGATAAGTAATCTTTCCAGGTATAAAATGGGCAGACTTCGTCAAGCGGTCTACGATTACCCAGATAGTATCGAAACCCTACGACATTCTTGGCAACCCGCTGATGAAATCCATGGAGATCTCCTCCCATTTCCACTCAGGCACGCTCAAAGGATTTAAATACCCTGGTGAACTCTTTCTAAAAGCTTTGACCTACTGGCATACTAGACATTTACTCACATAGTCTGCAATTTCACGCTTCATATCGAGCCACAGTAGTGCTGTCTCAGGTCCTTGTACATCTTAGTACTACCTGGATGCACAGAAAAGATAGAATTGTGAGCTTCCTCCAACAATTCCTTCCTGAATGTCGATCCTAAAGGCACACAGAGCCTCCTACGATACATCAGGGCGTCATCAGTCGCAAAAGTGAAATGGCTTGGCATATTTAACTCTGCCTCCCGGAAACCTACTTGTAAATGGGCCTCACTTCTCTGTGCCTCAATCATTCTCTGTCTCAGGGTAGGCCCCACCGTCATACTAGCCAAACTCACCGTCACCTCGGCTGTGAGAAAAGCTATCTCTTCTTGCTCCATTTCCTATTTCAACCTTGTGGGTAAAGCCGATAAATGTGATGACTTTTGACTAAGTGCATCTGCCACCACATTGGCCTTACCAGGATGGTACTGAATGTCGCAATCGTAGTCTTTCACGGGCTCTAACCATCGATGTTGCCTCATGTTTAACTCCTTCTGTGTGAAGAAGTACTTGAGACTTTTATGGTCGGTGAATATCAAAATTTTCTCTCCAAACAAATAGTGTCGCCATAACTTCAGAGCATGAACCACAGCCGCCAACTCCATATCATGCGTCGGGTATTTCTTCTCATGTTCCTTCAATTGTCGGGAGGCGTAAGCGAGAACCTTCCCATGTTGCATCAACACACATCCTAACCCCTTCTTCGATACATCTGTATAAATTGTCAACCCTCCTGATCCATCAGGTGACACTAATACTGGTGTCGTTACGAGTCTCTTTTTGAGCTCTTGAAAGCTTTCTTCACACTCCCGAGTCCACACAAATTTCACTGCCTTCTTGGTCAAGTGAGTTAAAGCTGATGAAATTTTGGAAAAGTCTTGGACAAAGCATCTATAGTAGCCCTCAAGTCCAAGAAAACTCCGCATTTCTGCCACGTTAGTCGGTCTAGGCCAACTATTGACTGCCTCGATCTTGGAAGGATCAACAGAAATCCCCCTGCTTGACACCACCTGTCTCAAGAATGCTACCTCCTTCAACCAGAACTCACATTTTGAGAACTTTGCATAAAGTTTCTCATTATGTAACACCGTCAGAACCTTCTCCAGATGCACAGCATGTAACTCCTCAGTCTCAGAATACACCAGTATGTCGTCAATGAACACAATGACAAAGGAGTCTAGGAATCTCCTAAATAACGTATGCAGAAGGTCCATGAACGCGGCTGGAGCATTGGTAAGGCCAAAAGACATAACAACGAACTCGTAATGGCCATACCGTGTCCTGAAAGCTATTTTCGGAACATCCTCATCTCTGATTCTCAACTGATGATATCTCGATCGAAGATCTATCTTCGAAAAGACGGTGGCTCCCTTAAGTTGATCAAATAAATTCTCTATCCTAGGCAACGGATATTTATTCTTCACTGTAACTCGATTCAATTCCCGATAGTCAATGCACAACCTCATCAAACCATCTTTCTTTTTAACAAAGAGAACAGGTGCTCCCCAAGGTGATACACTTGGGCGAATGAATCCTAAGTCTAGGAGTTCTTGCAACTGGCTCTTGAGCTCTTTCAGCTCAGCCGGTGCCATGCGATAGGGTGCCTTGGACAAAGGAACTGTACCAGGGATCACCTCTATTTGAAAATCCAACTCCCTTTTTGGTGGTAACCCGGGTAACTCATCGGGAAAAACATCAGCAAAGTCTTTCACCACACGCAAAGCATCTAAAGTAGGTACACTAGCTGATGTGTCTACTACACTGGCAAGATAGCCCCACGCACCATCATTCAGTAGTGCTCTAGCCTGAAACACCGAGATAGTTGCTAGAGTCGCCCTACCTTGTGTCCCACGGAAACGGAAACTAGTCCCACACGGACCAATAAAATCAACAAATTTCTCGCTACAATCAATCCTGGCATGATTAAAAGAAAGCCAATCCATACCCAAGATAATATTGAAGTCATACATGGGCATTACAATCAAATCCGCATGCAAGAAGTATTCTAAAACACACAAGTCATCAGAATGAATGATTCTATTCACAGTGACGGATTTTCCCAGTGGAGTGGTAACATTCATATCATACCCCAAGGACTCGGTCTCGAAAGTAGCCAACTCGACAAACACAATAGAAATAAAGGAATGGCTAGCCCCAGAGTCAAATAAAACAAAAGCAGAATGCCCCATAAAAGTCAACGTACCTGTGACAACAGTACCTGATGCCTCGGCATCCTCTTGCGTAGTTGCAAACACGCGAGCCTGCTGCTGGGTCTGTCGTGGCGGTCTTTGCTACTGATCTTGTCTGGTCTAACCCCTACCTCCAAACTGGCCTCGCCCCTAAACCTGCCTATTACCCTGGCCTTTACTCTGATCCTGACCACTACGCTGTCCCGAAGCCTGAAATGTCTGGCAATACTGTCTAATATGTCCCGCCTGACCGTAGTGATAACATTTCTTCACTCCACACGTCCCGAAATGGTGTTTTGCGCAAGTATAACAATATGGCATAGGAGCAACCTAAGCTCTAGGCTGTAAGCCTGAGGTCCAGTCGATACCCCGCTCCTACCCTGGATTTGCCTCTGTGCCTAAGTACTTTGCCCTAAATGATCATCCTCAGCCTTCCTTTTCAGCGAGGAAGACTGTGCAGCTTCCATCTCAGCTTTCTTCTTGGAGGGCCCAATATCTAGAGCCAATGCAAGGCTTAAAGCCTCCGCATAAGTGGTAGGTCGTAAGGCCCGTACTTTCCCCTGAAGATCTGCTCTCAACCCCACAACAAACCTCTTCTTCTTATTTTCAAGGTTGGCAACGTGGCCCGTGGCGAATTTGGACAACCGATCAAATTCTCTCGTAGTCCACCACAGTTCGGTCCCCTTGTTTCAATGTAAGGAATTGCACCTCTAACTGGTCCCTAATGTCCTCCGGGTAGTATTTGCTAAAGAACTTCTCCCGGAACATCTCCCAGGTAACTACTAATGTCGGGTCTAAAGAACGAGACAACCCCTCCCACCAAAATAACGCGTCATAAACCAGTGAGTAAGTCCCACAATGGACCTTCAAATGCTCAGGACAACGGATGGAGCTGAGTGCTCTCTCCACCCTCGCAACCCACCTCTCGGCAACCGCTGGATCAGTAGAAACCCCATCAAACTCTAATGGTGTATGTTTGCCATAATCTCTCAGAACTTTGGCTACATCATCAGCCACAGGTAAAACAGCTACTGGTTCAGACACCCTAGCAGGTGGATTAACGTGACCAGCACGACCTCCTCCACCCCGTAGTAAATCTGGGTAATCCTCTTATGAAATCATAACATTCCGCCCTTATCTAGCTGGCGAGTTGACCGGGGGCTCATTTCCTAGCTCCACATTACCCGGAGCCACACCTCTAGCACCAATATGATCCATAGGGGGTGGCGGTGGTGGATTGGCGACCCTAGGCCATCCCCGCCCTCATACTGCAACAGGAGCTGCACCTCTACCTCTCCCGGGTGCTATCAGAGGCATACTGAAAAGTCAACAAGAAAGTTTCCAAGTAAGTTTACATGAATATTACAAACCGTACTTTTAAACTTAATCAACACGATAAGTTCTAAAAGTACACAATCTAAGATTACCTGGTGCAGTTGACCTCTGTCGATGATAGGGACATGGATTATAAATAAAAGAAAGACACAAAGACATGCGATGCATGTAATCTACAGAACCGTTTGGCTCTGATACCAACTGTGACGACCTGACTCCATTTAAAACTCATAAAACAATTCGCAACGGAAACTCAAAGTTTTTACGAAAAATTCGCGTGGATCCATTTGTATTTAGAACAAACCAAACCCTGTTTACAAGTCCCATAACAGAGAAAACTATAAAACACGTAAACATAAGTATTTTCGCAATTCACAACAACACAAAAACAGATTTAGACACCAAAAGGACTAACTCTTTCGAGCACCAAACACATCCACAATATGTACAAATCAAAAGACTCTAAAAGACTAATAGGTGCCTAATCCATTTCTTTGTATCATCCCAGTGGATCAAGTTGCACCACGCCCTCTAGCCCTCTCATTTCCACGAGGCATACCTGAAATGTTTGTAACGTAGCAACATTAACGAAACGCTAGTGAGAAAACAACGAATAGTAAACAACAATAAGTACTCAAATCTTAATCGAAAATGCATCCAATGTCATGGGTAGGCCATGCTTTTCTTGAACTTCTTTCTAGGAGCAAACAACGTTCACAATACGATTCAGTGAAGAACTAGGTATCTAAGCATTCGTTCAAGCTACAAAGCTCTAAGTATCTAATTCAAAGGTTCGGGTAGAAAGTAGATCACACTTTTATACAGATATAAAGTAAAACACTTACTTACACAATTACTAAGCAAAACCACATGTTTATACAATTACAAAGCAAATCACATGCTTTCTCGAATTCCCAAGCAAATCACATGCTTTCTCAACTACAAGCAAATCACATGCGTCCTCGAATTTCCATGCAAATCACATGCTTATACATTTAACCGTACTATTCCCCTTGGATAGCACAACATAGCGAATCCCATCGCTTAGAGAAAATATATGTAACCAAAAGCTCTTCGAATATAATCTCAGACAATCTCTCTCAATGTTAGATAAAATTAAGGAATCAATCACCAACTCTTCTTAAACTAACTAATTTCACATGTGCAACCTCGCCTCCTAAACCATTTAACTAATGAACCCACCATAAGATTAACTATGAACCAATCTCTCATACTTCTCTGACTTCTGAATTACTTAGAGAAGAGTATAACGCTCAACTTCGAGCTAGCACTAACGGTTGCGATGTGAGAGAAAATTATTATTTACAACTCGTTCTAATCTCACCTTTTGTGCGCGTAGAGTTCCACCACTTGCCGGATGGGTTAACGGTTGCTTGTGAGCCAAAACCTACATTTAAAATGTATATCTAAAAGTATTAATTTACCACACAACGAACGAACTAATACTAATTAATTAAACGTCAAAACAGCCTACTCAAAATCCAACAACAACTCCTACAAAACAGCCCCTGTTTTAGTATAAGGATTTATCGACTTTTTGAACGTTTTACAATCAATCCGGGTTGATTTAAAGTAAGCTAAGATTGGCCACTTCTAATGGGTAACACTTTGGAAATTCCCATGCAAAGATCCCTCACCAAAAACTCAAGACAAAACAGAATTTAAATAGAAAAAACAAAACCCAAAACAGACACAAATCGAGGTAGAGACGAGGGCTCGGTTTTTCGTTTGACTTGGGTTCGAGACTTAGAGAAACAACTCCGTTCAAGGGTATATTTTAGCTAGAATTCGCAACTAACATAAGGAGAGAAAGGCTTGACACTTGAATCAAAGATTGGAAGAAAAGAAAAGAAACTCTAAAACCCATTTTCGAAATTCTTTCTCACCTCATAACTTACGGATTCAGCACGGGTTGGCTCGATTGATGGTAAGAAAAGAAAGTACTCATCGAGCTCTTTCCAACGGGACTGGAATCAACGAAAACGGTTGAGAAACGGCTTCGGAATCCCCGGATCTCTCTTCCTCTTCCTTGGCCGCGGGTGGGGGGGCTGTTACGGGTCCTTCCTTTTCTTCTTTGTTTTTTATTTGTTTTGCTTGGTAAATGGAAGAGGAAGTCTTAAATGAGGAGAAAATAAATGACTAAAGTGCCCTCCAAACTTCTTCCTAAAGAAATTCGTTCTGTGTTCGTTAATATCGTTTCTAAAGTGCTCTAGCAATGGAACTATTTAAATTTTAATAACCGCAACTTAATAACTAAATAAAATAAAATAAAATAATACATTAGAGTAAAATAAGTAAAATCACCTCAAAACTCGGGACGTTACACAGCAAACTCCTCAGCATCATCGCCAAGATCGTGTGATCGCGGAGGATGTCGCGGGCCCGTCATTTTTTTTATCTGAGGTTGTAAAAATAATACTATAAATAGTAAAAAAAATACGTAAACTAGTCTATTTAAATTAGAACGTAAATAAACTAAAACTAATTTAAATTAATTAATTAACTAAATTAATATAATTATAATTTAATAAATAATATAATTCTAATTAAATTATAATTGCACTAATCTAAAAATATTTTAAATTAATTAAGTCAATTAACATAATAAAATTATATGTAAACTAAATCTAATTAAATTCTACCTTAACTAATCTAAAACTAATTTAAATTTTAATCTAATTACACAATAACTACAATACTTTAATTAAACTATAATTTAAACTAATTTAAATTTTAATCTAATTACACAATAACTATTGTAAAGGGTAAAAATAGCCCTCTTATGGGCTTCACTCACACCGGACCGATTCACATGGGGACAGGCCCATTCGAATCACATCCTGAAGGAGCCAACCCTTCTTGGGCCGAGTGAAAACCCATTAAGCCTAGTCCCACACTAGCCCTACCGATTAGCCCACGATCACAAGTAACTATAAAAGGCACCTGACCTATCAAATCAGGTATGTGTGAAAACAAGAACCATCAATCATATACATTTTGACCTAATGCTTACGGCGCAAGGCATATCTCACCTACCACAACCTAACTTGTACCACACCGGTGCCCTTCTGACTGTCTCTCCCCTAAGTGTTTCCGGCAGCTCTGCTGCTAAGGAACAGCACGTGACGCGACGTGCTCAACTGTGTGGAAGAAGACTCCGATGAGAAATACCCAACATAGTAACCAACATGGGCACGTATTGCTACACTCTGATGCCTTTTGGTTTGAAAAACGCAGGAGCCAGCTATCAGCGCCTGATGAACTGGATGTTCAAAGATCTTCTAGGAAAAATAGTGGAGGTGTACATCGACGATATGTTGATCAAGTCGTGAAAGGCAGAAGACCATCTGGCTCACATGGAACAAGCTTTTGAAGTGTTGAACCAATACGGTATGAAGCTAAACTTCGATAAATGCATATTCGGAGTCCCAGCAGGCAAGTTTCTGGGTCACCTGGTGACCAGCGATAATAGACATGCAAGCGCCGACGAATCTAAAAGGTGTGCAAAAATTAACTGAATGTTTGGCAGCACTGAACAGGTTCATATCCCAGTCATCGGATAAATGCCTACCCTTCTTCAAAGCGCTGAAATGGAGCAAGCTTTCAAATAACAAAAAGCTATTCCTATACTTAGCGGTATCTGATCCGACAGTCAACTCAGCGCTGGTGCGCGAAAACGGTCAAACTCACCACCCAGTTTACTACGTGAGTAAAGCGATGATTCACGCCGAAACACGATACTCAAAGATGGAGAAGCTAGCACTAGCCTTGATAGTCGCGTCGCGTAAACTGAAGCACTATTTTCAAGGTCATCGGATAGTGATGAGAACCACCTTCCAACTGAAAGTCGTTCTTCACAAATCGTATGATAGAACTGGGCGAATACGAAATCACTTACGAGCCAAGGATAGCCATCAAAGGGCAGGTTCTCGCAGATTTCGTTGTAGAGATGACTCTAGCAAGTCCGAGCGAAATCAAGACGAACTCGTCACTGATAGCCGATCTCGAGATGGAAACCTGGACCCTAAGCGTTGATGGATCCTCGAACTCAAGGGGATCCACCTCAGGGCTAGTCCTGTCGACCCCCGAGGGATACCTCCTAGAACAGTAGATCCGATTCAGATTTGCAGCTTCAAATAAGGAAGCCGAATACGAAGTGTTGATAGCTGGGCTATAGAGAGCGAAGGAACTAGGAGTCAAAAACTTGAACATCAGAAGCGATTCTCAACTTGTGGTTAACCAAGTAAAGGGGTTATTTGAGGCAAAAGACACCAGGATGGCGAAATATCTAGAGAAAGTTCTGTCCATCCTATCTCAGTTCGCCAAATACGGCATTAGCCAAGTACCGAGGGCTGAGAATGGACATGTCGACCCTCTAGCTAGTCTCGGATCCGCAGTCTAAACAGAAACAAGAAGAATCATCCTTGTCGATCATTTGTCTGAACCAAGCGTTACCCTTGATTCGAACATGGGGAGTGGAGACGATGGAGTGATTGGACAAGTAATGCCGGTAGAGCAGAATCTAGAGCTCGAGATGGACTGGAGAAACCAAATCCTCCAATACTTACAATCGAAACTTCTACCCGAAGAAAAATTAGAAGCACAGAAAATCCGATCCAAAGCAGCCAGATACTCGATCATCCAAGGAGAATTATATAGGAGATCCTTCAACGGACCCTATCTAAAATGCACGGGAAAGTCAGAAAGTTCTTACGTTCTGAAAGAGTTGCACCTTGGACACTGTGGAAATCACGCAGGACCAAGGTCCTTGAGTCACAGGGCGTTAACGCAAGGGTATTACTGGCCCACCATGGTCAAAGATTCCAAAGACTTCATCTCCCGTTGCAATAAATGCCAAAGGTTCACAAAGATGATTCACGCACCACCAACGATGCTAACTACAATCTCGGTACCTTGGCCCTTAATGCAATGGGGCCTAGACTTAGTGGGAAAACTATCGTTAGCTCCGGGACAGAAATGCTATCTAATTATAGCAACAGACTACTTCTCCAACTGGATTGAAGTTGAGCCATTGGAAAAGATTACGGAGCAGAAAATCGAGATGTTCCTCTGGAAAAACATCTTCAACCGCTTCAGAATCCCCAAGGTCATCATCATCGATAACGGAACTCAGTTCACAGGAAGATTCATCAGGAAATATTTCGCGGACAGGAAAGTGGAACTTCGATATTCGACACCTCGCTACCCGCAGGCTAACGAACAGGCAGAAGCATCGAATAAAACCATCATGGACTCTCTGAAAAAGAGATTGGAACGAACGAAGGGGAGATGGATGGATGAACTGCCGGGAGTCCTTTGGGTATATCGGACCACCCCTAGAATCCCAACTGGCGAAACCCCATTCGCCATGGCTTTTGGGGCTGAGGCCATAATCCCCACGCAAATGATCATCCCCACAACCCGGAGTTCGATTCAAGAAATAGAAAACAACAACATGATGGCAGAAGTGCTAGACATGGCCGAAGAAAAAAGGGAACAAGCGCTAATCCGTATGGCAGGTTACTAGTAAAATTTGGCCAAGTACTTCAAAAAGAAAGTAAGACAACGCAACTTTAAAGTAAATGATTTTTTTCTAAAGAAAGTATTCCAGAACACGCAAGAGCCCGGAGCGGGGAAACTGGGACCAAACTGGGAAGGTCCGTATAAGGCGATCGAAGAAGTCAAGCCGGGGACTTATCGTCTCGAAGACCAAAATGGCGAACTGATTCTGAGGGCATAGAACGTCACACATTTAAGAATTTATCGTGTGTGAGGATGAGAGAATCATGTAAGTACTTGGCTGAAGAGGCTCATTTCAAATTAATATACAAGTATTACATGTCTTTCCTCCCACATGATCATTTCATGTCTTTACGATGAAATGCCCTAATCCGATTAGGAAAATTAGTAAGTCCCCCTCGAACTAAAATCCCTAATTCGCTAGAATAGTTTTTAAGTCTTCTGCGAACTAAAGAATCTAACGCCTTCGGAACTATGGAAAAGTAACTCACATAGAAAGAGAAGCAAGGAAACAATGAGTGAATAAAGTGGAAACTTTTATTACACAATAAACAAATAAGTCTCGGACCCCCATGTCGGGAACTCAGCAGAAAGAAATTAAAAGGGTTCTACAAGATAAAATTGCGCAATTCGAGGTATCAGCATCGAAAATAGTAAGGATGTCTTCCTAGGAGAGGATGAGGGTATTGCTCAGAAAGCGAGTGGCCAGAGCCAATTCACTCGCCTGCTACTCCACTCACTCATCAAGTTCGAGGCTCAATAGAACCCGACAGATGAAAGATAGGGAGGTCTTTGACTCGCTACGCCCGGATCCCTGATGGATTTTGGAAGTACCCCTGCTTTTGCTTGAAACGGAGAGGGCGGAGATGGTGGTACTCTGAGGACAACATTCAGGCCCAGAGAGACACCATTCCCACCGCTCTCTGACTTCGTAGGAGACTGCTTCTCCAATTAAGTCAGAGCAGGTTCAGATGCGGGGAGACGGAGGACCACCTCTTTCATCTGATGTCTCTCGACGCTCGTCTCGGGAGAAGTGCATTTCTCTCTTCCTTAAACACCAAAAAGAGACGCCACCTCCTATGCTGAAGTCCCAGATGGTGTGATGATAAATACAACCGTCGAAGGACCGACAAGGGAGTTGCCCCCTCCATCGTTGTCCCCAGTTCCCAAGGACAGCTGAAACAAACTCCTGAACTGCTGTGGAAGGCGGTCAAGCGACTGATTAGCCCGAAGAACTTGAACCCTTAGGTCTATCCTCACAGGCGTGGAGGATTACGACCACCAAGATCAAGTCGACTAAGGCCAATCAAACAGGCCCTGAAGATCACGACCAAGCTTTCTTGACACAGGCCATAACCAAGGAAGGCCAAACGTGAAAGAGAAATAGGAGGAAATGGGAAGGCCACATGGTATGGAATTCTGGAATTGATACGAAAAATTTGAAAATTTGAAAATGAAGGAGAAATCGTTTTAGAAAACAGGGTCTCAAGAAGTGAATAGGAAAATCCCAAAGGCCTATTTAAAGGACCTAGGAACCGCTGCGATCGTGACAACTGTCAAGCATCAAGCACCGCTACGCGAATAGTCAGGCATGCGAAACGACGTGTGCATTAACCCGTAGTTAATGCGGTTAACCCCCCCTAATTAACCTCATTCAAGGTGATTTGATGGGAATGACAAGAATTTGACACGACTAATCACTACCTGATGTCACCGCCTAAAGATATGGAACGGCTCTTTGTATCGAATGCTATCCGAATTAACTTCCAGACTAATTGCCTCCTTCTCGCTATAAAATGATACAGATCAAAGGAATATCCTACAGTCTAATCTATCAACCACCTGGCATCTGTTAGAAGAAATGGAAGACTCCACAGCAACGTCAAAGGTGACAAAGCGGGTCCTAAAATGGGAAAACCGCAAATTGTGTTTAGGAATAACCAAGCTGGAGGTGGCTCTTCTAGAGAAAGAGGAGAGAGAAGGAGACTCAGAGGTCTAGAGCATCCAAGGGGCTCTCAAAGCGGCGAATAGCCGGGCGGAGCAACTTGAGCAAGACAACCATTCTCTTCGAGAAAGCCTAGAATTCGCAGAGAAGATGGAAGGGTACGAACCGGGTGAGTGCTACTACGCTCTCAAAGATCGCCTCCAATCAACGAAGAACCTCACGAACTATTACGAGAGGAAAAACAAATCCTTGAAGGAGGAACTGGCCTCCTTGAAGCAACGAAGGAGACTGCTCTAACAGTCATCATCGATAGCGATAAAGACTAGAAGGATTGCCCGAAAGGTCGAAGACTTGTGAATAACTTTGTTCTTTCTTTCCTTTTTTCTTTTTATGTTTCTGTTAATTAAACAATGTACAAGCAAAGGAAAAAAAGAAATTATATAATTTTGCTTCACATAGTTTTCCTACACCCTCTATCCGAGAAAACAAAAGTCTTGGTCTGTCCAAGCATCCAAAGCCTTCTCCTGAAGCAAAAGCCTTGGTCTGTCCAAGCATCCAAAGCCTTCTCCGGAATAAAAAGCCTTGGTCCGTCCAAGCATCTAAAAGCCTCTATCTGAGAAAGCAAAAGCCTTGGTCTGTCCAAGCATCTAAAGCCTTCTCCGGAAGCAAAAGCCTTGGTCCCTCCAAGCATCCAAAGCTTTCTCTAGAAGCAAAAGCCATGGTCCGTCCAAGCATCCATAGCCTTCTCCGAAAGCAAAAGCCTTGGTCCGTCCAAGCATCCAAAGCCTTCTCCGGAAGTAAATGCCTCGGTCCATCCGAACACTTCCTATTCATGAGAATAGAAGATGTTGGAGTATTAAAATGTAAAAAACCTCTGTCCGTTCGAGTAATCAAAAGCCTTCTCTGGAAGCAAAAAACCTCGGTCCGTCCGAGTAATCGAAAGCCTTCTCCGGAAGCAAAAAACCTCGGTTCGTCCGAGTAATCGAAAGCCTTCTCCGGAAGCAAAAAACCTCGGCCCGTCTGAGTAATCGAAAGCCTTCTCTGGAAACAAAAAACCTCGGTCCGTCCGAGTATCCCCAAACATTTTTAAGAACGTTTGGAAGTCAAAACATTTTTGCAAAGCGAGCAGGGAAACAAGACAAGCAGACATAAGAAGGAGCATATATTCAAGTCTTCACAAAAAATGTGTGCGTCCAAATACCAAAAAAGAAAAAATGAAAAGAAGTTTAAACCAGTAAGTAATATAGGGGCTCCACAATCTGGAGTTTACCCTAGAGAAAAAAGTCAGTTAGAGACATAAACAGTCTCGGTTGGGTGAACATCAGTAGAGGCGTCTTCAACAATCGTGCCATCACCTCCATTAGCATGGACACGAGCATCCTCGATCATCGTGCCCTAATCCTCAACAGAACGAACGACGCCAACCCCGCCCTCTGCAGCAGCCTCACCTCTGGAAGCCTTTAGATTCGTAGCTTGTTCAAATAACTCCTTTCGACGGTCAACGACGTCATCATAGGCTACCAGACTGATCGGCCCACCTTCCTTCTCAGATTGGTCCATCTGTAACTTGACCGAATCTTGTCCGACGGCAAGACCGATGAGAATGCAATCCACCGATGCCGTAGTCGCCATGGCCAATTTTCGCTGAAGGTCACCAATATTGTCGGGAAGGATCAGAAGTTCGGAAACCTGACCCGCAGCGAATCATTCTCCCACAAGACAACATCCAATTCCTCCTTGGCCTTCTTAAAGGACTCGGCTTCCCGGTTGAAGGTGTCCACGGCCTTAGACTCCTCCTTATGAGCAGCGTCCAGGTCTTCCAACGCCTTATTCCGAGCAGCCACTACCTCTTCCCGGGTCTTCTCAAGACGAGCAAAATCCTCCTTAACTTTCTCGAGTTCGGTCGACTGCTACAGTCCCTCAGCCTCGAGAGATGAGATCTTCTTGTTAGCCTTTTTTAAATCCTCCTTCAGTCGGAGACATTCAGCCAATGTCGAATTAAGAGAGCGGGCCGTCGTTCATCCGTCATCACCTCCGCAAACTTCTGCCTAAGCTCTCGATACTTCGTAAGCAGACTCTCTAAGTTCAGAGTAATCTGGGCGGAGGCCTGGATACCTTGGAAGAACAAACATATGTAAAAACATCAAAGCAAACGAGGATTGGCCGATGATATAAGGGCAAAGAAGAAGAAAACTAACCAGGAAATTCCGATGGCACATACGACAAAAGGTCTCTTCCTCACAATTGTAATCAAAGAGGGGCTCCAACTACACCACACCCAGATCTTGAGAAAATCCGACCAATCCATAGCCGTCGGAGGTAGTAGCTCTTATCGAGAGACCCCTGGTCGAAATCCACATTAAGGGGAGCAACCAGATGGAGCATGGTAGATACACCGGTCGCAGCACCCGACCCACTCGCCAAGGACGAAGTCTCTCCCAGTGGAAAGGGATAAGTAGACACAGTCAGACCAGGCAGGTGCAGAATTTCGTCATGCGGAATTTCAGCATCGAGAGTCCCTTCGGTTGACTGATCATTCCCCTATTCAGATTCCGAGTCAGATAAAACATGTGTATAATCAGGGGAAGGCAAATCCGCCTCAGAAGGATACGACTGATAAGCCATTCGAGGATACCTCAATGCACCCCTTACCGCATGTTCGAGCGCTCCAAGGACTCCACCACCCTTTCGCTGCTTAGAAACAGGGGAGTCCGCAGAAAGATCCATAGGAGAATTCGGGAGAAGATTTGCAAGGGGATTTGAACTGGTAGCCACTGCACCTCCCACAGAAGTGCTAGAAGCATTAATCACCACGGATTTCGACCGGCTTGAAGGACGAGTGCGATTGGGAGTGGCCACTTCTTTCCCTCTCTGGGTAGAAGGAAGTGCCTCTTTAGTTTTCTTCTTCCTCTTCCCCATATCCTGGAGAAGAGCAAAGAAAGCCATAGGATCAATTGAATTCGTAACCGGGGTAAGAGTAACGCCAGACATCTTGTTAGAGAGACCTAGAAAACAAAGAATGAAAGTCAGTTCCGAGTCACATCGCAAACAAAACCATTCAGAATAGAACATTTACGGGAAGTAATTGGAACGAAGTCCGAACGAGGAGTCCAGAGACGTGAAAAAACTTGCCAAGAATGTTGGGTGAACTCTTCCCAGTTGAAAGGCCCCAACTCCTTGAGAATCTTGTAGCACTACAGAGACTCCACGGAAATACTCTTCGGGAAGGGGTTTTTCACTGAAATAAAAAAAAAGAAGGGCAGAACGATTAGTTAAAGTCTTGGCCTACCAGGCTATAAAGTAACTCGGAACCCATTCCTCACCCTCGTCCTTCAAAGAGGTAGGGAGAGACGGCTTCCAGACGAGATAGAGCCTCGGATGAAGAACAAGAACTCTTTCCACTTCTTGTCGCACGAGTTCTCATCTACCAAGGAAGGTGTAGCGTGACTTTGAATGAGAAAATGCATTCTGTCCTGGACGTTTATACGAAGATCCCAGAAGTGGGAAACCATGCCCAAAGTAGGTTGGAAGCCTAAACCCGCACACAATACCTCTAGAGTGAGTAGGGACCTCAGAGTGTTCGGCATAAGCTGGCCCAAAGTAATACCGCAACTTAGAAGGAATTCACTCGACAAAGAAGAGAGGGGAACTCGAACACCCCATCGAAGGAACTTTTGATGGAGAGAAGTCCAACCATCCCCTGGAGAAAGGTAAACTCGCTCGGACGGCATGAGGAGTCTCATCTCGAATTCTTCGGAGATGCCATAATCCTCTCTCAATCTATCTAGATCGCCTGGCCTCATCCCCGACACGTAATGGAGAAGGCCGACATCCTCTTTGATACCCTTCGACTAGGTTTCTTTTCTCTTTTTCGCCTTCGAATTGGCAATGGGTGACCCAGGAGGACAAGGACAAGCAGTCTCACCTTCCAAGGAGGCCCCTTCTCCCCCCCCAACAATGTAGGAACAGATGACACGACCTGAGATGTGGCTTCACTGCCCATGGAATGACCTTTCTTTTTCCTTGTTCCTTCTTGAGCCGCCTCTACGGCAGGAACAGGAGGAAGAGGATGGGAAGGGTTATGAAATGTGGCTGTGTCCATCAAGGCTGGACCTATTCTTTCCAAAGGGCGAGAAGTAGGAGAAGGGACGAGGTCTATATCTAGACCAGCCTAAACCTCATAAATAGACCCAAGCTCACTCACAGAAGGGAGGAAAACTTCATCACTCACCAAACGAGAGTCGATGGTGGGCTCGTTCCCTTTAGGTTCACCCCGAAGTGTGGGGACAGTGTTGGCAGCATCAATACACACAGAAGACGAAGAAGCATCAGAATCACTCCTCTAAAAAACCAAACCATCATAGTCGTCGTCCCCTACGGTGAACCTAGGAGTCCTATGACTTCTAACTACATAGTTTCCCTCAAAAATATCAATTACAGAAAGAACAGGAAACAAAAGACAGAGAGGAGAAGCCTAACCTTCGAAGAAGAACAGGAAAAGCTTCGAGGGAACAAAGTGAAAACGGAGAAGAAGAATCGTTTGAAAGCAGACGATTTAAAAACGACTTCGAGATTCGAAAGGCAAACGAGCCTTGAAGTCTGAGGGAAAGCCCTATTTAAAGAAGGGAGCATGCGTCTAACCATCGCGACACGTGGGAAAGGTCGTGACGATCCAGATTACCTAAAACTCATTAGAATTCGCGCCCATCTGAAGATCCAACGGATCAATTTCGCAAGTAGCCATGTCTCTTGAAACGGACGCATCCATGAAAGAACGTGACGACTCCCGAAAGAAGGTCAATAGAGCCCGAGTCATAACAAGGCTGAGCCGGTCTATTTTTAGAAAAGTCGTGGTCCCCAACCACTCCAAGGTAGCACGATGATCAGGATGAGCATAACGCCCCTGATTCGATCAATCTACTATTCCCTGCATTGGACTTTCCGACCCAGAAAATAGGGGAAAACTGTAAAGGGTAAAAATAGCCCTCTTATGGGCTACGCTCACACCGGACCGATTCACATGGGGACAGGCCCATTCGAACCACAACCTGAAGGAGCCGACCCTTCTTGGACCGAATGAAAGCCCATTAAGCCTAGTCCCACGCTAGCCTTACCGATGAGCCCACGATCACAAGGTACTATAAAAGGCACCTAACCTATCAAATCAAGTATCTGTGAAAACAAGAACCATCAATCATTATACATTTTGACCTAATCCTTACGGCGTAAGGCATATCTCACCTACCACCACCTAACTTGATCGTCAGAGGGTTCTTGGCTGGTACCACACCGGTGCCCTTCTAACTGTCTCTCCCCTAAGTGTTTCAGGTAGCTCCGCCGCTAAGGAATAGCATGTGACGCGACGTGCTCAACTGTGTGGAAGTAGACTCGATGAAAAATACCCCACACAGTTTGGCACCCACTGTGGGGCCGTTCATCTTTGATTTTTGGCAAAATCCAGATACTCACGCGGTTCCTACGAGTCGAATCAATAAAAACTCATTCAAGCTCTTAATGAAAATGAAACCAAAGAAAAAGAAGTAACTAACAATGTTCAGAAACATGATGTTCAGAATCTCAACGCTTAGAACCTTAACCCGGCACCCGGAACCATCACCATCGCCCTGGTAGAGCACCGAGAGATGATGGAGGGGCACAAAGCTCTGAGAGAAGATGTACGGGAAATGAGAGCCTTTTTGGGGAAAGTCTTGGCAGCGGTCCATGCTAACAGCCAAAACATCCTGAACATTGATGAGAGAGGCCCTTCCAAGCCACGAACTGGCAAATCTCAGTCCAGGCGATGGCGTAGAAGGGCCACCACGTCTGATAAGGGAAAGAATGTGCCGGGAGACGACCTACGGACCAGGCTGACGGCCCGCCAATGAGAGGAAAACGTAAGTTTAGAGATCTCCTCGTCGAAGGAAAAAGACTCCCCAAGCAAAACAGGCCCTGCTCGGTAGACTTGAGACAGGGTGCCATCACAGAGGGATGAGGAAGGAAATCAGGATTCAAGCTACACAGGCAGCGGCAAGGGAAGCTCGGCATCTGCAGGCAAGGACAAACGTCGGGAAAAGCAGCAGAAGTACACTGATGCGAGGCAAATCCTCAAAGAAAAGCTAGCAAAGAAGGCATTCGAGAAAGGAGCCAAACCTAGTTTGGACGCCCGAGAACCGAGGGACTCTCCCTTTACGAGAGGGGTCATGTCCATTCCGCAGTTGAGCCACTTCATCCTCTCAAAGTTCGAAATGTATGACGGAACTAGGGATCTGATGGAACATGTGGCTCAGTTCGTCAATATGATGGAATCCTCGTGCGTGATCGGCCCCAATCTAGATGTCTTAACCTGTCGATTATTTCCCACAAGCTTGAAAGGTTCGCCCCTTTTATGGTTCAACAGCCTCCCTAAGAAGTCCATTAAAACCTTTTCAGATGTATCTTCGGCCTTCCTCAGTGAATATAACGTGAGTCAGAAATTCCCCAAAACGAACCACGACCTCTACGATGTGCTGATGGGGGAAAAAGAAGCCCTTCGGAACTTCATTATCAGGTTTTGATAGATAAAGCTAGAGGTCAAAGACTGCAATGACCTAGAGGCGGCTACCACATTCTCATGGGCCATACACCCGAACCATCCCCTCTGGAGGTCTTTCAACAAACAAAGGCCGACAACCATGAAAGAAGCATTGGACAGAGCTATGGCAAAGATATCGCAAGATGAGTCCGAAAGGGTAGCCCAAGAAATGCGGAGAACAGGGTCGAAATCTGAAGGGGTATGGAAGAAGAGAGAACCTCCCGCCGAGGAAAGGAAAGGAAGAGAGCACAGACGCTCGGATAGGAGAAAAGAAGAAAAAGGAGACAATATGAAAAGAAATTCTGTGTGAGTTAAGATCAGAGATCCGAAGAAGCGTAGCCCAGAACGAGTCCTCCACACGGAGACGGTTCATTCATTCCGAAAGGAAGATAGAGAGAAGAGGCCGCGATATGCCCAAAAAAGTCTGGAAAGAAAGGAACCCTACTGCAGGTTCCATAAATCTAAAGGGCAATGCCACGGAAGACTGTAAGATCCTCGCCCGGGAAATAGACTGCGTGTGCGAGCAAGGTCTGATCCAAAGAATCGATAGGCAAGATCCGAGGGACAAAGATGAGAGGCTCGCCGCACCCGCGGAAGTGCAGGGGGACGGTCAAATAAGTTCGATCCACTGCACTGGAGAGTCTATCAATGCTCACAAAAGGTCTCATCGTGAAGCTAGACTCCCTGTCTATCGAGTCGAGCACACTTCTAAGGATTTGATTAAGTATTCCTAGAAGGATCTAGAAGATGTACACTTGCCCCACAACAACGCGCTAGTAATAGCGATATCTATCAGATCCTATACGGTCAGCAGGGTTCTAGTAGACCCAGGTTCTTCCATCAATATACTCTATATGTTGGCATTCCGAAGTATGAAGCTCAGAGAATCAGATCTCACGATGAACTCACAGGACCTAGTGGGATTCAACGGAACGGTGACGAGATTCAACAGAACTATCAAACTTCCAGTTAGAGTCGAGGGCGGAAACCCAATGGCCCTCCTCCATGTCATAGACGCCCGCTCGGGATATAATGCCTTACTCGGAAGGCCGTGGATTCACAACATGGGGGCACACCCTTCAACTCTTCACCAAAAGCTGAAGTACCCTACTGAAAAAGGGATCAGGGTCATAAAGGGGGACCAACAGGTCGCGAGATCATGCCTGGTCGAAATCGTCAAGCTGAAATCTTAATGTCAAGCATAGCAGCTACAGGGTCAGGGCCCCGAAAAAGGCCCGCCCTTTGCTCGACCAAGAATTGAAGCGCCTGAGGATGGATCGGTGAAAATCTTAATCCATCCAGAAGACCAGGAGAAAACGACGAGCATTGGGAAAGATCTGAAAGAAAATCTGAAAGACGAATTGGCAAACCTCCTATAAAAGAGTTGGAAGATGTTCGCAAGGGATCACATGGACATGCCCGGTATAAGCTAGGATATCATAATTCACAACCTCGAAGTTGATCCGAATCGACCTCCCGTCAAACAGAAGAGGCGCAAATTCGCACCTGAACGAAATGACATAATCAACGAGGAAATTCAGGAACTCCTAGAAGCATGTTTCATCCGAGAGGTAAAATACCCTAATTGGCTTGCCAACTTTGTGGTCGTGAAGAAGAAGAATGGGAAATGGAGAGCATGTATTGACTTCACGGACCTCAACAAAGCTTGCCCAAAAGACTCCTTCCCATTACCAAAAATAGATCAACTAGTAGACGCTACAGCCGGCTATGAACTGCTCAGTTTCATAGACGTCTTTCCCAGGTACAACCAAATCAAGATGAACTCAAAAGATAAAGAAAAAATCTCGTTCATAACTGTAAAGGGTAAAAATAGCCCTCTTATGGGCTGCGCTCACACTGGACCGATTCACATGGGGACAGGACCATTCGAATCACATCCTGAAGGAGCCGACCCTTCTTGGGCCGAGTGAAAGCCCATTAAGCCTAGTCTCACGCTAGCCCTACCGATGAGCCCACGTTCACAAGGTACTATAAAAGGCACCTGACCTATCAAATCAGGTATGTGTGAAAACAAGAACCATCAATCATATACATTTTGACCTAATCTTTGCGGCGCAAGGCATATCTCACCTACCACCACCTAACTTGATCGTCGGAGGGTTCTCGGCCGGTACCACACCGATGCCCTTTTGACTGTCTATCACCTAAGTGTTTCCGGTAGCTCCGCCGCTAAGGAATAGCACGTGACGAGACGTGCTCAACTGTGTGGAAGAAGACTCCGACAAGAAATACCCCACACAACTACAATACTTTAATTAAATTATAATTTAAACTTAATTAATTTAAATTTAATCTAATTACACAATAACTAAAATACTTTAATTAAATTATAATTTAAACTTAATTAAATTATAATTTAAACTTAATTAATTTAAATTTAATTTGATTACACAATAACTAAAATATTTTATTTAATTACAACGTAAATAATTTAAACTAATCCTAATTAAAATTAAACAAAATTAAACTATATATACTAATTAAAATCTAAATTTAACTATAATAATTTATAACTAAACTATAATCATACTAATGTAATTAAACCCCGAAAGTAACCTAATTATATAAAATATACTAAACTAATTTATAACTACCTAAATTAACATAATGAATTAAAATCTAAGTAAAGCGAAACATAATAATTAAAATCTAACTAAAATGAAACATAATTAAACGAATTCAAAAATTACGAAATTAATTGGAAATGAAAAAATGAGATAACTAACCGTTTTTTGGGGAATGGAGGTTGGGGGAACGGGGGTTGAGGGAACGGGGAGGGAAAGAAAAGAAAAGGGAAAAGAAAGAATTGAAGGCAGAACTGAATGGGGAAGGAATTCAGTTTCTGCCTTCTTATTTTGATTTTTGCGACCATCTATTATGACGGAATATGGGAAGTCGTGCGTGGGGGGAATTGCAATCCCAGGGTGGCAAGTTTAAATATGTAATTATTAAAATTTGCGACCTCAGGGTCGCAAATGCTCTAGTCACCGCCAAAATTTTCATGAAAATTGAAAAGTGCCGCGAACAAATGCGACCATATGGTCGCAAAAGTAAAAAAACATTTACAGTTTTCAATAAAATTGCGACCATATGGTCGCATATTTACATTGAGAACGTAAAAAGTTTTATATTTGTCAATAAAATTGCGACCTAAAATTGCAACCATTTGGTCGCAATTGTACATTGGTATCCTAAAACAACTTTACAACTGTCAATACAATTGTGACCATATGGTTGCATTTGTTAGTGGCCATTTGCGACCAGATGGTCGTTAATATATATATATTTTTTGACAAAGTTTTAAATGCAGCAATCAAAAGAAAAATAATTTGTTTCAGTCATCATCCTCTGTGTCTTCGGTTCCTACTACAGGTTCAGCATCAGATTCTTTTTCAGTTTCTTCTTCAACTGTTTCATCTGCTGAAGTTTCATTCTCACGTTCACGCACAATTGGAACATCTGTACTGTCCTGTAATGTCCTCGTTCCATCATTCAGTAGCCGAGCAGTACTAGCGTTCTGACTATCGTCAATCGCACGTAATCTTATTTCGTCTTCCTGGAAAGCACTATGCTCTGTAATGTTCTTATCGAAGATACCTTCTTCTATGCGGCACGATTTTACTTTACAAACAACTAACCAATCTATCAGGTCTCGTTTGTTACATGGATAGTTCAGATAATAGACTTGAATCGCTTGTGAAGCCATGACAAAACTATCTTCTATGCGCATACGTTTAGAATTATTAATCTCCACGATCTGCAAATGAGGCAGCTTACAAATTTCGTCTCATCTCGTTTTCTCGAACCACGTGCAGTTGAACATAACAATGCATTTTAGAGTCGGACTTACGTATTGAATCTCAATGATCTCATCTATTACTCCGATACAATCGTCTTCATTGGTGCCGAAAACTTGAGCCTTTATGCAAACCTCACTATTGTTCGTTGCTCTGTTAACTGAATGCGCCTTCGTTTGAAATCTATTCCATTACCAACGTATCCAGTATATGATCTTGCAACCCATGCAGGTCCTTTTTCAAAAAAAATAATGCGAGAATCAGTTACTGGCAATGTAGGTGAGTCAACCTATCATCGCATATATTAAAAGGTAAATTCAAATTGCAATATATATTACAAAATAAATTTGACATAAATTCGCCACAAACTCACATATGCACATAACCAACAACGAAACCTTTGTCAATCATTGATTCCTCGTTAGTGGATGTAATACCAGGCTGTAGCATTCGAACGTATAGGTTTAGAAATAATCTATATGATGTACAATAAGTTAAACAAATTGTTGAAACGTTCAAATTGTTTAAATGATGAAAAAAAACTTACTTTAGGTATGGCTCCACTTCTGTGCAGTTGCATAACACATACGTTTGGATAAGGTGATACTTAGCATCTGTCAACGGCCTTCGCACCCATTTACCAACAGTCATGCCAGCCTCTGTAAATATGGACAAGTCATTTACATCAACACCTTATAGTAAATTTTCAACAACGTTTCGCTTCACCGATCGATACTGCTCTGTAATGTGCTGATCAAAATATTATAAGCAAAATGTCGTAGCCTCCTGCGTAAGGTACGCACTACAGACAGATCCTTTTACTCGTGATTTATTTCCGACCGTCTTCTTCAACCGACGTAAGTACCTGTCGATACAACGTAATACATATATATTTAATGCGCAAAGAATGCGTACGTTAAATATTCATAAAATGAGTGTTTACCTTTCAAATGGGTACATCCAGCGGTAATGCACCGGACCTCCTAAGAATGCCTCGTGTGGAAGATGTTCCATTAAGTCAAAAAAGGCAAGTGGGAACATTGCCTCCAACTTACAAATGATAATAACAATCTCTGAACTCATTGATGCAACAATTTCGTCGGTCAATTAAGTACAAGTCAAGTCCCTAAAAAAACACTTAACTGCGCAAGCGGCTCCCAATGTCTATGCTCTAGATATGGCCTGAACACGACCGATATCAAACGTTGCATGAATACATGACAATCATGGCGTTTCATCCTGAACATTATATGTTTTTGGCTGTCAATACAGCGATTGAGATTAGAAACATATCCGTCTGGGAATTTGATTATTCTTATCCACTCAAATAATGTCTTTTTTTCCCCTGTGGTCAACATGTACTTCGCTTTAACATAATGATCATTAGCATCAGGCTCCAACTCAGGGCGATGACATATATCTCGGATATCATAACGTGCCTTCATATTGTCCTTTGTTTTTCCCGGAACGTTCAGAATAGTGTTGAAAACATTGTTAAAGAAATTCTTCTCAATATACATTACATCCAAGTTATGTCTGATAAGTAGATCTTCCCAATACGGTAGATCCCAAAAAATACTCTGTTTCTTCCAACCTCTGTTCTTCTCAGCTAACTTGTTTGCATTCTCTGCACCTTCACATGTAATCTTCGGCATACCTAGAGCATCTATACCATGAAGAATTTGTCACCCACTAAACATTGTCGGAGGTATCTATTTTCGTGCACATCGACATTTCTTCTAGTCACTATTGTTAGAACAAAATGAATGATTCAAAGGAAGAAATCTTCTATGACGATTGAACCAACAAGTTCTTAGAGAAAATGCATCTGTGTCAAGCATGCAATGTAGACACACGTATTTTTCCACCGTACTCCATCCTTTAATTAGAGGATGAGAGAAGGTATAAATTAATTAACTACATATTATGACTAAGCAAGCAATTGTCAAGACTAAACAGATAAAAGTATAAATAATATATTGAACATACCTAATAACATTGAATATGCTGGGAAGTCACTGATCAACCAAATTAATGCAGCACATATCAAGAAATTTTGTTTCCTTGATATATCGTATGTCATAATACCATCAGTCCACAACGTTTTCAACTCTGCAATAAGTGGTTGCAAATACACATCCAGTTTCTGTTTTGGACTTTTCGGACCAGGAATGATCACTATTAAAAAAATCATCGGGTCTTTCATGCACATCGAGGGTGGCAAGTTATACGACGTCACCATCACCGGCCATACTGAATATGGTGCTCCTGATGCCCCAAAAGGTTTAAAGTCGTCCGTGCATAATCTCAATCTGACATTTATAAGATCTTGGGCAAACTCTAGATGACAATTATTCAAATGCTTCCACGCCCTAAACCCTAAACCCGTTATGAGGGATGTCCCATAACTCCATCATCTTGAGAATTCTTGTGATGCTATCTCATGTGAGAAGTTGTCACATCTGATGCATACAATCATTGTAGACCACTAAAAAAAAAAGTCAAAATGCGACCAACCATTTGCGACAAAAAAAAAGTGGTAGTTTTTTGGTGACCATTTGGTCAGTTGTTTTAAAGGTTGACTGAAAGTGACCATCTGGTCACTTTTTTTGCCACCAAAATCAGAAGGAGTCATAAAAAATGGCGCAAAATTACGGCGCGAAAGAAGCGACCATTTGGTCACCTGCAAAAACGACCAAGTGGTCGCATTTTTGTGACTTAAAAAATGACTTGGTAGCAAAAAATGGCGCGAAATTATGGCGTGAAAGAAGCGACCATTTGGTCACCTGAAAAAACGACCATCTGGTCGCATTTTTGTGACTTCAAATATAGTTTGGTAGCAAAAAAAAGGAGCGTAATTTTAGTGGGAAGAAAGCTACCAGTTGGTCGCCTTTGGAAGTGACCAGTTGGTCGCATTTTGGAGACTAGAAATATACTTTGGTAGCAAAAAAAAGGCGCGTAAATTTGGCGAGAAGAAAGCTACTAGTTGGTCGCCTTTGGAAGTGACCATCTACGCATTTTTGCGACTTAAAATATAGTTTGGTAGCAAAAAAAAGGCGCATAATTTTGGTGCAAAGAAAGCTACCAGTTGGTCACCTTTGGAAGTGACCATCTGGTCGCATTTTGGAGACTAGAAATATACGTTGGTAGCAAAAAAAAAGGCGCGTAAATTTGGCGGGAAGAAAGCTACCAATTGGTTGCATTTCGATGTGACCACTTGGTAGTAAAAAAAGACGGGAAATTTTGGCATGGGAAATATGACCAGATGGTAGTAATTTTGCAACCATAAGGTCGCAATTAAGCAGAGGAATGCATTATAAAATCTCCTCCTCCCATTGCTTGTAAAGATAAGAAAAAAGAAAAATGAGAGAGTGGATGTATATTCGTTTGATAGACGGGTATTTGAGCGATGAGTTGGTGGCCGGGGTTGAACAGTTTGTTAACTTTTGCAAGACAACTGTCCATTACGCACATTATGGTGAAAAGCTACGATGTCCGTGCAGAAAATGCGACAATAGGAGAATCATACCGGTTCAAGATTTGAAGGTTCAACTTTATAGTCGGGGATTTGTGGAGAATTATTATCACTGGGTGTATCATGGGGAGACGAGGGAAATGTTTGACGTTGCAGTACAGGAAACGAGACAGTACGAGGGTAGCAGCTCGAATGCGGACGCTGTCGTCGAAGAACCCAATGAAATACAACAATATAGTCAGATGCAGCAGATGATACTTGATGGTGTGGGATATGAAGGGATGATTTAGTAAAATAGAGGAATTTTATTTAGTAAACTTATTAACATTTAATAACGGATCTATTAACATCATGCAATTTGTGATAAAAACATGTAGATTCATGCTTAATTTCGAAAATTAAAACCCTTTTACTTACATTGAGTAATTAATGGAGAATCGGTTGAAGGTTTCTTTACAGCATCAAATCCTCAGCAACACCGGATCTTCTATGCTATATCTCGATCGAATGCAAAACCGATTTGTGGGAATCGAACCGGAAGAACAAAAGAAGAGAAATTTCTTCTAAATTTTTCCCTAAGGAAAATCGGCAATTGGACAAAAAATTGAGAGAGAATTTTCACTTTTCTAATTAAAGTGAGAAGTGTGTAAAATATGAATCCCAATGGTCATAATTATAGAAAAATATGATATCTAATCTAACTAGATATGCTAATCTATTAATTATTAGATAATAGAAAATAAATAAATAAAAATATATTTATAATAATCTTTCAAATTCGTTTGCACTATGACCATTCACGCTGACGTGCCAAATCTAAAGATTTACATATATATATATATATATATATATATATATATATATATATATATATATATATAATTAGAAAAAATTCAAATAATAATTTCTAATTAATTATTTTGGGCCAAAACCAATTTGTTTCTTAAACCAACTGTATTTAATCCTCTCTAATATTTATTATTAAATTAAATAAACTCATTATTTAATTAATAATACTAATTATTAATTTCCATTTAAATAAACTCATTATTTAAATAATTAATAATATTAATATTAATTCCTGTTTAAATAATTTATTTATTTAAACAATTAATTTTGCCGTAAAATATTATAATTGATAATGTTATATTAATTTCTATTTAAATAAGCTCTTTATTTAAACAATTAATATTGTATCAATATTATTAATATTTATATTAATTATCATATAAATAATCTCATTATTTAAATAATTAATATTGCCTAATTTTAAGTAAATTATATTACTTAAATTATTTGTTCTTCCTAAGTTAAACTAATAACTTAGTTTTGCTACAACTACATTTGGGCTAGCATAGGGAGCCGATGGACCTATAGATCATGAGCTTAATAATTAGTCAATTAAGTGATTAACTCATAATCAGTTAATTACTTATTATTTAACTATGAATAATTCCACTATAGATTCATAGCTGAATCCCCCTCACTATAGATGAGTTATGTCCATTTAGTTTATCTTTTATTTATATCTGTGATATATCCTTCACGTCGAACCTCATAATTACAGGCGGATAAATTTACCGTTTTGCCCCTGTAATTACCGGTTTATCCTTGTGTTCCCACTGATTCTACAATGAACTTTATCTTTAGTCGAACTAGAGATAATATACTTCTGTGATCAATAGAAGTCGTGGCGCCACTTGTTCATGTCTCGAATCAGTACATCAAGGGAGTTTCCTAAAGTTCCTAAAATGTTTAGGTATCGCACTGATACCGTTAATTTATAGGAAAGTTATGAATTCCATCTCGTGAAAATGAGTTCCCAGCTACTTATCTAGTCATGTTCCCAAAAAGAAGTGTATTGAGCGTTCTTACGGATCGCTCTCAACCATGTGAATCAAAGAACATAACTCAACAAATAGGAGTCCGCATTTCACTCAGGATTGAGATCTATCACGGTTGATAAACTTAGTTTGATATTCGATCATTTCTCGTAAGCCTGGTACTAATGAGAAATTTGATCGAACATCGTGGTCCTGTCTTATACAATCAACATTGCATATGATACTTCCATTTCATGTCTCCCACATGAATGATCAGGATTAGATCATTTGTCTATAAACAAAATGCGAAGCTATCAACAGTGTTATCAGGATAAGGTTCCCAAACGTTATCCATTTACTGTAGACACTTTTAAGTTACTCATCTCGACTTTAATCCTCTCGTATGACTCACATTCTAAGTCGTGATTTCATAAGAGTAACTTAGGGTTTACTAGTTGAATGTTTGATATTAATATATTTCCATATATTCCTAATATCGTCAATTGAATCAATCTAGATAATATAAAAAACTTATGTTTATTTATTTAATTTATTCGGAATAAATTATTATAATTAAATAATTACAAGTTCTAGGACACCACTCCTAACAAGATATTAGGGCGGAAATGAAAGTTATCGTGAAAGTTTGAATGTAGACGACGAAATAGAAGGGGTTGTTGAAGAAGAAATGAATCCGGAAGCACGTAAGATGCACGATCTACTGAAGACAGCGAGTCAATCGTTGTACGAAGGTTGTCAGGTTAGTCAACTTGCTGCTGCTACATAACTTTTAAATATAAAAGCACAGTATAACTTACCTGCTAGAGGATTTGATTCGGTCGCATCATGGTTTCGTTGATGTGCTCCACAAGAAAACCTGATGCCGCAAAGTTTGTACGACACGAAAAAGCTAGTGAAGGGACACGGGTTACCTGTAGAGAAGATAGATTCGTGTCGAAATGGATGCATGATCTACTGGGTTGTGGATGCGGATCTGCATCACTGCAAATTCTGTTTTCTTCTAAGATATAAACAGGGGAAATGCGGGATGATTCTGTACGCCCACATGTTCTACTTACCGCTGACCCCACGTCTGCAACGGTTGAATACATCGGATGTCACAGCTTCAAACATGAGATGGCATCACGAGCACGCACAGGATGAAGGTGTTATGCGACATCCCTCAGACGCTGCAACTTGGAAGCATTTAAATAATTGTCATCCTTATTTTGCACAAGATCTGAGAAACGTGACATTAGGCTTATGCACAGATTGCTTTAACCCGTTCGGGGCATCCGGGGCACAATATTCAGTTTGGCCGATGATAGTAACCCCGTATAACTTGCCACCCTCGATGTGTATGAGAGACCCGGTGATTTTTCTCACAGTGATCGTACCTGGCCCGAAAAGTCCAAAACAGAAGCTGGATGTGTATTTGCAACCACTTATCGTAAAGTTGAAGAGGTTGTGGACAGACGGTGTCATGACGTACGACATCTCAAAGAAACAAAATTTCTTGTTGCGCGCGGCGTTAATCTGGACGATCAGTGATGTAACGTCCCGTTACTTTTGGGGGTGAAATTTTATTTATTTATTTTAATTAAAGCTTTTAAGATTAGTTTAAATTCAAAAATTTCGATTTAGTAGTTATTTTCGTCCGAAATTTTTTTTAAATCGTTTTAATACTTTAAATTTGTTTTGGTGACATTAATAATTATTAATAGGCCAATTAATAATTATTAATCACCTTTAAACTTATTTAAGAGCTTCGGGTTTCGTTTTTTTAAAGTTAAAACAAAAGAGGGACGTAGGCGTCATTTCCCAATTTGTTAAACATCTAAACACTATTCCTCCTTCTCTTTAAATAAGCCAAAATTAGACAAAATATGAAATTTTCTTCTCATTTTTCATCCCAAACCCGTAGCTTAGAGAGAAAGAAATCGTCGCCCCGGCTTCGTTTCTCGACCATTTTGCGTGATTTCGGATGCGTTGGAAAGCTCTCGCCGAGACCTTTCTACCCATCCTAACAATCAAGGTTTTCGCTCGTTTTCTCGAGGCTTAAAGGTATGTTAAAGTTTCTTAATTTTGATGTGAATAGTGTTTTAATGGTGGATTTGAGTTGTAATCTTCAAATTCGTTCACCGAAGCTTGAGGGTTTCATTTGGGGAAGTCTTTATAGTCAATTTTAGAAACTTTCCCTAAACCCTAAAACCGAGTTTGAGCCGGAAACCCGTCCCTTGTGATTTTCCCTCTTTGGGCTATGTTTATGATGTTAGGTTTATTGTGTTTTTACTATTTACTTAATTTTTTTCGGAAATCATTTAATATGCAAAACCTATTTTTCGGTTACCCATTGATTTTGCAAACCTCCAAAGTATTCGAAACCAACCCAAAACACCTCTAAGATGCATAAAAGCCGGAAAACCAAACCCGAACCCTACTTTCCCTTGTATGGCCGAGAGCACCATAAGGGTAGAATCCGGGATTTTCGCGGTTTTATATGTTTAGTTGTTGTTTGAATGTTTTCCGGTTAATTAATGTTCTTTAGGAATAATTCGTTTGTAGGATTGTGAATTGATCGTGAATTTACAACCTCGGATTATTCGGAGCTTGTCTTCAAGCTAAGGTGAGTTTAATGTGAAAGTTAGTGGTTTTATGAATTTAGTTTCATTATGTAATTGTTTATCGATGTTAAGAGGGAGATAACTTCTTAGGATTAAGTTTTGGTTGGAGACTTTGATTCGGAAGTGTGTGTGGAAAGTTTGGAATTATGGTTAGTTCGATGATTAAAGAACATCGGAGAGGTTTGGAAGTATGGTAATGTGATTTGGAGATGTTAGATGAAAATGGAATGGAAGTTACTTTGATGGTTTTGGAAGTTACTTTGATTGATTTGAAAGTTACTTTGATGGATTTGGAAGTAAAGTAATTAGAAGATGCACTTGAGTGATAACTCGTGTAATCTAGTTGGTTAGGTTTCTAATTAACTTAGTAGAATTCTTTGGAGTTTAGCTAACTTTTTGGGGACCTACGGCACATTGATTATGCACGTGATAGTATGTGATTTTGATCCATATGTAATCATGGTGAGATGATTTGTGGTGACCTTAGGCACATTGATTTACACATGGTAATATGTTGATTTTGGTCCATATGTATCATGGTGTGATGATTTGTGGGTACCTTGAGCACTTTGATTCTGCACGTGATAGTATGTGATTTTGATCCATATGTAATCATGGTGAGATGATTAGTGGGATAGTACATGGTAGTATGTGATTTTGATCCATATGTAACCATGGTACTATGGTTTGTAACTAGCACATGATAGTATGTGATTTTGATCCATATGTAATCATGGTGTGATGATGGCACTATGGCTCATGATAGTATGTTGACTTCGGTCCATACATATCATGTTGCGAGAGTTTGTGATACGGCACATGATAGTATGTGATACGCTCCATACGGTATCATGGTGCGATGATTTGTTATATGGTGAAATTCCTGATATCTATATGGTGAAATTCCTGATACCTATATGGTGAAATTCCTGATACCTATATGGTGAAATTCCTGATATCTATATGGTGAAATTCCTGATACCTATATGGTGAAATTCCTGATATCTATATGGTGAAATTCCTGATATCCAATGTGATGAGAGTCACGATGATTTGTGATATGGTACATGATAGTATGTTGACTTCGGTCCATACGGTATCATGGTACGGTAACTTGAGACATGGTACGACCGTATGTGGTATGTTGATTTCGATCCATACAATAGCACGATACGATGAAACTTGTTTGGTAATAAAGATAGTTAATGTTACCTTTACATATTCTTTAGAATTGTGTAGTAAGACTTAGTAGTGAATGTTACTTTACTTTAAGTCTTTATATCTATCTCTTGGTAATGATTGACGATTACGGGTAGTATATGACTATCGAATGATTGTATGGAAATTGGAAGTGTGGATGTGGGTAGTATTGAGCATTTTAGGCCTTTGGACACGATTTCGGTTATGAGATTTTGTTCATAGGATTACTTGCTTTCATTTTACTCTCACTAGCATTGTTTGCTAATGGTGCTACACCACAATATTTTCAGGTAAACCCCGTGCCAAGAAGCGTGGTAGAGGAGGTGGAGCCGCGTGACTTGACGAGATGGTGCAAGGACAATATTAAGAACTCATTTTTGGTTTAGCATTCATTGAAATGCTTGTAAATTTTTCCATCTTTACATACTTGTGTCTTTTTGAGCCCGAAAGGGTATTTGTGTAAAATATGTCTATGTTTTATGGTCTAAATATCTTTTGGAATGCGAAATTCCCGATTTATAGCTTTCTCTGAAAATTTGGGTTGTAAACAGGTTTTGGTTATTCGATTTTTAAACGAACCCATGCCGTTTTTCTTTAAAAATTGAGTCTTCCGCTGTGCATTTGAATTTAAAGAATTTAACGGGTTCGGGTCGTTACAAGTGACTTCCCTACGTATTCAATGTTGTCAGGTATGTTGCGTGTACGTTCATTATTTCTTGAGTATGAGTTTTGTTATTGTTTTGCTTAGCGTTCATTAGTTTAATAATTGTAAATATTGATCCCCATCCTCTATTAAAGGATGAAGTACGGCCGGTAAATACGCATGTCCACATTGCATGGTAGACATAGATGCGTTTTACCTCAGAAACGGTCAGAAAACTGGTTGGTTTGATTGCCACCGGCGATTTCTGCATTTGAATCACGCGTTCCGTTCAAACAGTACTGACTGGAAGAAGGGTCGGCAAGTAAGAAAGGAAACCCCCCTGATAATGTACAGTGGAAGGCAGATTCTGCACAGTATAGATGCTATAAGGATGCGGAAGATTACAGTGGAAGGTGCAGAGCTTGCAAACAATGCGGCTGGAAAAAACACGGGTTGGAAGAAACGGAGTATTTTTTGGGATCTACCGTATTGGGGACACAACCTGGATGTAATGCATATCGAGAAGAACTTATTCGAAAACATTTTCAATACGGTTTTGAACGTTCCTGGCAAAACAAAGGACAATCTGAAGGCACGTTACGATGTACGGGAGATATGTAACCATCCTGAGTTAGAGCCTGACGACAATGATAATTACGCAAAAGAAAAGTACATGTTGACGACGAATGAAAAGAAAACACTATTTGAGTGGATCAATTCCATCAAATTCCCTGACCGATATATTTCGAATCTGAGTCGGTGTATAGACAGTCAAAAACATGTCATGTTTGGGATGAAAAGCCACGACTGTCATGTATTCATGCAACGATTGATGCCCGTCGCGTTCAGACCGTTTCTAGAGAACAAACATTGGGAGCCGCTTGCCCAGTTGAGTGTTTTTTCAGGGACTTGACTTGTACAGAGCTAACTGAAGCTACTGTCGCTTCAATGAGTTCGGAGATCGCTGTTATTATCTGTAAGTTGGAGCGAATGTTCCCACCTGGTTTTTTTTACTCAATGGAGCATCTTCCAGTGCATCTTCCATACAAGGCATTCTTTGGTGGTCCGATCCATTATCGCTGGATGTACCCATTTGAAAGGTTAGCACATTTACTTTGTATATAGTTCAAGGTTTTTTTAATGTTAAACTTATCAGAGGTTTAATTAATTGTTTGTACCCACAGGTACTTACATCGGTTGAAAAAGACAGTTGGAAATAAAGCAAGAGTCGAAGGATCTATCTGTAGTGCATACCTGACGCAAGAGACTACCACTTTTTGTTCATACTACTTTGATCAACACATTGCCTAGCAGTTTCGTCCAGGGACTCGAAACGTTTTCGAAAATTTACTTGAAGGTGTTGAGGTAAACGACCTGCCCATATTTACTGAACCTGGCATGACAGTTGGAAGATCAATGCGTAGGCCGTTGGCCGATTCTGAGTATCACGTAATGCAAAGCTACGTGTTATGCAACTGCCCAGAAGTCAAGCCTTACATCAAGTGATTTCTCGTAACGTTACATTATTCCATTGACTTAAATCACAACTGTTTAAAATATTTTCTTACTATTTTCGTAACATAGAGACTATTTCTGAACGTATACGTTGAAATGACACAAGTCGATCTTACAGCCGCTGAGGAGGGGTCAATAATCAAGAAGGAGTTTCGTTCCTGGTTTAGTGCATACGTGAGTTATTTGAAATTGTCAAAAATATCATGTCAAGTTATTTGCTGAAAAATACTATATCCTTCTAATTATACTCTATGTGTGCTGAATGACAGGTGGACTCCCCTACGTTACCGGTAGATGATCCTCGCATTATTTCTTTGGCAAAGGGACCTGCACGGAATGCAAGGTCATATATCGGATGAATCGTCGTAAGGATTGATTTCAAACGAAGGCGCATTCTGTTAACAGGGCAACAAACAACAGTGGTGTTTGCATAAAAGGTCAAGTGTTCAGCACTGAAGATGATTACTTTGGAGTAATCGATGAGATTCTTGAGATTGAATACGCAAGTCTGACGCTAAAATGCATTGTTCTGTTCAACTGCACTTGGTTCGAGACAACCAGAAGAGGCGGAGTCCGTAAGATTGATCATTTACAAATCTTTGAGGTAAACAAGTGAAAACATATGCGCACCGCTAATAGGTTTGTCCTGGCTTCACATGCGATTCAAGTTTATTACCTGAACTATCCGAGCAATAGACGAGATCTAACAGATTGGTTAGTTGTTTGTAAAGTTAAACCACGCGAGGTAGAAGAAACAATGTCCGAGAAAGACGACCATGCAGACGAAGCCGGTGCTTTTCAAGAAGATCAAATAATATGCCGTGCAATAGACGATGGCCAGAATGCAGGTACCGCACGTCCTTTGAACGATGGAACGATAACATTGCATGATGACGATACAAATGCTTCCATTTCTCACGAACGTGACATTGATGCTGAATTTATTCGAGATGATGAAGAAGAAGAAGAAGAAATAGAAGACGAAGAAGAAGAAGAAATGACTGAAGAAACTGAGGATGAAGAATAATACACTTTGTAAATTTATATGATTCACTGTATGTTTTATAATATCGTCATTGTTGTATTTCATTAAACAATATATATAAATATGTTTTAATCTCCATTAATTTATATATATTAAAAAATATATAGAGAGGTATAATTACGACCATATGGTCGCATTTAGATTCCAAAATACGACCATCTGGTCGTATTTTGGAAGCCAAATGCGACCATATGGTCGTAACGCTGAAAATGTAGACTTAAGTTTTTTAAAAAATTTGTATTAATTTACGACCATTTGATCGTAATTTTGTGACTATCTAGTCTCTTTATTCAGCGGTAAATTTAAATTTTAATTAAATTTTTGGCAGTGAATTTGAGAATTACGACCATTTGGTCGCAAAATATGACGGTGAATTTGACAATTACGACCAAATGGTCGTAATGCTTGATAGGAAGTGTGATGTGATAGCTTGTTGTCATAAGGACACACTTACGACTAGTTGGTCGCATTTTTAAGAAAATACGACCATCTGGTTGTATTTTTCAAGCAAAAGGCGACCATCAGGTCGTAATCGAGCTACTTTTCGTTTTTCGTCATGATTTCGAAATTGCGACCATTCGTCATGATTACGAAATTGCGACCAGATGGTCGCAATTTTTTATTTAAAATTTCCACCAGATTTCTTTCCCCTCCCCCACCCGATTCCTCTCTTTTTTTCTTTAATTTCTTTTCTTCCTTTCCCCCGTTACTTTTTGCCCGTTCCACTCCCTTGTTCGTTCTTACCTTTCTCGTTCACCGTTCCCTGTTCTCCGTTCTTTCACCCATTCCCATTTCAAAAATCTCCAAAACCCGGTAGCGTATTCGAGGTTAGTTTTCGTTTTAATTAAGTTATTATAAATTGTTTTAGTTTCGTTAAATTTAGTTACATTTAATTGAATACTTTAGTTTAGCTTTAAAATAGTGTAATTAATTACTTCATTAATTATGTTTAGTTAGTTACTTTAATTTGTTTAGTTAAACTTAGTTAAGTAATTAGTTAATTTAGTTAAATTACTTTTAGTTTAATTACTTAATTAAATTTAGTTTAATAAATTATTAATTTAATTTAGTCACATTATTAGTTTAGATTACTTTTTTTAAATTAATTTAATTTAATTAAGTTGATTAATTAGTGTAGTTTACTTACTTTAATTAATTTAATTTACTTTAGTTTCATTAATTAATTAATTTAGTTTAGTTAAATTACTTTTAGTTTAATTACTTAATTAAATTTAGTTTAATAATTATTAATTTAATTTAGTCACATTATTAGTGTAGATTACTTTTTTTAAATTAATTTAATTTAATTAGGGTTGATTAATTAGTGTAGTTTACTTACTTTAATTAATTTAATTTACTTTAGTTTCATTAATTAATTAATTTAATTTAATTTAATTTAGTTAAATTAAATATATTAGATTAATTTAATTACTTACTTAACTATTTTTCTTTAATTTAATTAATTAATTTAGTTAAATAATTAGTGTAGTTTACTTACTTTAATTAATTAATTAATTAATTTAATTTAATTTAATTTAGTTTAGTTTAGTTTAGTTTAGTTTATTTAATTAATTATTTTAATCTAATTTAGTTTAATATACTTAATTAATAAATTTACATTAAATAATAAATTATTAACTAATTAAATTTAATTAGTTTGATTAGGAAATTGGCACGCCAACGTCATCCTCCGATGTCCGGCGATGATGCGCAGGACCGCACCGATCCGCCGCCAGAGGATGACGCACTGGAGTTGCACGATTCTCCAGAGGAGGAGGACTGGACGCATGCTGACCTGGACAATATCTTACGGTTGGACGAGAATCCCAACCGGACATATCCCTCCGCAGTACCCGAGTCGCAGATTGTGACACCGCGTTTGGAGGAGGACTGACCGGCTCCAGCCACGGATGTAGGGGGAGCATCCACTTCTTGCACCGCGCCCGATCGAGCGGGGGCATCCACTTCTGGCACTGGCCGTCCTCGGGCCCCCGCCAACCCGATCCTTCAGATAGAAGGGGATACGTAAGTAGACAAATATTCATGTTATTTATAACCTATTATAATATCACTAATATTTTTAACTTTTGTTTTTTTAAGAATACAGCCGCATCAAACCTCTTCAAAGCGGTTTCGCCAGGTCCTCAAGAGCACGCCTCTACCCAGCAAGCTTCACTGGACGAAGATTCTGATGACGGAGAAGCGTTGGATGTACGAAAATTGGAAGGTAAATAACTTCACTTATTTTTATAATTAATTAATTTATAAATTTGTAACAATCAATTTATTACTTTAACGTTTTCTTATTTCAAATTTTCCAGGGCAAGTTACTATGATCGATCCCGATGTCACGGACGGTTAGATGTTCCCCCTATGGGACAGGCACGTGTAGGATCGATTCAAGGACCTCATATACCAGGCGCAACAGAAGCAAGCTGAACACCGGCCTGTGTGGATGAGCGAGGAGCATGCCCGGCTCCTCGCGAGCTTGCAATCTCAAGAGGGCAAAAAAGTGTCAACAAAGAATAAGGCCAACCGGGCCAAGAACCCGAGGAAACACACCGGTGGTGCGAAGCCTCACAACGAGCACCATCGTATATTGGTAAGTAATTGTCCTTTTTCTTTAACGTCATTTTTTTGTTTTTTTTTTCAATTATGTATTAATTTAATTTCTCTTTCTTTTTATAATATGTTTAGGAAGAAAAGTACGGTCGTTCACTTGGTCCTTCACAGGAAGAAGGACGGGACGATCGTCGACGAACATGCGCAGCAAACTCAGGTATATTTAATATGTTTTTTCAATTATTAATTATAATTTGTTCATCATTTTCTAACTTTTACATATTTTCTGAATTTTAAATATTTAGGAACGTTTCAAGGAGTCATTGAGTCAGAGGTTGCCCACACCCGACTAGCAACCGACTCAGGATGTGACAACCTGACACTTTTAAATAAATTTAATTTAGAAAACACAACGGAAGTCTTTTATTTTAAGAAAAATTGGCGTGGTTTTGTTTGAAAATTGGCTAGCCAAAACCTGTTTACATCCTAATTTTTCAAATCTAATAAAATCACATGGACTTTAAGTCCCAATCAGGAGTTAAAATATTTCATATCATAAAAACCACATCAAAAGCTCTTATGAGCTAAATACAACATATACATCATAAAAGTCTTTGAAATTCACAAAATAATTACATAGACTTTACAACAACGAGTCCATCTCGAGGTCAACATCCCTCGATCACGCAGCACCATCTCCCCTTCCATGACCTCTAGCAAGAGCATTACCTGAAATTGGTTAATATCATGAGCTAACAACTTAAGCCCAGTGAGAATAATAAGAATAAAAAGTAAAGATAGACCTCAAACTCTTATTTCGATTTATGTCCAATGAATTTGACACAATACACTCCTAAAGTCCTCCAACTCTAGGTAATTTCATTTTATATTCACTAAAGGATGATATTACTAATAATCATAGTCAATACTCATCCATTAACATTGTTATAACGTAAATAAAAAAAGTAAATATACTTTGCACAACATACAACTTCTCGATTCTCTCTTTCATCTATCATAAACATGAATGCATGAGAGCATCCCGTAGGATTTCGCATTTGCCCTTTTGTGCGTGGATGAAGGTAATGCGGACATCCCGTGGGCTCCCATTCAACCTTATGCATGAGGAAGTAATCCATTCAACTCCCTATGCATGAAGAAGTAATGCGTACATCTCGTAGGCTACCATTCAACTTCTTTTCTTTCACATTTTTTTTCTTTTCTCTGAAGGTGATGTGAACTCCACTTAGGGTTCATCAATCTTCCTTCTTTTCTCATTCACTTTCTTTTCTTTTCACTTTCATTTCTTTTTCACTTTCGTTTCTTCTTCACTTTTATTTCTTTTTCACTGAATGATGCGAGAATGTTATGGTGCAATATGATATGCATATGCTTGCATATCCTTATAAAAGTAAATAAGTAAAGTGCGGAATTAAAGTAGTCAATGCAAACATAAATAAAGGGGCATAAAGTAAAGGATGTAAGGTAAATGACATAAAGTAAAATAGATAGTACTCTCAGACGAACGATATGTCGATCGAACTACGGTATCAATAATAAGAGTAGAATCATAACTTAAACGATTAACCTATACCTTCAAGGATTCTAAACTTCCAATAATCCATTCTAAGCTTCGAAACGAATCTAACTTAGAATCTTCTAAGATTCCATACTTTCTTCGAGAACTCCTAAGTTCTCACTTAAAGGATTAACTCCTAATTCTAAGGGCGCTAACTCACTTCCCTCTAATCTTAGATTCGAATTCTAATCTTAGTTTCCAACTCTACAAACCATCACACTTATTCGATTTCTATAATTTCTTTAAATCCTAACTATTCTCACCTTTAATAAAAGATGACTTTGCTCCTAAGTCCAAAGGAGCGATCAAGCGAGCGGTTAAAAAACACCTACAATTGAATTATATCATACAATCAATAAATTACCAACTATCGATCAAACAACAACTAAACATACGAAATGACGAAAATCCAACAAAACCCCACAAGAGGCCCACGGCCCTAGCAAGAAAATGGGCTTTGGGTTTGGTTTTCTGGCTTTTAGGCAATTTAAAAGTGTTTCGAGTTGGTTTTAAGCAAATTCGATATTCCCGATTTCAATGGGTATCGATAATTAGGGTTTTCGAACATTAAGCCCTTTCCCGAATTGAATTTAAATAAACATTATTTCATTAAATTCTAACCCAAAATGAAACCCAAAAGGGTAAATTTCAAACGGGAAGGGTTTCGACTGAAACTCAGTTTTAGGGTTAAGGGAAAGTTTCCAAAAACTCATAAAACTACTCCCGTATTTACAAACACCGAGTTTCACGGCAAGAAATCGAAAGAAATCAAAGAAAACTCCATTAAAACACTATTTGGAGCTTAGGGTGTCAAGCTTTACTTATCGAGAACTCCTTGGATCTCGAGAGAAACGGACAATAGCTAGGTGGAAAAGGATCGTAGACCCGAGTGCTTTCCAATAAATCCAAGATCGAGCCGATCCGTCGAGAAATAAACGAAAAGCAAATTTTCTCTTTTCTTCTTGGAGACCCACGGGTGGGAGGAGAGAATTGGAGAGTGATTTGTGGTCAACTTGTGGTCAAAGTTTCAATTAAAGAAGATGACAAATAGTATTTAGATATTTTACAAATTTGGAAATGACAGTTGCGTCCTTTTATGACTTTTGGCTTAAAAAATGAATCCCGAACTTCTTAAACTATCCGAATGGTGATTAATAATTATTAATACCATTAAAACGAAAATAAGCTAAAAAGGTAATTAAAAAAACTTAAACCGAAATAAACTTTTGAATTCTAATTTACCGATAAATAAATAAACTTTAATTACTTAAATTAAAATAAAATAAATTTCTTTTTTTTTTCACAAAATAACGAGACGTTACACAGGAAGATCGTCGACAGACGTTCTTGAAGGCTGCTGAAGGCATTCGTCCAGATGGATCCATTGCTGGGCTTGTCGCGTACGAGAGACGCCTTTACGCGGATGTGCCTCGGCCTCAGCGAAGCAGAGTGAACACTAGCTCCGGCCCTTCTCGGGTTGAGCAGCAGCTGCGCGAGAAGGTTACACAGCTTCACACCGACATGGACGTTATGCGTGACGACTTCGTTTCTCGAGTCGCTGCAATTAAGGCGGACACACAGGCACGTGTCGAGGCCCAGGTCGTAGCATCTTTGGCCGCGTACTTCAGATCCCTAGATGGCGGCCGTTCATCATCGACGCCGCCTCCGCCACCCCCCGCCCCTCCGCAGTAGTTCTAGGATGATTTCTTTTGTATAAAACATTTTTTGAATATTTGATTTATATATATTTTATTTTAATTCCAATTTTTTATTATTAAATTTTAATATTAATTAACTAAATAAATAATAATTAATTAATATTAATTAAATAAATGAATACTTATTTTAATATTAATTAATTAAATAAATAAATAATCATTTTAATATTAATTAAATAAATAATTATTAAATACGACCATATGGTCGCATTTACTAGAATGTAAAATGACCAGATGGTCGCATTTACCCTAGAAGATAAACGACCAGATGGTCGTATTTTATCCCTAAACAACGACCATCTGGATGCATTTTGTCTGAGTCAACAAGTGACCATTTGGTCGCTTTTAAAAACGACCACGTGGTCACTGTTGCATGTGACCAACTGGTCACTTATCTTCAACTTAAATTACGACCAGATGGTCCCTTGTTGTGACGACCCGACATAATTTAAATTAGAAAACATAGCGGAAGTCTTTATATTTTAAGAAAAATTGGCGTGGTTATGTTTAAAAAGTGGCTAGCCAAAAACCTGTTACATTTTAAATTCACAATTTAAAATACACAAGGAACTTTAAGTTCCTATCCAGGAGTTCAAAAGGTGTTTATAATCATAAAAGTAAAGACAAAAGCTCTTAAGAGCTATTTACAAATATACAAATCCAAAATTTTATAAAGTTCACAAAACAAAGTCCGTGGACTTTAAGTCAACCTAGTCCATCTCGAGGTCAAGATCCTACAATCATACAGCACAAGCTCCTCTCCCACGACCTCTAGCACGAGCATTACCTGAAATTGGTTGTAATATCATGAGCTAACAACAAAGCCCAGTGAGAATAAAAAGAATAAAAAGTAAAGATAGACCTCAAACTCATATTTGGATTTGTGTCCAAGTAACTCTTACAACTTTCTCACTAAATTTCCAAAACTGGAGAATAATAACTCCTAAAGTTTAGATGAAAGTGATCAAACTCAAATTTCTCCTTAAAAATCTTCATCGAAGTATAAGGTTATAATTCTTTGACCATAAAAACTTATATCATCTTCTCTTGATATAAACATATTTAAATAAAAACAGTTTTGTGATGAATGACAATAATAATAGCTCCCACAGGCTATGTGTAAGCTCTCGTGGCTTTGTGATAGCTCCCGCAGGCTATGTGTCAACTCCCGCAGGCTGTGCAATAGCTCCCGCAGGCTATGTGGTAGCTCCCGCAGGCTACATGAAAGCTCTCAGGCTATGTAGTATGACTTTGAAAATCTTGTGATTTAAAATAAAATAAAAGTAAAGTGCATAAAGTGTCGTTCATAAAGTAACGTTCATAAAGTGCATTGCATAAAGTAAAGTGCATTGCATAAAGTAAATAAACAGAAATTTTGGAAGAACAATAAGTAAACCGAACTCCCGATAATTAAACAAAGTAGATTCTTTCTTAATTAAGTAATATAAACTTCCAAGGATTCTAAACTTCCAAATAAAATCCAAAGTTCTATTTTTCGAGTTCCTTTAACCATTTTATCTAAAAGTTTGGATCCTTTAACTTCCAATGATCCATTCTAATGTCCGATATGATTCTAACTTAGAACTTCCTAAGTTCAATGTTTTCCTCGAGAAACTCCAAAGTTTTCACTCAAAGAACTAGTTCCTAATCCTAAGGCACTAGCTCACTTTCTTTTACTCTTAGATTCCAATCCTATTCTTAACCTCCGATTTTACAAACCGTTCTACTTATTCGGTTTCTAAAATTACTTTAAATCCTATTTATTCTCACCTTTGAAGAAGTAACTTCGCTCCAAACCTCCGGAAGAGCGAACAAGCAAGGAAAATCAATAAACACCTACAAATAATTACATCTAACAATTAATAAATAAACATACATCAATCGATTGACAATTAAAGGCATAAAATGTCGAAAAACCCCGAATATCCCAAAGGATGCTCTCGGCCATGATAGGGAAAATAGGCCTCGAGTTTGGTTTTCCGGATTTTAGGCAATTTAGAGGTGTTTTGGATTGATTTCAAGTACTTTAGAAATTCCGGTTTTCAATGGGTAACGAATAACCGGGTTTTTGGACAATATGTAAATTCCTGAATCGAATTATAATAAGCAATTTATCAATAATAAATAACCCATAATCAAATCCCAAAAGGTAAAATTCAAACGGAAAAGGTTTCGACTGAAACTCAGTTTTAGGGTTTAGGGAAACTTTCCAAAATCAGTAAAAACAACTCCTGTATTTAGAAACACCGAGTTTCACGACAAGAAATCGAAGGAAAACAAGGAAAACTCCATTAAAACACTATTTGGAGCTTAGGGTTTTAAGATTTACTTACCGAGAACTCCGTATATCACGGGTGGCAACCACGATGGTTGGGTGGAAATGAATCGTAGGACCGATATCTTTCCGATGCAATCAAAATCGAGTCGATCCGTCGAGAATTGAACGCAACCCGAAAATCCCCAAATCCCCTAAGAAGCCCACGGTTTTGAGGAAGAAGAGAATGAAAAATTTGGTCAATTTTGGCCAATGATGTCAATTTAAGGAGAAGTGAATAGTGTTTTGATATTTTTTTTAAGAAATTGGAAATGACGGTTGCGTCCTTTTATGACTTTTGACTTATAAACCGAAACCCGAAGTTCTTAAACTATCCCAATGGTGATTAATAATTATTAATTGGCCCGTTAATAATTATTAATACCATTAAAACGAAATTAAACTAAAAAGATAATTTAAAAAGATTTAAACCGAAATAAACTACTAATTTCTAAATTACCGATCCTAAAATAGAATTTAAATGCTTTAAATTAAAATAAAATAAATAATTTTTTTATCGCAAAAATAACGGGACGTTACACTTGTATAAGCGACCATCTGGTCGTTTTTTTCAAAATGTTGACTTTTTTGCTACCAAAAATGTTTGGTCGTATTTTTGTGACTATCAGGTCGCCCAAAATTCTGGAACGACCACCAACATGTTGGTCGCTTGTTTGGTCGCATTATACAATAAAAACGACCTTTTGGTCGCAAATTGTTGGTCGCAAATTGACTTTTTTTTGTAGTGGACGTGGAGTTAGCAGTAAATAAAACATGCGAGTGTTTGGAATCAGGCTGCATTTCCCTTGTTTATATCTTGGCTGAAAGTAAAATTTGCAGTGATGCAGACTCTCATCCACATCCCAGTATATCATGCATCTGTTTCGACAAGAATCTATTTTCTCCATGGGTAAACCGAGACCCTCCACTAGCTTCTTCATGTCGTACAAATTCTCTGACAGTTTGTTTTCTGGCAGAGAACATCGATGAAACCATGATGCAATTGAATCAAATTCTCTTACCAGGATGTAGTATTGCGATTTTATATTTAGAAGTTCTGTAGCTGCAGCAAGTTGACTAAACTCACATCCTTCATACAACGGTCGACTAGCTGTCGTGAGCATCTCGTACATCTTATGTGCTTCTGGATTCATTTACTCTTCAACGTAAGTTTGTTCATCATCTTCTTTTTCGCGATTAATTTCATTACCATACCCTGCACCATCCATTATCATCTGCTGCATTTGACCGAGCAGGTGTTCTTCATTATGGACTGCAACATCAACATTCGAGCTGCTTCTTTTGTAATGTCGAGATTCCTATACTGCAGCGTTGAATATTTCCTTCGTTTCACCTTGGTACACCTAGTGATAATAATTTGGCACAAAACCCCAACTATAAAGATGCTTCTTCAGATCAGGATCTGGTATGATTTTTCTGTTGTCGCATTTTCTGTATGGACATCGTAGTTTCTGACCATATTTTTCGTAGTACCCCATTGTCATGCAAAACTCAACAAATTGCTAAACCCCGAAAACAAATTCATCGTTCAAAAAAACCTCAATTAAACGAATATACATCCACTCTCTCATTTTTTTTATATTGACAAACAATGTTTGGAGGTGCATTTTATAGGGGTGTGAATCTGTCATTTTGCGATGAAATCGTCACAAAAATTGGCGGGAAGGTAAGTAATTTTCCCTCCATTTTTTGCAATCCCATGATAGCCATTTTGCGACCAGGTAGTCGCAATTTACCCCATAAAATTTCCCACCAAAAAATTGTGATTGGGAATGTGGAAAGTCGTTTTAATGCGACCTCCTGGTCGCAAATATTTGCCACCACATAGTCACAAATTACCCGCCAATGTTCGTGACTGGGAACGTAAAATGGCGCTTTAATACGACCGTCTTGTCACAAATATTTGCGACAACAGGGTCACTGCTTGATTAGGTCGCAAAGTGGTCGTAAATTTTGTGACCCCACCGTAGCCCTTGGTCAATGCTTGGTATTGCGACTATATTGGTCGCAAACTGGCTACTTCTTTTTGTAGTCGCAAAATGACAGTTTTCTTGTAGTGATCGGCCAGGCTTGGGAAGGGAAGCGGGCAGCTAGAAAGTAGTCAGTTGAAGTCGAGCGGGAGGGTGCGGACAACATAGGATGATCTTGAAGTCAAAATGCAACATGCCATAAATGGCTTCTTCTTCCTTGTGAGATGCTCAAGCCAAAACACAGAGAGATGGTGAATGTTTGCTGAGAAGCTTCGATGGATTTGAGAAAGGCAAAACGCGGAAGTGAAAATCTTTGAGAAACCTCGTTGGATTCGAGAGCCTTCAACTAGATCGGAGAATCTGAAAATCTAGATCTGAGGACGTTTTCGTCGGACGACCCACTCACTGGAATTGAAAACAAAAGTAATACGCTCACCGGAACTGAATTGATGACAGAGAGTTACAGACGGTTGGAGTTCGGAACCAAATAGGGATGAGTGGAGATTGGAAAACAGGAAAGCTGGCAAGAAAATTTTAACGGGGCTCTGATACCTTGTTAAATATATTCTTTATTATAATTAGCATTGAAAAGGTTACATAATATTATATTACAACAGCTAGAACGTAAAAAGAAAATATAAGAAATTACGACAAAATTGACACTCTTATTGCTAGCATAATTCACAGCTAAATTAGAGCTAATTTGCATTATATATGTTGACACTATAAATGGAAGACAAGACCTTCATTGATTTTCACATCTATTTGTCCCTAATTAGGTTAATACTTTACGTACTGCCATGTCATTATCATATTCCTTTTCACATTTCTTGCTTTACACGCAGGGGCTATGGCTGAGGGGGGCAGTTGCCCCTCCTCATTTTTTAAAATAATGAATTTTTTTAAATAAAATAGTATTATTTTAAGTAAAAAAAAATTGAAATTTTAGCATTATTGATCTATTCCCCCCCCCCCCCCATTTTTAAAAATTAGAATTATATAATTTTTGCCCCCCTTAAAAAAAAATTCTAGCTCCGTGTTTGTTTACACGTTTTGTATCTTTATTATAATATACAAAGAAAACTGAAGGAATAAGAACTCATTGAATCCAATTTTTATTTCCTTTATTTAGTTATATTGGGTTTCAGAGTGGTCAACAATGTATGTAAAATAAACGTATGAAGGTATCATATTTTATTTTGTTGGTTTGGAAGACCGATTTTAAAACAATTAGGGTTAATGTGAAAATATAATTTTAAATCCTCTATCATATAATTTTTTTATAAAATTAAAAAAAGTTATGAACTTTTATTAAAACACTATAACAATAAAATAATATAATTCAAAGCTTTTATTTAAAACGTATCATTCTCTTTAAACAGTTGATATTTAACCCGAGCCTGTAATAAAGTTATGAAGAATCTGAAAAAACATATGATTAAAAGAAGAAAAATAAAAATCACAAATGCTTACAAGTTTTCCCTACTTGTGATATTATCTTCTCTTGCTTTGTTATTTATCTCGATCTGATTCTGATAATGACGACTTTCCTTGCCAGAAAAAAAAAGTATTTTCTGAAACTTCTTTTAAAAATAGAAAGTAAGCAAGAAAGGATAGGATAGGTTAGGATATTATTACAAGATGAGACAAATTTTGTTCTGGATTTGTTTTTTCTCAATTAATTGAACTTTAGTTACAAATGGGGGTGTAGTTTTAAATTTGATAATAATATACACGTTTTTTTTATTAGTTAATTTTTTTTAAATTAATGAAATATAATAAAAATTATATAAAATATATTATTTAAGATTTAATAATTTTCTAATATTTTTATCTTTATTTGTTCTGTAAATAAATATAATCATTTATAAAAAAATAAAAAATATATATAATTTAATTAGTTGAATATTGAAATCTTTTTAATAAAACAGAATAATGATTCATATTAATTTTTTTAGTTAACTACTAAATAATTAATATTTTAACAACCGTAAAACTAATCACATAAAAATTATAAAGTTTTAATTGAAATCATTCCAATTAAAATTTTAAAATACAATAATAATATTGATCATTCAATACTAGAAGAAAACAATTAATGAAAATGAACTTTCTTACTTTCATAAAAAAAAGTTGCTATTTTAGAAAATATCAATCTCCTAACTTATCCTAATTAGCATAATTTTTTTTAAACTACCCTTATTTTAGCCTTTTTGGCAATTGAGGTTTTTATAACTATTTTTATTGGGAAAAAAAAAAGTCTTTAACAGCTAGGTTTTATTTTTGCATTTTAAATTATCAAGATTAAAAAAAACTGGAGTTGCAAAATTTAAAATTTTTAATCTAAAAAAATGCCAAATCAGGATTCAAAAAAAGTTGCTTTTTATTTACAGCCTTCTGCGTGATATTATCTGACCTTTTTCAGTTGCTATTTCTGTGCAACTAAGGAGAAGACAAGTAAAAAGAAAAGAAGTAGGCCGATTATTTGGGGTGAAAGATACAGCTGTTTCAAACAGCTTTTTTTTTTTTTGGGTACTTTTTATTTGCAATTTAATTATTAATTATTAATTATTCTATTATCTATTATTTTCTGATTCTAAAAAGAACTCATAAACGTTATCTTGAATTTAAAAACTAAAATTTTAGATTGGTTATTTTTCTCCTTTTAAAAAATGATATTAAAAATGTGTTCTTGTATTTTTATTTTTTATCCTCCAAAATTTTAAAATGAAAAAATATTTACTTGAGTTTTTTTTTTTTCTTTTTTTTTGAATCTATATGATTTAATTATGTCATTTCGATTGCGAATAGATTGAAAGGGGTTCTTGACACAATTCTCTCCCCTTTTCAGAGTGCTTTTGTTCCCAATCGTTTTTGTACGAATAATACTATTCTGAGTTTTGAATGTATCCACGCGATCAACAGCAAAGGTGTGGAAAAATTGGGGATGTGGCGCTGAAGTTAGATATGAGTAAAGCCTATGACCGAGTTGAATGGTCGTTTATTAAGCGTGTGATGTGCAAAATGGATTTTGACAGCCGTTGGATCTCTATTGTCATGGATTGTGTTGAGTCCCCTTCTTTTTCTATCTTTGTTAACAGAGTTCCTGCTGGTCATATTGTCCCGTGATCCCATCTCCCCCTATCTGTTTATTATTTGTGCGGAAGGCTTTTCAGCAGTGCTCCAAGATGCCGAGAGGGAGGGACGGATATCAGGTCTTAAAGTTAACAACCACTGCCCATCAATTTCTCATTTATTCTTCACAAACGATAGTCTGATTTTTATCAAAGCTACTGAAAATGATAGCAATTTGCTTAAAGATATTATAGACACTTATGAAAAGGCTTTCAGGCCGTTAATTACCTTCGATAAATCTATGTTCATGACAAGTAGAAATACAAAGCCTGAGATGAATGATTTCATAGCCAGAAATTTGAAGCTTTCTAAAACGGAGTCTTTGGGCTGTTACTTAGGCCTCCCTTCTCAAAATGCTAGAAACAAGAAAGCCATTTTCAGGGAGTTCAGAATCGTGTTGGAATTCTCTTCAGGGTTGGAAAGAAAAATTCTTTAGTTCAGGAGGTAAAGAAGTTCTAATCAAAGCTGTTGCCATAGCCATTCCCACCTACACAATGAGCTGTTTCAAGCTTCCTTCTACTCTTTATGATTCTTTTCATGCCTTGTTTGCAAAATTCTTATCGTGGGGGACGTCTGATTCAAAAAGAAAAAATCATTGGAGAAGTTGGAAAAAAATGTGCTATAGTAAATTTTATGGTGGGATGGGTTTTCGAGACCTAAATATTTTCAACCAAACTCTCTTGGCTAAGCAATGCTTGAGATTGGTTTGCAATCCCCGTAGTCTTGTTGCAAAAGTTTTAAAAGGTAGGTATTTTAACTCCACGAATTAGAGCTTATTTGGGGAACAATCCGTCTTATTTTTGGAGAAGTCTGTTTATGGGTTGAGATTTGTTCGTTAAAGGTATGTGGTGGAAAATTGGGAATGGACTTAGTGTTAATATAGATTCTGACCCATGGCTGCCCAAAGAAGATTCTTGTATGGTGTCCTGGACTTCTTCGTTAATGAAAGGTAGGTGTGTTGCTAATCTGATGAATGAGCACGGTAACTGGAACGAACATCTTATTCGTGGCAACTTTCTTCGTGAAGAGTCATACCTTATTTTGGGGATCCCCATTGGCGATAAGTGTATCTATGATTCTATCATTTGGAGAGATAATTCTATTGGTTTTTTCTCGATGCGAAGTGCTTATCAGCTCAGTTTGTCTGAAAGTCTGGTTCAAGATGCCTCTTCTTCAAGTTCTTTCATTGCTGACGGTTGGTGGAAATCTCTTTGTGTGACGACCTGACATGTTCAACAGAAGCCGGTCGCAGTTACGCAAGCGGAAGCAAATAGTTTAAACCCAAAATAATACTTTTATAAAATATTGAAGATTTCGGCATGTAGTATTCGTAAAGTCCATGCCTCACATACAAAACAAAATAAACACTACAAAATATAAGGGCACTACCGACGCACATGTGCGTCGGGGATGCCCTCACTGCACGCCGGTAATGCCTTTACCGGCGAAAAATCAACGTCGGTATTTATGCCGGCAATGCCTTGTCGGGATTGCCCATTTTTTGAAGGGATGATTTACTAAACTAGCGGAATTTGATTTAGTAAACTAATTAACATTTAATTATGGATCTATTAATATCATGCAATTTGTGATAAAAACATGTAGATTCATGCTAGTTTTTCGAAAATTAAAACCCTTTACTTACATTGAGTAAAATATGGAGAATCGGTTGGAGGTTTCTTTACAGCATCAAATCCTCAAGAACACCTAGGATCTTCTACGCTATATCCCGATCGATCAAACGAAACCCGATTGTGGGATCGAACTTTAGAAGAAATTGGGAAGAAGAAAAATATTTTCTTCCCAATTTTGAATAGGGAAAATCGGCACTCAAGGGGGGAGAGGAGGAAGAGAGAATTCCGAATTTCTAAGGAATTTAATTGTGTGATTTATGAATGACCCAACCCTCCTATTTATAGAAAAATAGGAATCCTAATCCCATTAGGATTAATCTATAGAGATAAATACAAAAAGAAAAAAGATTATCTCTTTCCTTTATCTTGCAATTTCGAAAATGCCATAGATAAATAGGAGATTATTTTCTTTTCTTTATTTTATTTATCTTGGGTAAATAAATCTATATAATTATTATAGGATATAATTCAAATAATTATCTCCTACAAATTATCTATGAAGGCCAAAATTAATAATAAATAATTAATAAATCAAATTTATTTAATTAATTATTTTGGGCCAATTTCAATTGGGTTCATTAATCCAATTGGGCTTGAAACTCTCTCTTAAATTAATAAGTCCAACTTAATTAATTTATTTATTAATTACCATTTAAATAAAATATTTTATTTAAACAATTAATATTTTCTCCCGACTAAATATTATCAAATTTATATTTAATTATTAATTTCCATTTAAATAATTTTCATTATTTAAATAATTAATAATAAATATTATAATTATTAATTTCCATTAAATAATAATTTTATTGACAATATTTTATTATTAATTTAATTAATTTCAATTATTAATTTCCGTTTAAATATAATTAATTATTTAAACAATTAATAATTGTTAATTAATTTCAAATTATTAATTACCATTTAAATATACTCAATATTTAAATAATTAATAATGTATAATTAATAATATTTCATTATTAATTTCATGTTTAAATAAACTCATTATTTAAACAATTAATAATGTTTATATTAATTACCGTTTAAATATGCTCAATATTTAAACAATTAATATTGCCTATTTTAAGTAATTCACTTTACTTAAAATTTCGATTTCTTCTACTTGATTTCGCGACTACGATATTTGGGCTAGCATAGGGACCCGATGGACCTATAGATCATGGGCTTAATAATTAGTCAATTAATTGATTAACTCATAATCGTTAATTACTTATTATCTAACTATGAATAATTCCACTATAGATTCATAGCTGAACTCCCCTCACTATAGATGAGTTATGTCCATTTAGTTTATCTTTATTTATATCTGTGATATAATCCTTCACGTGGAACCCTCATAATTACAGGCGGATAAATTTACCGTTTTGCCCCTGTAATTACCGCTTTATCCTTGTGTTCCCGCTGATTCTCCAATGAACTTTATCTTTAGTCGAACTAGAGATAAGGTACTTCTGTGATCAATAGAAGTCGTAGCGCCACTTGTTCATGTCTCGAATCAGTACATCAAGGGAGTTTCCTAAAGTTCCTAAAATGTTTAGGTATCGCACTGATACCGTTAATTTATAGGAAAGTTATGAATTCCATCTCGTGAAAATGAGTTCCCAGCTACTTATCTAGTCATGTTCCCAAAACAGGAGTGTATTGAGCGTTCTTACAGATCGCTCTCAACTATGTGAATCAAAGAATATAACTCCACAAATAGGAGTCCGCATTTCACTCAGGATTGAGATCTATCACGGTTGATAAACTTAGTTTGATATTCGATCATTTCTCGTAAACGGTACTAAGGAGAAATTTGATCGAACATCGTGGTCCTGTCTTATACAATCAACATTGTATATGATACTTCCATTTCATGTCTCCCACATGAATGATCGGGGATTCGATCATTTGTCTATAAACAAAATGCGAAGCTATCAACGGTGTTACCAGGATAAGGTTCCCAAACGTTATCCGTTTACTGTAGACATGTTTAAATTACTCATCTCGACTTTAATCCTCTCGTATGACTCACATACTAAGTCGTGATTTCATAAGAGTAACTTAGGGTTTACTATTTGAATGTTTGATATTTATATATTTCCATATATTCCTAATACCATTAATTGAATCAATCTAGATAATATAAAGAACTTATGTTTATTTATTTAATTTATTCTTAATAAATTATTATTATTAAATAATTACAAGTTCTAGGACACCATTCCTAACAATCTCCCACTTGTCCTAGATCTTTGGAGATTTGACTTGTAATTCCAGTCAAACTGGATGACTATCAACTATTTAGCCATGGTAGTCATTTTAATACTTTATCAGTAACGTTTTCATCTGTTTAGTATGTATTTCTTTTGTCTGATGTTAGTTTCATTAAGTGTAATAGATTCCATATTTTATCGACATAAAATAAATTCTATTAACTATTGATTTGAAACTATCATCTTCAACCACCTTTCATTTACTAACGACTTAGTAATTACGTGAATCTAGAGTTTAGTTAGTAAAAACTCATTTTACTTATACTTAACTCATTTGATGTTTAATTCGCAAAGGTCTTTTGTCGAATTCTTACATGGAAGTAAATTCATGTTCGAATTTGAGCCCGTGCAACTCATAAAATCTCTCATTTTATCTATGTGCACTAACATACTATTTGTAAATTTTATTTTAGTCACATTGGTTCTAGGATTCTCGAAATTCTTAAGCTCCCACTACAAAGTAATTCTCCATTACTTTCATTTGTTTAATGATTACAATTTTATACTTGTTATTATTTCAAAAATAATGTATAAGTATAAGTGACCATTTTTCAACTCCACTATTGAAAATTCGTGTCATTTTTATTTCACTTATTTTGAACTTTATTCATTGATTTTGAAGTCAATGAGTTTCACTTGGACTTGAAAGTCCTTTGGTTCGTATTATGACGCTCCCACTCAAATAAAGTTCTATAAGTAGTTTTACCATTTAAACTTTTAAATGACTACTTGTTTTATTGTGAAATAAAATCATTGTAATTCTTTTCTATCTTAAGTATGGTTTAAACTTTTTCAGTATCACTGATTTACTGAACCTTTCTTTGATAATTTGTGAATTCAATTATTCACTAATTATTACTCTCTGATTTCCGTTTTGTTTATTCCATATCAGTTATTTCCTTTAAAACATCCTTTTAAATAACTGAATGTTTGGAATATAAGAAATCGATTTAATGTTTACTTATCACTTAAGTTCTAACATCTAAATGTTCAACTTTAGTGATATTTAAGTCTAGTTATCTTTGATAAATCAAAGATATTTGATTTTACTTATCTCATAAGTTCGTGGATTAATATGGTTATCATCTCAAACTCCTTGAGAACCATCTTTAAGAGATTAATCCCTCTAACTTATTTAAGTAATTTTAGACTTAAGTATTTAAACATTTTTAAACCTTTATAACTTGTTTAGATATTTTGGAGTTTAGAATTTGGTTTTGGAATTTATTTGTTTTATACTAAGTATTTTGAATAACCATCCAATCACACTTTGGAACTTTGTAATATAGTTGTAGAGGAATATCTACCTAAATAACTCTTATTTAAAATATTCCCAAACTTGGTTCATACGAAATGAGAACCAATAGTTATTACATAATTCAAAATAAAAAACAAATTGATAACTAAACTAAACTCGAAAACTATGGTTTAGGAAGAGAAATATTTTCTTCCCTTTTAGACTATTGTAAAATCGGTTACGAGGAGAATAGGAAGAAGAACAGTTTTCAATTTCGAAAATTAAAATTAAAAGCTTTTGAATGAACAACCAAGACGTTTGTATTTATACGCAAAACAGTTTTCCAATCGAATTAGGAAATACTATTAAAATAAATACAAGATAAATGCCAAGAATAAAATCAAATTTTATTCCTTATTTATCTTACGTGCCGATTTTATGTGTATAAAATCAATAAGAAAAACTAATTTTTCTTTGTTTAATTTGTCTTTGGTTGAACATTCTTTTATATATTTATTTCAGACAAAATAATTCAACAATTATTTCCTAAAATATTATATATGAGTCGATTTTGGTATTTAATAATTCAAATAATTTGAACCAAAATCCATTGAATTCATTAATTCAATTATAGGTTCTTCCTTATTAATAAATCTTATTTATTAACTCTTGATATTTATTTAATTAAATCAATTATTTAAATAAAATATCATATTCCGATTTTGTATATTATTAATAAATATTTATTATTTTCTATTTAAATAATCGACATTATTTAAATTAATAATAAATATGTTATTTACTATTATCCTTTTAAATAATCATGTTATTTAAAATTAATGATAAATGTTAATTATTAATTTCCATTTAGGTAAACACATTACCTAAATAATTAATAATTATTTATCAATAATATTTTATTATTAATTACCATTTAAATAAACACATTATTTAAATAATTAATAACAATGATATTAATTTCCATTTAAATAAACTCATTATTTAAATAATTAATATTGTCGGTTTATTTAAGTAACCTGCTTTACTTAAATTATTCATTTCCTTTTTCTAGGAAACATAGTTCTCATCGTTCGGTTTGTTCTTTCCAAGTATAATGACTAAAACAGATGCTATATTATGAAATTTAAATAAACTTTATCTTAATAATCTAACATGCATTCAACATTCAAATACTCAAAGTTTCGACATATAATTAAATATGATGCATGAATGCGAACATATTAATGAACAGAAAAGCCCTAAAACATGTTACTATGTCACGATATTTTAATGATACCTAGGTGAAGTGCCGTCGAATGATAGGTCGGTTACCATCATTAAAACGAGATGCCACTCGAACAATTGACAACTCCAGAATAACTCATATTCCTATGTCATTGTTTTAGTGTATTTGGTCAAGAATTTCGATAACAAACTTTATCAAATTTCTTTTAAGTGTGACCCACTAATTTAGTCTTTTAAATAAAATTGAAGAGTGTCTACGAAGTGTAGATTCAGTCTTCAATCAATCTCATTTAAAATTCTTTATCCCTTTCGGGAGACCCAACTTGATATTGATTTATACAATAAACCTTCCTATGGGAATGAACACTGCGCGGTGTTACGGAGGCCATGTATAAATCTCACGTTTCGAGCCCATTAGTGGAGACCATAGGATACATTGACATGTTTCCTTCTCCCACTTAATATTTTGAGTTAGGGTTTCATAACTTAGACTAATTCAGGCTAACTCATTAATCCAAGTTTTAATTAACCTAATCAACTTTAACTCTTAAATTGGTTAGATTAATTTTATAAAGTGATTGTTCAAGTTTTCCTAATTAAAACTAATCACATTATGAGCCGTCTTAATAATTTTGATTTATTAATTTGAACTTTTCTCCCGGATCGCTCCCAGTTAGGCGCTCCGGTGTTAGGGGAACTTTATGAAACCTCATCGCTAGGCGAGCTTTCGCGCAGAGATCCGTTCAATTTAATTAATCTCAATTATTAATTTTTAATTAATCCTTAATTAAAAGTTTCTATTTGTTTATCTTATATGGATTTTGGCCCAATTGTTTAAACAATAATTCCATATTACAAATAATTCATTTAGTTTCTATTCAACTTTTAAACTAGATTTAACTTTTGAATTTTAACTAAATAAGCATGCTTTTAATTCTAAAACAATTAGAATATAATTTTCGATAATAACATTTATAAAATAAAATTATAGCATGCTTCACATACATTAGCATATAATAACACATATTATATCATGATGCATGTATGTACAATTAATAAAATCATACAACCTATGGTGGGATTTTCTACATGACATACATTTATGCATGAACATTATTTAAAACAATTATATCATACATATAAATAATTTAAATAATAAATAGCTAGATTGACCGATATTCTTGGCACTATTTCTAAAACGGAAAATTAAAATTACAACTTAATTAAATTTTCCATTGTAGAAATTCTTCATCTTTCTCTCTCCTCCATGGCGTGGCAATGGGTAATTATGGAGGCAATATTATCTCCCATAATATTTCCATAATTACTTGTTTTAAAACAATTATCTTTTAATTATATGGAAAGATAAAGAAAATATTTTCCATGTAATCTTATATCAATTTCTAAATTTATAATTTAAGATAGGGATATAATCTTTAAAAAAATTTAATCCTTATCTTAAATATTTAAATTTTTAAATTGAGATAACAAGATAATTATGTTAAAATATCTTACCGTATCTTACCTTATCTCCTTGGGCGTGGACCTCATGGAATGGTGGGGAAAAATTTTCTTCTCTTCCTCCCTTGGTGTAGCCGATTTTGCTCCTCTTTGGTATGGGAAAATTACAACCTTTTCCTATACCCTAAAATTAGGGTTTACAAATTTTCTACTAAAATTTAAAATCCTAAGTGCCTCAAGAATACCTAAACAGTCAATTAGCAAACCTCCACAATTTATATAGCACAATTTATATAAACATACATAAAACGATTTTTATGCAACCCACCAAAATTTTCGAAAACTCACAATTTTGCATGATAATTAAAATTAGCTCTGATACCAATTGAAGGGATGATTTACTAAACTAGCGGAATTTGATTTAGTAAACTAATTAACATTTAATTATGGATCTATTAATATCATGCAATTTGTGATAAAAACATGTAGATTCATGCTAGTTTTTCGAAAATTAAAACCCTTTACTTACATTGAGTAAAATATGGAGAATCGGTTGGAGGTTTCTTTACAGCATCAAATCCTCAGCAACACCGGATCTTCTACGCTATATCCCGATCGATCAAACGAAACCCGATTGTGGGATCGAACTTTAGAAGAAATTGGGAAGAAGAAAAATATTTTCTTCCCAATTTTGAATAGGGAAAATCGGCACTCAAGGGGGGAGAGGAGGAAGAGAGAATTCCGAATTTCTAAGGAATTTAATTGTGTGATTTATGAATGACCCAACCCTCCTATTTATAGAAAAATAGGAATCCTAATCCCATTAGGATTAATCTATAGAGATAAATACAAAAAGAAAAAAGATTATCTCTTTCCTTTATCTTGCAATTTCGAAAATGCCATAGATAAATAGGAGATTATTTTCTTTTCTTTATTTTATTTATCTTGGGTAAATAAATCTATATAATTATTATAGGATATAATTCAAATAATTATCTCCTACAAATTATCTATGAAGGCCAAAATTAATAATAAATAATTAATAAATCAAATTTATTTAATTAATTATTTTGGGCCAATTTCAATTGGGTTCATTAATCCAATTGGGCTTGAAACTCTCTCTTAAATTAATAAGTCCAACTTAATTAATTTATTTATTAATTACCATTTAAATAAAATATTTTATTTAAACAATTAATATTTTCTCCCGACTAAATATTATCAAATTTATATTTAATTATTAATTTCCATTTAAATAATTTTCATTATTTAAATAATTAATAATAAATATTATAATTATTAATTTCCATTAAATAATAATTTTATTGACAATATTTTATTATTAATTTAATTAATTTCAATTATTAATTTCCGTTTAAATATAATTAATTATTTAAACAATTAATAATTGTTAATTAATTTCAAATTATTAATTACCATTTAAATATACTCAATATTTAAATAATTAATAATGTATAATTAATAATATTTCATTATTAATTTCATGTTTAAATAAACTCATTATTTAAACAATTAATAATGTTTATATTAATTACCGTTTAAATATGCTCAATATTTAAACAATTAATATTGCCTATTTTAAGTAATTCACTTTACTTAAAATTTCGATTTCTTCTACTTGATTTCGCGACTACGATATTTGGGCTAGCATAGGGACCCGATGGACCTATAGATCATGGGCTTAATAATTAGTCAATTAATTGATTAACTCATAATCAGTTAATTACTTATTATCTAACTATGAATAATTCCACTATAGATTCATAGGCTGAACTCCCCTCACTATAGATGAGTTATGTCCATTTAGTTTATCTTTATTTATATCCGTGATATAATCCTTCACGTGGAACCCTCATAATTACAAGCGGATAAATTTACCGTTTTGCCCCTGTAATTACCGCTTTATCCTTGTGTTCCCGCCGATTCTCCAATGAACTTTATCTTTAGTCGAACTAGAGATAAGGTACTTCTGTGATCAATAGAAGTCGTGGCGCCACTTGTTCATGTCTCGAATCAGTACATCAAGGGAGTTTCCTAAAGTTCCTAAAATGTTTAGGTATCGCACTGATACCGTTAATTTATAGGAAAGTTATGAATTCCATCTCGTGAAAATGAGTTCCCAGCTACTTATCTAGTCATGTTCCCAAAACAGGAGTGTATTGAGCGTTCTTACAGATCGCTCTCAACTATGTGAATCAAAGAATATAACTCCACAAATAGGAGTCCGCATTTCACTCAGGATTGAGATCTATCACGGTTGATAAACTTAGTTTGATATTCGATCATTTCTCGTAAACGGTACTAAGGAGAAATTTGATCGAACATCGTGGTCCTGTCTTATACAATCAACATTGTATATGATACTTCCATTTCATGTCTCCCACATGAATGATCAGGATTCGATCATTTGTCTATAAACAAAATGCGAAGCTATCAACAGTGTTACCAGGATAAGGTTCCCAAACGTTATCCGTTTACTGTAGACATGTTTAAATTACTCATCTCGACTTTAATCCTCTCGTATGACTCACATACTAAGTCGTGATTTCATAAGAGTAACTTAGGGTTTACTATTTGAATGTTTGATATTTATATATTTCCATATATTCCTAATACCATTAATTGAATCAATCTAGATAATATAAAGAACTTATGTTTATTTATTTAATTTATTCTTAATAAATTATTATTATTAAATAATTACAAGTTCTAGGACACCATTCCTAACATTTTTAACATCCCCGACGTGATATTTTTCTACGTCGGGGATTCTTTACGCATCCCCGACGTGTCATATACCGGCGTAAAATTAAATGTCGGTGTTGGATAAGGGTATTACCGGCGCTATGACGCCGGCAAAGGGATCAAAAAAAGGTAAAAAATAAGGGCATTGCCGGCGCCATAGCGCCTGCAAAGGGGTAAAAGAATAGGCTTTGCCGGCGCTATGGCGCCGGCAAAGGTGAACTAGAAGGGCATTGCCGGCGCTATAGCGCCGGCAAAGAGGTTACCTAAAAATAAAAATAAAAACCAGAGCATCCCACAGCCAAACACAAACATTACAGTGACCTGATGAGTTTCCCTACAAAAATATTATTTCATGCTTTACCAGAGTATTTATATCACTAAAGCCTTCGCATTAACAGTTTAATGAAAAATGAGATATCAAAAGAAAGATCAAGGGGGATTTAAGATGGAAAGCCCACCTTTCAAGTGAACCAAACAATCATTCAAACGTCATTGAACCCCAGGTTCAATATTTTCAAGGCCCCAAGCCCTGCAATGCAAATAAACATAATCCAAACCACCATTAGAGAAGCAAAGCTAGAAGGCTAAGAAAAACAAATAATATGCATAACATGCTATACAAAATATCAGGGATCGGATTTATGAATAATGACCTGTTAGGAAATAGTCAAACATGTCATTATATTAATCTAAAGGGAAAGAACATAAGAATACATCAGTTCAGTACCTTTTAAGTACATAATAAGCAAGAGAATGAAAGAGAATGAAACTATAGTTTACTTATATAAGCAAGAGAATGAAACTATAAACACTCATTCATAGTTTACTTATATAAGCAAGAGAATGAAACTATACACCAAGGAATGAACAACTATTCAGAAATAACATATAGTAACCAAGTAATTACCAGAAAGAGGCTCATTTGTGATGCAATTACACCATTTGATATTGAGAGACTCCAACTTTGTTAACCCTAGAAAATACAAATATCACAATTATGAGCCACATATCCATATTAATAATATAAAGCTCACAGATCAAAGGATTGACTTGTTAACAGCTTCAATAAAAAACATCATAGTCACTCAATTATAAGCCTTTAAGGAGTTTTTAAAAAATAAATAAAATTGAGGTTTTCATTAAGAATGGTGAGGGTATGTCTGTCAATCCCAATGAACAATAGGGAAAGCAGCTCAAACAACAAAGCACCCCACTTCACTAACTAAAAAAAGAAACACTATATTTTAAGATTAAGCCACCAATCATGTATAATCAAATATTATAACAAGCAAGTCCCCCCCCCCCCACCACAAATATTTATGGATTTTTTCACAGTAACCAAAATCCTTTGAACCATTGGTGACTGCAATGAGCAATCTGTCCAAAGCAAATGCCATATCATTAGCCTTAAGTTACAATTTCATAATGGAAAATATTCTTTCCATAAGAGAATACCTCAAGAAGTCATAAAGTACCCTGGAGATGAACAAGTCCGCCATGAATGTCAGGGCATTTCTCTATAGTCAAAATAAAAAAATCCATATTGATCAAAAAAAGAAAAAAAATTCTCAAATCTTCAATCAAACATGTATTGTGTAACAATTAATTTTATAACAACCAATTTTTAACAATTAAACAATAAAACTACAACAAAAATTCAAATTAAAAAAAAACCTAAAAAACTCAAAATCCATATTGATAAATAAGAAAAAAATCATCTCAAATCTCAAATCAATTGCGTATTGTGGTACCTAATCTATTTCATAAGAACTAATTTTTAACAATTAAACACTTAAACTACAAAAAACTCCCAATTTTTCAAAAAAACCCTAAAAGAAAAAACTATGAAATCAAAGAAAATAAAAACTATTTTAGTAAAATAGGCTATAGAAACGTACCTAAAACGGTGGATTATGCAAATTTCGCCTTTTGAACGGAGGAAAACGATCGAGATTTGACCAAGAAAATGAAAAAAAAAAAGATGAAGCTTTTGCATTTTTCAATTGATCTTTGCAATGGGGAGAGAAGTCTCTGTTTGGGGAAGAAGGGACGGGGAGGGGGGGGGGGGGATTAAGGTTTTTTTTTTTTTTTAAGTCGCATCGCCGGCGCACGTGTGCGTCGGCGATGCCTAGTTAATCGTGCGCCAGGCAAAGGGCTTGCCATTGCGCGGCGCATGGAAAGCGCCAGGCTCGGGCCTCGGCCTGGGCTCCAATACCTGGCGCAATTTAAGCATCGCGCCGGTATTGGGCTACCATTGCCGGCGCACATCATGTGCGCCGGTGATGCTAGTCTTTCAAGCTACATTGCCGGCGCGTTTCTTGTGCGCCGGCAATGGTGACGTCGGTAGAGCTCTTTATTCTTGTAGTGAAACCTGTTTTTTTCCAGAATTCATCGGCTCGTCGGCCAGTTCAGAGTTTCATAAAACCGTACTAAAAATAAAATTCGGTGCACTGGTTTTAAAGTATTACACAAACATAATATACATAATGTTTAACTCAAAATAAAAAGAAAACATAAGTTAAAGCGTGTCTTCTATACTCCCAAAATATACGACTCGCGTGACCGGAGACCAATCCAAAAGCTCCACCTCGTCATAGTCAATGAGCACCACCTACCACTCCACGCCCTCATCCCCGAGCGTTACCTGAAAGGTGATATAGAGCACCTTTGAGCATGACACTCAGTGAAAACAAAAGAATATGAACAGTGATACGGGATGACCGGGATATAATGCGAAAGTATATGACATATGCTTAGAATGCGAATAAAGTACAATGCTTTATATTTGGATAATAACAACTAGTCATAACATCTCTAAACCATAATTTCATTCTCTTTGATACCACAAGCATTGCCAACATAAACCCGGCATCTCACTACGCCCATATTTCAATTCAATCCAAACTTTCCAGAATGAATAACCTTTAAGATTAAACAAGAAACATACAAAACTAGCTAAGGCTTAAAACTAGTTTTTAGGCCAATTTTGATAATCTGTCAAAACTCATCCTCTTATCTTTCCAAGTTGTTTCTCATGTGGAAAATATCTATATATACCCTCATATTTTCCAGAATTAATAATTTCAAAGTAAAACCATGAAAAACCTTACTTTAAAGAAGCTAGAAATTCCAAAACATTGCCATTTTTAAGGTGTTTTCAACATGAGTTTATCCATGGCCTTTGGTTCCTCTTAACTTTGATAAACATGCATCTTACAATCATATAAACATTCTTAAGTTCCAGAATTGAGAAGTTCAAAGTCATGGTCAAGAAATCCCAAAAAAATCAAAGAACACCGAAGTTTCAAAAACCTCCATTAATGGAGTTTTTAAAAACCTTGCATCCAACCATGTCTTTTATCCTTTTAAGAACACTTAAGAGGTGATACTTAGGATTTATAAACATCAATTCAAACACCATTTCCAGAATTTAAAATCAAAGAGAACCTTCATGTAAACACCCTTAAGAAACTCCAATCAACACCATGGAAAAATTTGCCAAAAATGACATTCTAGGTTAGTAAGTACCTTAAGCTTTTGATCAAATTTCCTTCCAATACTTGCTTGAATCTTCCTAAGATGGTGATTCCAACATGAATCATAAAAAACTCCTTCAAATTGCCCCAAGATCCAAGACAAAGTGAGTGAAATTTGTTGAAGAAAAATGAGAGAGGAGGGGGGGGTCTACGGGTTTGAGAAGAAGAAAGGAAGGGTATTTGTTTGTTTTTTTTTCTTTTCTTATTTCTTTTTTTACTTTTGATTTTCTTAATTAACTAAGACAACTAAAATCAATTTATCTCCAAGTCCCTCCACCCCATCATTTTGGCACCAAGCCCTTCCACCTCCAAATTTTAATTTCAAACCCTTCCTCCTCTTTTCTATGCTAACTAGCCCTCAAACAAACTTAACCATGGTTAACTACAATTTTCTTAAAAATCTAATTATGGTTAATTACTAAGTAACCAATATGCACTTAACAATAATTAGCATAAAATTTTTTCCTTAATTAAAATACTAAATAAACAAATCAATATAAGAAAATTCTAAATTCCCGAAATCAAACCTCGGGTCCTTACACTTTGGCTCTCTTCTGTTCCTTCCAAGATCAAAATATTTGGTTGGAATTTGTTCTTGGATATAATCCCAGCTCTGGCTAATCTCAATCGCAAGGGAATGGAAGTTGATCCTTGGTGTTGTATTTGCAAAACCAAGATCGAAACTTCTAGTCATACAATTGGGGATGTTCTGGATGTAAGAAAATTTGGCTATCCCTTTTTCCTAATTCTAACTTTGATTTTCAGGATCATTGGAGCACTGCTGATTGCTTTTTCTGGTTTTTCGAAGTTAATCACAAAAATATGGAGATTACTTATACCAGCATGGCATATCTGGAACAACAGAACCTCATGGGTGTTTCATCACTTTCAGTTTAATGACTAAGAATCAGTGGTCAAAATTTTGGGTTGGGAAGAGGAGTTTTTATCTCCTATCAGACGCCCTCCCTCTCTCATCTCGGGAGTCTACCCTCCACCTCCTTCTGACTGGGCTCCCCTTATGTTGAATTGTTTGAAGTTTAATGTTGATGTTGCCCTTAATTCTGGGCGTAACAGGGGGGTTTGGGGTGGGTGCTTCGCAATCATGACGATCTCGTTTTAATAGAAGGATGTAAGGAGGTGAATGTGAACATTCCAAAATATTTAGAAGCAATGGCGATTTTTGAATGTCTATGTTCATTAGATTTTTCAGGTCTTAATGTTCTTGTTGAATCTGACTGCTCGAGGTTGTTAATTTGCTCCTCCGAAAGTCAGGGATATTACAAAAATATCTAATTCATTGAAAACATTTGGAACATTTCAGAGGCTTCAAGGGTGGTGGGATTCATTCATGCTCGTAGGGAATGCAATAAGGTAACTCACAAGCTCACTCAAATTGCTGCTCGTGGATAAATCGTTGATTGTTCGAAGGATTTTATTCCCAACAGAATTCTCTTTCTAATTTCTTAGTTTTTTTTTTTTTTTATTCTTTCTCTGTTTGTTGTGCTGTTGCTAAACAAAAAATTATTATGTCATTTGAAAAAAAAAAATTATCATGCATTTATAAGTTAAAAAATAATAATTTTATTAATGTATCCAAAAATCAAGAAGTAAGATATTTTCAATATTTGTTTTCATAATTCCAACAAAATTTTCAAAAGATTTCTTAAAAATAAGAAAAAAAAAGCACTTTACCAAATGGACACATTAAATTTATGATATAAAGGAATGAGTTTGAATAGGATCAATTTAAAATAGGTTGGATATAATGATATTATATAGATAAATATTGACAAAATTTAATATTTCTTTTTAAGGGCGAAAGATACAGCTGTTTCAAACAGCTTTTTTTTTACTTTTTATTTGCAATTTAATTATGCATCTTCTATTGTCTATTATTTTCTAAAATATACTTCAAAATCAAACAATTTAATTTCACAAGTGGTCTATTTTGGAAAATTTAAAAAAAAAAAACATTTTAAATCACATGCACTTCACTTGGACCAAACATCGAATAAAAAAAAGTATACTTTTTTTTTAATTTTAATTTGCTTAATTTGATTTATGTTATATTATTAGTTTAGAAAAAATATATTGGCGAATGTCTTTTTCTATTATTGAAATGTTTCAAATTTCAAAACCGATAGAATCCAGGATACACAAAATCACATTCTTAAATGTTGAAGGTTTTTTTTTTTTAAAGTAAAGAAAAAGTTGGTTCATTGCTATAAATTGGGAAGCAAAGACCTTCATAGCTTTATCACATTCAATTTGTCTCTAAATAGGTAATACAGTTTACGTACCGGGACTGCATGTCATATTGATATTACTATTCCACTTTTCTTGCTTTACACGTTTCATTCATTGATTTGTCCTTTATTATTAAATACAAACAAACTTAAGGCCTCATTGATTGTGATTCTATTCTTTTTCCTTTGATTATTTATGTTGATATTTAGTGTCTCTTTATCAGAACTTTGGAAAGTATTTAAAGTATTTTTTAATGGTTATAAAAATATTTATTTTTAATGGAAAATATTTTTAAACATTTTACTAAACGAGCACTTACTGTCTAAAATGTTTTTAATTAAAAAAATCGATAAACTATTAAACAAATAATTATAAACACTTCAAAAAATTATCCCATACAAACTCTTAGAGTGGATTTAATTTATACATTTGAATAGATTTAATTTTTAAATATTTTAAACATTTTGAATAGATTTAATTTATATTTTATTATCACTTCGTCAAAATACTTTTTAAGATATTCTATATTTGTAACTGCCCCAAATCATTTGATATATATAGAGAATGTATAAAAAATTGCCTCTTCATGCAACAAACAATGTATGATTCCCTTTATTCTTTAGCTTTAAATTGACTATATTTATTCTTCAAAGGTCTATAGCAAGAATCTTTTCAAAGAAACATATCACAGAGTCTGTAGATATCATTATTCAAGTTTGAAATGCATAAACTTAGAACTTATAATGAGATTAGTGCTTATTTTGGTCGTGGTTGTAATAAATTTGTTCATGACAATAAATTACAAGACCATGATATTTGTGTTTTCAAGATGATGAAAATCATAAAAATATTAATGAAGGTTACAATTTTCCGAGGATGAATCTTGAGAAGAAAAAAGGTTTCACTGTCTAAGATCAACCTCGCAATATAATAGCTTTCGACCACCTTTCTACAAGTTATTGTCACGAGCAAATACCTTTTAACCGGACCTCATATCAGCACTATCCATTAATAGTTTCGTACATGGCGTAACGAACATTTCAAGTTCAACCTACTTCGGAATCTCGAAGAACAATATCTAGAGGCTCCTTGAGATGCATATGTCAAGACCTTCTTGGTACATTCATCAAAAGAATAATAAAAAATAGACAATTTTCAAATTAGTAGAAGGAAACCTAGTAATCATTTGAGAATGCACTTAAAAAAAGTTAACAAAAACTTTAGAACTAACTATGCTTTTAAGTATTTTTTTTTCAATAATCCTAAAATACATTAAAAGCCCATTTGAGATACTCTTAACAATTGTCTTAAAATATTTTTTTAATGGTGGTTAAGAAATACTGTTAAAATTTATCCCAAATGAGTACTGAGCTTTTTTAATGTTCATCGCTATAAATTGGGAAACAAAGACCTTCATAGGTCTTAGACTTTACGCACTGCTGTCATATTGATATTACTATTCCACTTTTCTTGCTTTATACGTTTCATTTATTGATTTGTCCTTTATTATAAAATACAAACAAACTTAACGCCTCATTGATTGATTCTACTTTTTTAGCCACCAAACCATTGTTCCTTTCATTATTTATGTGGTATCAGTGTCGGTTTATGATAAGTTTCGAAAGTATTTAAAATTCTTTTTAATGGTTATCAAAAACACTTTGTTTATTGAAACATTTAAAAACATTTTCTAATTTTTTTCCCAAATGAGTAATTAGGGTCCGATTTGGTATAGCTTCCTCCAAAAAATGTTTTGTGCTAAACATTTTAAAAGAAATATAATTAAGTGTTTCATTTAAAAACACTTGAGTGGAGTATTTTAAGGGTCCGTTTGGTATAACTTCTCCTAAAAATATTTTGTGTTAAACATTTTGAAAGAAATATTAATTAAGTGTTTTATCTAAAAACACTTGAGTGAAGTATTTTAAGTGAAATACTTGTTTATAAATATTTTTGGAAGAATCACAAATCAAAGTATGTTCTCCAAAAACACCTTTTAGTATACTCAAGTGTTTTTAGATAAAACACTTAATTAATATTTACTCTAAAAAGTTTTACTCAAAACACTTTTAGAGGAAGTTGTACCAAACGGATCGTTAGTGCTGTTTAAAAGTGTTTTTAATTAAAAAAAATTGATAAACCATTACAAAAATATTTTTTAACACTTAAAAAAATTATTCCAAACAGAATCTTTAGATTGGTGAACAATATATATAAAAAAAATGTTTGCTTGATTAAATGAATTAAATGTACGATACTTTTATATATAAGTGTTTATGTTGTAGAACATGTTGGGAAAAATCACCTTCCCACATTCACCGTTAGGAATAAAAATAGATAAACGAGAAATTAAAGAATAAACACAATCAGAGAAGACACAAGAATTTATACTGGTTCACCCAAATTGGCTACGTCCAGTTGCTACCGCTGCGGAATTCACTATGATGAAACAGAGTTACAATGGAGAAATATTCTCAATACACTAAACCGTGTATTAACCGCCAAAAGCCCTCAAGAAAGGCAATCCTTTCTTTTACAATATTTCTCTCTCAAACCATAAACGTTGCTCACAAACCCTCACCGCCGGCGAAGAAAAAATCTCATGTAATTTTTCTCTCCCTTGAATTCCCACGGCTTTCACAATGGTCAACAAAAACGGCTGCCCTAAGTTTTCTTATCACACATTTTAATTCCACCAGCTCAAAAAATCCTCAGCCAATAGGAATTGGTTTAATGGGCTTTTCATTGTTTTGGGCTTCATACATCATAACAGAACATACCATGAGAATAGTTATTAATCAATTAATACTTCTACTTAACATCTTCTAATAGCTATTGAAAATGACATTAAATCAATATAAAATGATAATCAACTTCTAATAATATATAATTTTTTTTTATATGAAAACATATTTTTTTGATATTTAAACGGTAATATATGATAAGAATCTCATTACCAACAACTCGACCTGAATTATGGAGAAGCAAAAATCATGGAGACCGGTTAGCAGAATTGTTGGTTATCTCTCAAGTGATAAAGCTATCAAGATTCTTGGGGAAAATTTCCTATACTCCCGGTGTACCGACTCATTCGGTGCCCCTGCCATTCATTGATGGACATTTGGATTGTGGAGCCCCGGTAGTATTAAAAACGTATTTTCTTCCTTGATTGTATCTCTTCGGAGTTTAATTTTATTTTCACGTTTTTACTTTTCTTCCTTCCTTATATCATATTCTCTGCATCTCCTTCCTCTATCTCCTAAAGTTTCATAGCTTTATCTTTATATTTCAATCTCTCTCTCTAATTAATCTCACACATACAATTCTAATAAATCTGATGATGAAAATCTCGTCACGTTCTCAAGGACTCATTCACGTTACAAATAGAAGAAGAAGAAGAATGACAAGACAAAATTCTATATATAAAAAACTCAAACTTTTATTGTAATGGATTTTGTTGCTAACTTTTAGAGAGAGAAAAAGATATAAACAAAGTTTTGAATGGACAATGGCATTGGCTATAAAAACAAAATCCAAAATTATCCGTTTAATTTTCCATGGAGATAGAAAGATTTGGGTTTGTTTTTATGGTGAATTTTGTTGTAGGCCTTTGATTTTGGAATTGTCGGAGATAAAAGAGGGAAAAAATCATAATTAAAATAACCCATAGATCCATGGTTAGCCAAGAAAATTTGCAAGTAATTTTTCTTTTCAATCACATATTCTTTCTTTACTTCCTTGAATTTGAGGAAAGAGAAATTGGAAAGTGAAGAAAAGGTAAGGAAAAGGAGAAAATGAGATTGGAATAGAAGGGTTGATGGAGTGAGAGGGCAGGCCATTTCCTTCGATGTTCCATTTTTAAAAATTGAATATGGAGGGTTATGCAGGAGAGAGAGGAAGGAGGGGAAAAATCTTCAGAAGAGAAAACTGACGAAAGAGAGGTATAAAAAACAAAGAGATTAAATATGTATTTAATAATCCCGGGCCCACAATCCAAATGTCCATCAATGAATGGTAGGGGTACCGAATCAGTCGGTACACCGGGAGTATAGGAAATTTTCCCAGATTGTTCAAATATTTACTACATAATTTTAGGAAATGATATCTCATCATCAAAGACTTTCCTATTCAAATTTTATTACCGTTCATGTTCAACCTATAAAATCCTGTTCTAACAACTCACAAAAAAAACATGATTAAATCTTTTCACATTTCTGTATTACATTTTTATTTTGATATCAGAGCCCAACAAAGCTCAAATAAGCACCCGGTCCAAAAATGGAATCCGGCCCAAGATTATTGAGCTCAAAAGAGGCACCATCTTGAGGGGGCATGTTAAGGATCCCACATCGGAAAGATGAAGGGACATAACAATATTTAGAAAGTCTAAGGGTCACTCCCCTCACTACCAATTGATTTTGAGATGGATGCCTATATTATTAATATATATATCCCCCTCTTTTTATGCTCGTCACATATTGTAACAACTCAGTTTTTCGCATAAGGGTATTTTAGTCTTTTTACCAATTTTGATTCATGTCGCAACCATATTTTCGCGACGCGGAGTGACCACATCAGTTTACGAGGGTCTTTTAGAAATAAGTTTGAGAGTCGCCACCAACCATAGTAAAGGTGTGATTGGTCACCTAAATTAATAATTAAAATGGTTTGCGAAAATATATAATTTGGGTTCGGAGGTCGGTTGTGTGTAGGGAAGGTATTAGCACCCTACAACACCCGTAAAAACGGTTGCCAAATTTACTTCATGTTATCTTAAATATTTTTGAAAAATTGGTCCTTTAATTAATTTATTTTTAAATAAATGTCTCATTCAACCTTTTCTTGACTCTAAAAATAGAGCAAGTTTAAAGAGTAAAATGAGTGGAGCTATTATCCATTAATTGAATTAATAACGGTAAAAAATAATAATAATGATGATGATGATGATAATAATAATAATAATAATAATAATAATAATAATAATAATAAAAATGATAATAATAATAAATAATAATAATAATAATAATAATAATAATAATAATAGAAATATAATAATAATAATAATAACGATGATAATAATAATATTTTATTTAAAAAAAAATTTCTTATTCCTCAAGAAATTGAGAAGTTTGACGTTCTCAAATCCGCATAGGATTGTTATTTTAAATTTATTTTAAAAAAAAATATCTTATAATAGGAAGAGATTTTATTGGCTAATGAGGGAACCAAGTTCCACAAATAAGCCTTAAGTGATCCTTAAACCATTTTTATTTTGATAAATTATTTTATAAATTATATATATTTTTTATAAAAAGACTTATTTCTATTTATACTAAAAAGAAAATAATATTTATTATTTATTATATTTAAAAATATATTATTGAGAAATAGTAATTTCATTATTGATACCTAGAGTTGAAAAGAATTTTTGGATTATGATTATGAAAGTAAAAAAGAATTAACACTAATAGCAATAAATATAATACATACTCTTGATGGGAATTGAACTCAAAATGGAAAGGGAACAAAATATAATCTGCACAACAAACCATTACATATGGAAAAATGATTTTATATATATAATCTTATATAAATGAATAAATCAAAAAGAAAAATAAAACTGTACCAAGCCAAATTCGAACTCAGGAGTTGGGAAAAGTCTTCAAGTAGATTCGACCACTGCGTGCGCCAACAACAATTTTTAAAATTGTAACAAAATAAATATAAATACTAACAAATATTGGAAAGAGTTTCAACCATGCCTTTTTGACAAAATCCGTGGTCGGTTTTATTGAATATTTTCCACCTCAAATTTCGTGGCCAGTTGTGTCCAGCCCAAAAAATCAATTTGATTTTATTATTATTAATATTTTTAAAAAAGGAAAATATCATTTAAACTTAAAACTAAAGAATCTTTTCACTTATATTCTTTTCTCTTCTCTCGTCTTTCTCTCCCTCTAATTTCCAGGTCTTTCATCTTCTTCTTCTTTAATATTTTTGTTTCTTTTATTTAATATAAGACTTCTTTTCTATCAAATAATTATTTAAATGCTTATTCTCCCTATCATAAACAAGAGACATTTTTTTTATTTGCTTCAAGCTTTCATTTTTTAACATGCAATCTAAAATTTAAAAGGTTTTTTTTTTAGAGACTTCAAATATGCAAAAAACAAAGATAAGTTTATATTTATTTATTTATGTACAATCATTTAACTTTAATTCTTGATTAATTTACATGTTAATTATATATGCTGGTAAATAAAGTTTATTTAACATTGTAGAAGGAAATTTTACTTACCTGTTGATTGCTTGATTTTGTTTGAAGCCTTCTTATTTTTACTATTCCCTAAAAATCACTCTTTATTGGGAATTTCTTCTCTGTTTTTATGGAATTTCTCCTTAATTGGAAAATCCTTCACTGCTTGAATTCTCTATTTTTTATTTTTTAGAAAATTGTTTCCTTTTCCTCTCTCCCTCTGCCCGTTCCTTCCTTTCTCTATTTATAGATGAATTAAATATTTTTTTAAGAGATAAAATCTTGCTTAGATTTGCTAAGATCATCTCCTTTCTTTCTAATCTTTTAATTTGCTTTATTTTAATTTTGTTTCAAGTCCATAGAGAAGTTGGAGATAAGGCAATGGCGGTGGAGGTAAAAACACAATCACCACCCTTTTTTTTACTCTAAATTCTAGAGAGTTCTTAACTAAGGAGAGATAGGATCAAATTTCTTATTTATTTATTTTTTGTATTTCTAATGTACTTTAACCCTTCAAATAGGGTAGAAAGTATTATTGTAATGTTAAAAATTTGGAAAAGAACTAAAATTATGATTGTTGTATTTTTTATGATTAATTATAAAATTATTGGATTAATGAAGTATAAAATTTAGTTTATTTATTTATGGTCAAATCATGTAAGTTAAAATAACTACGGTAATAAAATTATCACTCATTTTGATTAATTTTGATAAAAATTGAGAAATATTGAAATTGAATTTTAAATAATTTTTTGTAATTACTGTTTGTTTTTATTTGAATGGGGAGATAAAATATTATAACTGTTAATCATGAATCAATTTATCATTTTTATTATTATTATTTAACAAAATAATAGGTTAAAAATAAGGTATAAAATTAGGCTTTAATTTTATTTAATCATAAATTTTAATATTTGAGTTTTTATTTAGATTAATTAAAAGCGATAATTAATATGAGCTAAATTAAAATATCAAATTAATTTTTAGGGTAAAAATACCCTTTTATTATTAATATTAAGATATCAAATTAATTAGGGTGGTTTTGAAAACCACAATTAATTTAGGGGACCACAATTCTATGGGTTTTAAACTGAAGTGAATTGTAATATTTGATTTCAGTTTAGTTTATGATATAATCTTTTACATTTTATTATGATTTTAAATGAAATTAAACAATTTGTTAAAATAAATAATTTAATTAAATAGGCCGGACCAAATACGGTGTCTACAATCTAAATAACAATATCTTTAGTTTTCCCTAACTGTCACATTGCTACGAGTCCAACGCAATTGACTATGCTTAATTTCGAAAAGATATGGCCTGAATACCGTTTATGTCCTTTAGTTATTTTTTTTAATAAGGGCATTCTAGTCTTTTGTTAAGTTTTCATGCATTCATAATCTACAAACCCTAAACGTAAATTCTATAAAACAGCTCACACTCTCTCTTCTTCCCTTCCTCGCGTCAGCCGTCTCTTGCTCGGTAAGGTAATTGATCGAAATAACTCGCTAATCGTTTGTCTTACCGTATTTCTGAATCGATACCAATCTGTGGGCTGCTTTGTGATGATGAAAACAGTTTCTTAAGGAACTTGTAAGGTCAACGGAAAATCGAAAGGATCAAAATCGATTTGCTCTATTCTCTTCGATAATTCATTAAGGTAGATGGTCCATTCGTTTGTTCTTTCGATTCGGGATGTTTTAGAGTAAAGTTTCTAGTTAATTTGATGTATTTCCTACATGTTTTTCATTCAAATAAAGCCTCGCCAGACTGTCAACTACCTCGCCGGAATCTGGGTTTTTAAACCCACGGTTTCTTTGTTATTTTCACTAGTTCGAGGTTGTTACGGATCGGGTTCGTTGCAACGCGTGTTATCAGACATTTTCAAGTTGTCCCCAACCAATTTCCATCCCCGGGTCAGCGTCAAAGGTCGTGCGTAGGTGAGCAGCCCTTTTCTTCCTTTTTCTTTCTGTCTGCGTGTTGGTTGGAGGTTAAGGATGAGCCGGTCCAACTAGACCTGCTGGACTGGTCCAATTAGACTAGTTTAACTAGTCCAGACTAGTTCAGGGCCCATTATTAGTCAATTTGAGTTGGTTTTCATCTCGTTTTTCCAGTTTTCACCAAATTGACTTTAAATTAATTTTATTACAGGTCTTGGGAATCGTTAGGATTATTATCAAATTTATTTCGAGCTCAGTTGCTAGTTCAATTTGCGAATAAGGTAGGTTAATTCCTACTTAGAAGTTAAATTAAATTCCATGTGATTGCATGTTTGTTATGTGATTATTATGATATTTTTGGAAGATGATTTATTGATTATTATTATTATTATTATTATTATTATTATTATTATTATTATTATTATTATTATTATTATGTGCTTGTTTGATTTGTGAATATTGTATTTATTAATTTATGTTTGTTAGTTTGGTTATGTGCTATAATTAGAACCTTTAAGTATTACAACTTGGTTGAACATAATAATTAACACATATTAAATTTGTAGAGCGTATACTATGACAAGTATCATTAGTGGCCTTATACCCACTATGATCATATTTTCAAGCGTATAGTATGGCACGTATCATTAATGATACATATATGCAAATTTAATAGTAATTTAATAATGGATGCTATGGCACGTATCATGGTGGGTTATAAGGCACCATGATCATATTTTCAAGCGTATAGCATGCCATGCAAGTTTAATAATAACAAATAGATGACGTAGGCTAAGTACCTACATTGTGGTTATGATCTTTGTAGGCTAAGTACCTACTAGTTATTGATGAATGGTGGAAATGGACGAGTATCCATACGTTATTATAATTATGAGATAAATTGAATTGAATTTGCTTATTTGTGTTTGGATTTAATCTACTGAGTTAAAAACTCATGGTATTCGAATGCCCTACAAACTTTTATTTTACAGGTAACATTGATAATAATGGAAACCATGGCGATTGACGAGGATGGCGCTACACTGAGAGACCGTTAAGACTTGTCATTTAATTATTTATTTATTTCTTTTGAATATTTTATTTTATTAACTATTTTGTCAGTTGTTTTTTTTATGGATTTTCATTTTCAATTTTTCTATTTATTTTTAATTCTTTAAATTGGCACCAAAATAAAGGTTTTGTTTTGAATATCCGTTTGGTTATTAAATAAACGCTTCCACAATTATTTGGTCTTTACTCTGATATATTTAAATTTTAAAGGAGTCATTATTTATTTATTATTTTGGGTCGGGTCGTCACACAAATCTCCTTTAAAAGTTGTGAGAGGTTCAATCTCAATCCCCTCCTGAAATTTTAATGGAAAAATTGACATTTGAATAGATTTAATTTATATTTTTATCTATCAGTTTATCAAAATACTTTTTAAGCTATTCTATATTTGTAACTGCCTCAAATCATTTCTTATAGAGAATGTATAAAAAAATTGACTCTTCTTGCAACAATGTATGATTCCTTTTTTTTTTCTTTAGTAACTTGTCTTTTAATTGACTATATTTATTCTTTAAAGGCTATACCATGAATCTTTACAAAGATACATATTAATGGAATATAAGAAATTATTCTCTCAACTTTATTACATCTGTAAGTAAAAGGATTCAATTTGACACAAAAAGAAACAATAATATGTAATATTTTGTGTGTGTTTTACAGAGAATAATCCATCTATATATAACTACACAACTAGGAGGAAGCAGAGAGTTTATATTGAAAATTTTTAAGTTTAACGGTAACAATATACAATTGACTTGATTATGAGAGATAATGGCCAAGTCTATCAAGGGAGGAGATGAGCTGTAGGCATGAATTGAGCTGATTAATATCAGTTCTTTAATGATAGCAATGGAAATAATAACAGCCGGATCATTTTATTGGCATTTACTTTGATGTGGCACATTATTCAGGCTTTCACTAAGAACTATTTATATACAAAATAAACTAAGTAACTAAATGGAAAACAAACTACCAGACTTAGTACCAAACTAAATAATAATTACATGTATCCCCAATACATATCACAGAGTTTTTTGGTATCACTATTCAAGTTTGAAATGCATAAACTTAGAACTCATAATGAGATTAATGCTTTTTTTGGCCGTGGTTGTAATAAATTTGTTCAAGACAATAAATTACAAGAACATGAAATTTGTGTTTTTGAGATGATGAAAATCATAAAAATATTAATGAAGGTTACCATTTTCCGAGGATGATTATTGAGAAGAAAAAGATTATTTAAACGAAAAATTAATAGTTAAATATAATTAATTAATTGAATATCGAAATGTTTTTATAAAACACACAATAATGAATTATAATAATATTTTGAGTAAACTAATAAATTATCATAATATATTTTGTAACCCTAAAACTTAATGATATAAACGTTTTTACTCTTGGGAATTATAAACGATGCTAAACAAAGAAGACAAAATAGAATTGTATATACAAACAGTAAATTAAATAAATACATAAACGAAGGAAATTTAAAACGATGTGAGGCATGCATATCATGTAAATTTTATTAAGACAATATATTGGTCCACTGCTTATGGGGCTATAGATAATAGACAACAGTCTCCCAAGATACAACACTTCTAACCAAAATTAATAAACCACTTTACTAACTTTGACACTCAAACCGAAAACTTGAACGAAAAATCTTCTTGAATCTGAGAAGAACAACAACTTTAGAGAGAAAATAGAAAGCAGTGTCGTAGAGAGAAACTCTGATTTTTTCTATATTGAAATCTAGAATCAGACAACCTATTAATAAGCAATTTAGTGACTGTTTGTAGTAGCTGTTCGTATGGTTCAATATGAATCGTACAATCGCACTACTTCGAAATGGATGATCCAGATCGCGTTCCTTGACTGGTCATATGCATCTGCTCACATCGTGTCAGGTCTAATAACTTTTATTCATCCGTACAACCGTTGTCGTCAACAATTGTGTCTCGTCACCAGCAATCCGCAACTCCTCCCTCCCCCAACTACCATCTCTGGTGGTGTCAACTACTCGAGGGCCCTTCGAAGGTTATGTGATGACCCGACTCCTTTTAAATCATTTAAAATCGAATTGCATCAGAAGACATAATATTTAATAAAAATTTGACGTGGATATGTTTAAAAATTGGACTATCCACAACCTGTTTACACTTTTCACAATCAGAGAATTTAAATGCGGGAAATGAAACTCATGTAAAAAGATTTAAAGGAGTTCAAGGTGATAAAAGTTAAAACAAAAGCTCTTATGAGCTTATATACAAATATACAACTCAAAAGATAAAAAATGAAATAAATGTGTCCATGGACTTTAAAAGTATCTCTAGTCCATCCTGCCATCATCATCAACTAGATCAGACTGCACCAGCTCCTCTCCCACGACCCCGAGCATTTCCTAAAAATGTTTGTAATATCATTAGCTAAAAGAAAGCCCAGTGAAAATAAATAGAAAGTAAAGTAATATTAGACTCCAAACCCGCATCCGGATTTGTGTCCAGGTAAAACCTCACATATTGGTGGGCGTCAAATCCACCAAAAATAAAAGTCTCTACTTTCGGGTTTATGGATTTGTAGTAGTGGAAAGTAGGGTCGAATCCACAGAGATTGGTGAATTAAAATTGGGGGGTTTTTTGAGTTTATTAAGAAATTGAGAAAGAAAACAATAAAAGTTAAGAAGAGATTCAATGGGAGAAAGTTCCAACCAAAGGTGTAATGATCGTTTGATTTATATTATTTGATCATTGAAATTCCAATGAAATCCTAATTAACTCATTCTCTAAATTGGTTATGATTATTAAGAACGTCTTATTAATCTATCCTTCCTTAGTTTGTCGGTAATTAAGATACGATCAATAATTACTTCCCTAATCAATGACAACCCTAGAGTACGACAATAGAATTTAATCAATGACAGCAATAAGATGAGAAGGACGACCAATTCTAGCCAACAAATGCGAAACATTCGATCTATTTAGACTAGATCCTATATTTTCATAGCATGAGATGAAAAGACTTATTAATCATTCATACTAATTGTCACATGGATTAGAATGCATAAACAATTACGGATTTAAACACTGTAATTGACGATCTATCAAATTGAAGAATGATCAAAGGGCCCTATTTGAACAATCAAACAATGTGATATTGAATGAATAAAATAGAAAATATAGAAATAGAGAAGAATTAGAAAGAAAGATGAAGAACAAATCTCACAAATATAAAAATCAAACTTTGATTAACCATGGTTGGAAATTGGGAGTTTAGCTAGACATGGAGTTCATCATTCTCTAAGAAAAACTAAGGAAAATCGTTCCCCCCTATTAGAAAAGAAGTCTCCCTTTTATATCCTTGAAAACTAAGGTTTAAAACAAAAGATAAAAAATTATATCCTAAAAATCCGAACTGGCACCGCGGCACTGATTTTTGGGCGCTGGGGTGCTGAGCAAAAAGACTAAAATCTAGAAATTTCACGCTTTCGGTGCTATGGCGCTAGAAAATCACCGTTGGGGCGCCGAACTCTCTGCAATTTTGGCTTGGAATCAGATTCTATAGACTTTTTCTTGTGGCTGCGGCCACTAAAAGTTGTTGCCATGGCACCAAAATGTCAAGAAAGCTCCAAAATGTAATTTTTTAGTCCTTTTTCATCATCTCTTCTCCAACCTAGCACATAAACACAAAGCAAAGATAATTACCTAGTTTTTAAGCTATTTAATCATCAAAGTATGAAAAATAATCCCAAGTTTATGTGCAAAAATAATAACTCATCAAATCCCGCACACTTAATCCATGCTTGTCCTCAAGTATAAAACAAACAACTCAATAAAATTCAATTGCTCACCATTCTTTTCAACTTTAACTTTCAATCATCAACAACCAAAATTATCAAGTTTTAGAGAATTAAATTGAAGCACAAACAAAAGACAAGTAGTCATAGCTTAAATTCCTATCAAACATGCACATGAGTAATTATTCTAATGATCTTTTAAAATCAAAGTGCTACAAGATTTGAAACCTCACTTGGATTCACTCAATTCACTCAAGTGTTTAAGGGATCATTCAATAAGCTCTCAAGTCAAAACATAGAAGATCTTATCATAGGTTTGCTAAATTATCAAATCAAGGCCCCCCAATGCATGAATTGAACACTAGAACTAAAGGGTCTTTTGGGTTGTAATGGGGCTTAGGTAAAGGGGTGGATGGAAGGAAATTTGAGCTACAATCAAATGAAGAATTAGATGAATTTTGTTCCTATGCTTCAAATAAAATTCCTATCATACAATGAATTCACACCTTTACTACCAATGTCTTCTTTACATAACACACATTTTTTTTTAGAAAAGATGAGAAAAATAAGAAAGAAGAGAATCAAGCAAAGACTTATTTGTCAAGTCTTTCATTGAACTTGAAGAGAAGATGCATAAAATAAAGCAAAGTTCAAATAATTCTTCAACAATTGGGTTCAAAGGGAAATTAACAAATAGAAGGATATTGGGCTATTCATATTGTGGTTAATTTCCAAGAAATAGGTCTAGGCTCAAATTTGGCTTTCTAATGATATTTGTCAAGGTTGGCCTTTAAGAACGCTAAAAATGGCATCACCTAATTTTCCCTTTTCAAAACTCTAAGCATTCAAAACAACACATAGGCCTCAACATGCATAAGAAAGAAAATTCTAGTTTAATCAACTATGTTTGACAATCACACAAGAAATGAATAGAGAAAAAATATTATGAAGATATGCTCTTTTTGGCTAAAAAACTCACAAAGGTTAGATTGTCACAAATCCCATAACACATTTCAATTAAAAGATATCAAAATCAACTACTCAAAACATGCCAATAAGAACTTATCTACTCATGCTAATCTCTACTTTGCCTTAAATTAATTCAATAAAACAAAACAATCCCAATCATCCAAGAATGAAAATTAAAAGTATCAAGAGCAAGCAAGCAAAATGAATTTTATTCCGTTTTCTCTACCCCCCCCCCACTTAAAGCATGCATTGTCCTCAATGAACAATTAAAAAAAAAATGAGGGTGAGAAAACATCCCTGAAAAATCATTCATTAGTAGTTGAATTGTTACGACTTGGGAGTGTGAGATTTCAGCGAAAAAAATTCATCCTTCAGCCTGGATAGCCTTTATTAAACCCTGTTATTTTTAAAAAAACAAAGAAAAGAAATCAAATAAAAAAATTGAAAATGAAAACAAAAAAAAAACATAAAAATTTGGGTTGCCTCCCAAAAAGCGCCTTTTATTTAACGTCTTTGGCTAGACCGGGTTGCTTTTTCATTAATGCACATCCCAAATCGACTTGACATATTTTCGAATTATGGCTCGTAATTCTCCAATTTTGGGTTTCTTTGTTGAAGCAACTTGCATGTCATCCTTCTCAAACAACTTAAGAATATCATTAGTCAAAGGATAGACAAAATCAATCATCGCAAAAATTGAAGAATTAGCATCAGAATGTTTCATGGAGTCATGTATATTGAATTGTATAACTTCACCATCGAACTCCATAGTAATTATACCAGCATGTACATCATTTATTGTTTTAGAGGTATATAAGAATGGTCTTCCTAATAGAACAAAAGAGGAGGTAAAAACATCATCCCCCCGTATCTAAAACAAGAAATCTACAAGAAATACCAAACCATTAACTTGTACTAGCACATCGTCTAAAATTCCTTCAGGATAAGCATTGGATCTATCAGAAACTTGGAGGATTACACCCGTTTCTCTTAAACGACCAACATTTAAAGATTTAAACACAGAAAGGTGCATGACATTAATTGAAGCTCCTAAATCTAGCATGGCTTTATCAATTCTTAAGTCTCCTAACTTATATGGAATTGTAAACATACCTGGATCTCCCCCTTTAGGAGGCATTTTCCTTTGAATAATCGTCGAGACATTTTCCCCCATACTTATTTTCTCATTACCTTTCAATTTCCTTTTGTTTGTACACAAATCTTTAAGGAATTTAGCGTACTGAGGTATATACTTTATCACATCTAATAAAGGAATGTTTACCTCGATTTTGTGAAATGTGTCAAAGATTTCCTTTTTTTCATCAAGCTTCTTTGCATTGAGCAATCTTGATGGAAAAGGAGGAGGAGGGGGTAATGATTACCTCAGATTGAATTTGAACTGGTGGTTGAACTTGGTAATTTGGAGAGTAGACTACTTCTTTCCCAAGTTCTTCACTTCGGTCTTTGACTTGTTCTTTCTTTTTGGGTCCTTCCAACTCTTTCCCACTTCTCAAAGTGATTGCACTAGCATTTTCCTTCGGATTGATGATGGTTTGAGATGGCAATTTACCTTGTGATTCCATCTTGCTCATGGAAATTGCTAGTTGACTTATTTGGTTCTCTAAGTTTTTGATACTTGACTTTGTTTCCATGATACTTGACCTCGTTTACTATTGAAATTGTTGTGTGTTAGTAGCAATAGATTGAATCATTTCTTCGAGAGACATACTTGGTTTGGATGAAGATGATTGTTGGAAATTAGCGGGCCTAGGTGGAGGTTGTTGAAAAGGTGCTCGTTGCCCATAGCTCAAATTAGGATGATCCTTCCATCCTAGGTTGTAAGTGTTAGAAAAAGGATCATATCGATTCCTTTGCTGGCCACCTTGATATCCTCCATGATATCCTCCCATGGCATTAGCAGTCTCTTGTGATTCATCTTGAAGAGTGGGGCACATATCGGTTGGGTTAGGTGCCATGCATATTCCACATGTTTTCACTGGTTGAAGATTCTTCAAAGCTAGTTGTTCAACAAGAGAAGTTAAGTGAGCTATTTGATTTTCAATAACAGGATTATTTACCTCATTCACCCATCGAGAAGTAGATTATTGAAGAGCTTCACTTTGTTGTGAGGCTGCCACCATTTTGGTAGTTAGTCTCCTAGCTTCAGAAGGAGTTTTGTTCACTATAGCACCACCACTTGTGGCATCCATTAATCCTCTTTCAATAGAAGTCAACCCCTCATAAAAATAATGAATCAAAAGTTGCTCAGAAAATCCATGTTGAGGGCAACTAACACATAACTTCTTGAATCTCTTCCAGTACATATGGAGAGTTTCCATATTCCTCTGTTGAACCCCAGATATTTCCCTTCGTAACTTCGAAGCACGAGATGAGGAGAAATACTCTTTCAAAAATAATGTGGCCATCTCTGCCCATGTCAAATACAAAATTTGGGGGCAAATCAAACAACCAATCCTTGACTTTTTCTGTGAGTGAGAAAGGAAAAGCTATCAACTTTATTTGATCCTCTGTTAAACCATGTGGCTTCATACTCAAACAAACAAGATGAAATGCTTTAAGGTGTTTGTTTGGATCTTTACTGTCTTGCCCACTGAAACTTGGAAGGAGATGAATGAGTCCTGATTTAAGCTCGAAATTCACATTCATATTCGGATATTGAATACACAACGGTTCTTGAGTTGTATTCGGTGCAGTCAACTCTTTAAGAGTTCTTTCAGCGTCTTCCATTGGTTCTCTTACTTCTTCAAATTCGTGAGTAGGATCTAATAGATTGACTTGAATTTCCTCTTCTGTCAATGAAGATGAAGAAGCGGAAGAAAATTGATGTTGTTTTCGCTCTCTAGTTGCTTTCCTCAACTGCTTAGATGTCTTCTCTATCTCAGGATCGTATTCCAAATTACTTGTACAAGAAGAATGGGACATTAAACGGATAAAAACAAAATTAAATGACACCAATCTCCTGCAACGGCGCCGAAATTTGGTGGGCGTCGAATCCACCAAAAATAAAAGTCTACTTTCGGGTTTATGGATTTGTAGTAGTGGAAATTAGGGTCGAATCCACAGAGATTGGTGAATTAAAATTGGGGGTTTTTTTTAAGTTTGTTGAGAAATTGAGAAAGAAAACAATAAAAGTTAAGAAGAGATTCAATGGGAGAAAGTTCCAACCAAAGGTGTAATCATCGTTTGATTTATATTATTTGATCATTGATTTTCTAATGAAATCCTAACTCATTATCTAAATTGGTTATGATTATTAAGAACGTCTTATTAATCTATCCATCCTTAGTTTGTTGGTAATTAAGATACTGCTGGGGTTTCTGCCCTAAATCTTATGTAATCCAATTAAACTATAAATAAATAAAGGAATTATTAATTATTAATATTTACATTGTCATTTATTATTTAATTAATAAATGTAATCCACCATAAGATACAGAGTTACTTATGATAACTTAAGGTGAGCATATGATGCGGCAAGATTCACTTAAGTGTAACTCAAATAGTCTGTGGTACATGAATAAAGGTTTGGTGCCTTATTTCTGGTAACAACACTAACACGGCCCACTTGTGAATTGGAACAAGTGATCTCATCTGGATCGCTCATGTAGAGACATGTGAGTGGGGGTGTTGCTGCAATAGAGATTGTAGTAGACTGGACTAAGATAAACTTACTGTCTTATGGGAAAGTCGTTACAGAAAGACACTTCGTTTATCAACCGGTTGATCATGTACAATTGATCTTAATCCTGAGTGGATTACGAACTCCTGTTCGCAAGAGACAAGACTTTGATTTGCATAGGTGAGTGTGACTCGATATAGTTCACTCAATATGCCTCCCACTTTGGGGATTGCATCTTGCTTATAGCTGGGAACGTAATTACACAAGAATTGGAATTCACTTATGGACTGATTCGGTCTTGAACAGCGGGGCCCCATATTCCTCTGATCAAGGAAAAGGTTAAAGACGCATAATAGAGATTATGTAAGGTTGTTCATTAGAGAATCAGTTGGGCTTAAGGAACAAGATGTATCATGGAGGTTAATACGGTGCAAATACCTAGCCATGGATACAAACTAACTTGTGAAGGATCAAAGTTTTATGGACATAACTATGTCTATAGTACTAAGAGTGCAACTCTAGATATTTAGTGGAGTTATTTAGGAGTTAATGAATGAGAATTAATTGATTAAAAGGAGTTTTAATCAAAGGTAATTCTGGATCATTAGAGCTTAGTCTTATAGGTCCATTAAGTCCTCCGAGCTAACGCATGTAATTGAGAACATAAACTAATATAATTAATTTCTTTGGAAAATAGAATTAAATAGAGGAGTCTATTTGATTAATTAAAAGAAATTAAATAGAGGTGTCTATTTAATTATTTAATTAATGGTGGAATTAAATAGAGGAGTCTATTTAATTATTAAATAGAATAGTCTATTTAATTAATTATGAGAGATTAAATAGAAGAGTCTATTTAATTAAATTAATTTTGAGTTGTCCAAAATTAATGCGGATTTAAATAGAGGAGTCTATTTAAATTTTTAATTTGAGATGGTCAAATTAAAATGGAAATAAATAAAAGGAGATTTATTTATTGGAATAAATAAAAGGAGTTTTATTTATTGGAATAAATAAAAGGAGTTTTATTTATTGGAATAAATAAAAGGAGTTTTATTTATTGGAATAAATAAAAGGAGTTTTATTTATTTAATTATTTAACGAAATTGTTCCATTAAATAAAAAGGAAAATAAAATGCCCAATATTGTCATGAGATGATGATAGGGGCGTGTGACCCATGGTGGGGTCACACGCCACCTTGGTCAAAGGGTTGACTAAGATTTGCATTTTATTTTATTTAAAATATATCAATATCTTTTTTTAAATTAATGTGATTAATTTAAATGGAAGATATGGAATAGTATATTTAAATTAATATTGATTGATTTAAATAAAAGATATGAGATATTTTATTATGGAATAAAATATAATATCTTTATTATTCAAATATATTTTAGAATATATTATTTAATTATTTATTAATTAAAAGATATTCAAAAGATTTTCTGAGGCCTTAGTTTTCCTATAAATAGGAACCTTGGGGTGACCCCAAAGCACACAACTAAGAGAGCAAAAGAAAAGGCCCAGGAAGTTCCTCTCCTCCCTCTCTTAGCCGCCCATAGGGTGATTGGGAAGAAAATTTTCTTCTTCCCATTTTTCCTTTTTCCAAAGGAGATAGTGCCCACACACCGATTCTCTTTTGTGCTTAGTGAGGAAGTATTTTTTGGTGGTCCCAGGATCATAACCAGCCAAGAACGAGGAAGAGCCAGACACTTCTATGGGATTACATCCCAACTTTTAGCACCTGGTACACCTTAGCAGAATGGTGTAGCTGAAAGAAGAAATAGAACCTTACTCGAAATGACGAAATCAATGATGAGCTGTTCATCATTACCAGAATCTTTCTGGGTTACTCATTGGAGACTGCCTTATACATCCTAAATAGGGTACCTTTTAAAAGTGTTTTAGAAACACCTATTGAGTTATGGTCGGGACGTAAAGTAAGCTTGCGTCACTTCTGAGTGTTGGGATGTCCAGCACACGTGCTGAAAATGAACCCTAAGAAATTAGAATCACGGTCTAAGGTATGCTTCTTCGTAGGCTACCCTAAAGAGACGCGTGGTGGGTTGTTTTATAGTATTGAAGAGAGTAAAGTATTCGTGTCAACAAATGCTACATTCTTGGAATAAGACTATATAGAAAACCAAAAATATCCTAGTAAATTAGTACTAGAGGAGATGATTCCAAGTGAAACAACTAAGGAGCCAACAATTGTTGTTGACTTGCCTATCTCTTCAAATAGAAAGAGAAATTCTAGTCAAATCCAGTTAAGTCCCCGTCGTAGTGGGAGGGTACCCAAGTTGCCCGAACGATATTTGGGATTAACTCAGGTCAATGATGGCGTTATTGACCTGGAGGGTCCATTGTCTTATAAGGAAGTAATGATGGATGTTGACAAAGAAAAATGGCTAAAAGCTATGGATCTTGAAATGGAGTCCATGTACTCCAACTCAGTCTGGAAAATTGTAGATCAACCAGTTGGGGTAAAATCCATTGGGTGCAAGTGGATCTACAAGAGGAAACGAGGAGCCGATGGGAAAGTGGAGACTTTCAAGGCAAGACTTGTAGCAAAGGGGTAGTCCCAAAAGGAAGGGGTTAACTATGAAGAAACCTTCTCCCCTATTGCTATGTTAAAGTCTATTAGAACTCTCTTATCCATTGCTGCACATTTCAATTATGAAATTTGGCAGATGGATGTCAAAACCACATTTCTTAATGGGTATCTTGACGAGAGTGTCTATATGCTCCAACCAGAAGGATTCGTTGTTCAAGGTGAAGAACAAAAAGTTTGTAAGTTGCTAAAATTTATTTATGGATTAAAGCAAGCTTCACGGTCTTGGAACAAGAGATTTGACACTACGATCAAATCGTATGACTTTGAGTAGAATGTTGATGAGTCTTATGTCTACAAGAAGATACTCAACAAAGATGTGGTTTTTCTCATTCTATACGTTGACGATATCTTACTTATTGGGAATAATGTAAGGGTATTATCGGACGTTAAGAAATGGCTAGCTAACGAATTCCAAATGAAGGATTTGGGAGAGGCTCAATATGTTCTTGGTATCCAAATTATAAGGAACCGAAAGAACAAGACGTTAGCGTTTTCTCAGACATCCTACATTGACAAAATAGTTGCCAAGTATGAGATGGATAAATCCAAGAAAGGATCGTTACCTTTCAGGCATGAGATTTATTTAACTAAGGACCAATGTCCTAAAACTCCTCAAGAAGTTGAGAATATGAGACAGTATCCTTATGCATCAACAGTTGGAAGTCTAATGTATGCGATGTTGTGTACTAGACCGGACATCTGTTATGCAGTAAGGATAGTAAGCCGTTACCAATCAAACCCTGGTTATGAGCATTGGGTTGCAGTCAAGAATATTCTCAAGTATCTTCGGAGAATGAGAGAACATGTGCTAGTGTACGATAAAGAGAATTTGATTCTCAAGGGGTACACAGATTCTGACTTCAAGGCAGATAAGGATTCTAGGAAATCCACGTCTGGATCAGTTTTCACACTTTGTGGTGGAGCCATTGTTTGGAGGTGTATAAAGCAAAGTTGTATTGCTGACTCCACAATGGAGGCTGAGTACGTAGCAGCTTGCGCAGCTGCTAAAGAGGGTATCTGGCTTAAGAAGTTCCTAACTGATCTGGAGGAACTACCAGACATGGACAAACCCATAACAATGTTCTAAGATAATAGTGGTGCTGTAGCCAACTCCAAAGAGCCTAGAAGCCACAAACGGGGAAAGCACATAAAGAAAGTATCACCTGATAAGGGAGATAGTCCAAAGAGGAGATGTTGTAGTGACAAAGATAGCCTCTGAGGATAATATTACTGATCCATTTACAAAGACGCTTCCGGCTAAGGTGTTCGAGCGTCATATGGGTAGTTTAGGATTACTAGATAGATCTCTATAAAGCTTTAGTGCAAGTGGGAGATTGCTAGGGTTTCTGCCCTAAATCTTATGTAATCCAATTAAACTATAAATAAATAAAGGAATTATTAATTATTAATATTTACATCTTCATTTATTATTTAATTAATAAATGTAATCCATCATAAGATCCAGAGTTACTTATGATAACTTAAGGTGAGCATATGATGAAGGAAGATTCACTTAAGTGTAACTCAAATAGTCTGTGGTACACGAATAAAGGTTGGGTGCCTTATTTCATGTAACACCACTAACACGGCCCACTTGTGAATTAGGCACAAGTGATCTCATCTGGATCGCTCATGTAGAGACATGTGAGTGTGGGTGTTGCTGCAATAGAGATTGTAGTAGACTGGACAAAAGATAAACTTACTGTCTTCTGGGAAAGCCGTTACAGAAAGACACTTCGTTTATCAACCGGTTGATCATGTACAATTGATCTTAATCCTGAGTGGATTGCGAACTCTTGTTCGCAAGAGACAAGCCTTTGATTTGCATAGGTGAGAGTGACACGATATAGTTCGCTCAATATGCCTCCCACTTTGGGGATTGCACCTTGCTTATAGCTGGGAACGTAATTACACAAAAATTGGAATTCACTCTTTTCCATATAGGAAAATAAATAAGTAGTTCCCTTATGGACTGATTCGTCCTTGAACAGCAGGGCCCCATATTCCTCTGATCAAGGAAAAGGTTAAAGACGCATAATAGAGATTATGTAAGGTTGTTCATTGGAGAATCAGTTGGGCTTAAGGAACAAGATGTATCATGGAGGTTAATATGGTGCAAATACCTAGCCATGGATACGAACTAACTTGTGAAGGATCAAAATGTAGTTAGTGATTATAGCCAATGGACATAACTATGTCTATAGTACTAAGAGTGCAACTCTAGATATTTAGTGGAGTTATTTAGGAGTTAATGTGTGACGACCCGATGCTTTTAATTAATTTAAAATTAGATAGACAGCGGAAGACTTTAAATTTAATAAAAATTTGGCATGGATATGTTTAAAACTCGGATTATCTATAACCTGTTTACAATAAAAAATCCAAAATCTAAAACACAAGGAGCTCAAGTTCCTATCAGGAGTTCAAAGAGGTTATAATAATAAAAGTGAAATGAAAAGCTCTTAAGAGCTTATTACAAATTTTACATCTCAAAGACCGAAAAAAAACAAAATAATATAAGGCAAGTTCTGAAACTTTTAAATGACATCTAGTCCATCTCAACATCATCATCCTCTCGATCAAGCCTCACCAGCTCCTCTCTCATGACCCGAATACCTGAAATATTTGTAATATCATGAGCTAACAACTTAAGCCCAGTGAGAATAAACAGAATAAAAAGTAAAGTTAGACTCCAAACCCGTATTCAGATTCGTGTCCAAAAACATACTTACTCTTTGCTATCAATCCATTCAAAGAGTTTTATATCAAGAGTTCCACTTTTACTTACCAATTTTCCAATATAATTGTGGAACTACATTCCAAGCATTTCTGAGTGCATTTAACATTTATATCTCATTTTCTTTATATACCTTATACTATGTACAAGTTTTACATCAAACCTTATCCTCCCAAATATTTGAGAAACCATCTTCCAACCATTAGGAGGATATGTTTCATAACATACATATAACATTTGAATCTCGTTCTCTTTAATACCTTATACTATACATAAGGTTTACATCAAGTCTTATTCTCCAATTACGAAATCTTCCAAGTTATTGAGAAACTAGTTCTCTTACAACTTTCTCACTAAAACTTCCACACTAGAGAATAATAACTCCCAAAGTTTGGAAGAAAGTGGTCATACCCAAATTTCTTCTTACAACCTTCATCGAGGTATATGGTTATATTCATTTAACCATAAAAATTTATATCATCTTCTCTTGATATAAACATATTTAAATAAAAACAGTTTTGTGATGAATGACAATAATAATAGCTCCCGCCGGCTATGTGTAAGCTCTCGCGGCTTGTGATAGCTCCCGCAGGCTATGTGTCAGCTCTCAGGCCATGCAATAGCTCCTGCAGGCTATGTTGTAGCTCCCGCAGGCTACGTGAAAGCTCTCAGGCTATGTAGTATGAATTTGAAAATCTTGTGATTTCAAGTAAAATAAAAGTAAAGTGCATAAAGTGCCGTTCATAAAGTAACGTTCATAAAATGCATTGCATAAAGTAAAGTGCATAAAATAAAGTGCATTGCATAAAGTAAAATGCATAAAGTAAAGTGCATAAAGTAAATAAACAGAAATTTCGGATTTACAATAAGTAAACCGAACTCCCGATAGTTTAAATAAAGTAGATTCTTTCTTAATTAAGTAATCTACACTTCGAAGGATTCTAAACTTCCAAATGAAATCCAAAGCTCTATTTTCGAGTTCCTTTAACCATTTTATCTAAAAGTTTGGATCCTTTAACTTCCAATGATCCATTTTTTATGTCCGATATGATTCTAACTTAGACTTCCTAAGTTCAATGTTTCCCTCGAGAAACTCCAAAGTTTTCATTCAAAGAACTAGTTCCTAATCTTAAGGGCACTAGCTCACTTTCTTTTACTCTTAGATTCGAATCCTAATCTTAACCTCCGATTCTACAAACTGTTCTACTTATTCGATTTCTAAAATTACTTTAAATCCTATTTATTCTCACCTTAGTAGATGTGGTTTCGCTCCAAATCTCCGGAAGAGCGATCAAGCAAAGAATCAATAAACACCTACAAATAATTACATCTAAGAATTAATAAATCAACATACATCGATCGATTAACATCTAAAAGCTCAAAACGATGAACAACCTCGAAAAAACCCAAGGGTGCTCTCGGCCCCTCATTGTAAAATGGGTTTCGGGTTCATTTTTCTGGCTTTTAGACACTTTAGAGGTGTTTTGAGTTGGTTTTAAGTAGTTTCAAAATCCTGATTTCAATGGGTATCGATGATTCGGGTTTTTGAACAATAAACGATTTCCCGAATTTAATTTCAATAAACATCATATCAATAAAAGTAAACCCCAAAACAACCCCCAAGATGTAAAATTCAAACGGGAAGGGTTTCAATTGAAACCCGGTTTTAGGGTTTAGGGAAAATTGTCAAAATCAATAAAAACACTCCCGTAATAAAAGTCATTGAGTTTAACGGCAAGAAATCGAAGATTCAAAAAGAAAACTCCATTAAAACACTATTTGGAGCTTAGGGTTTGAACTTTAACTTATCGAGAAGTTCGTAGCTCACGGGTGTAAGGCACGATTGTTAGGTGGAAAGGAATCCTAGACTCGAGGGCTTTCCGATGTAACCGAAATCGAGCCGATCCGTCGAGAAACGAAGAAAAACATAAAATCCCCCCAAACCCCATCCTTGCTCACGGCAATGAAGAGAAAAGAATGAGAAAAATGAAGACTTTTTGTCAAATGGGTATATTTAAAGATGAATGAATAGTGTTTTGATATTTTTAAGAAATCGGAAATGACGATTGCGTCCTTTAATAACTTTTGACTTATAAATTAAAACCTGAAGCTCTTAAATTAATCTAAAGGTGATTAATAATTATTAATTGGCCTATTAATAATTATTAATGTCACCGAAGCGAATTTAAAGTATTAAAACGATTAAAAAGAATTTCGGGCGAAATTAACTACTAAATTCTAAATTACAAAAATAATAATTAAACTAAGTACTTAAATTGAAATAAATAAATAAATAATAACATTAAATAAAATAAATTAAAAAAAATCACTTCAAAATAACGGGACATTACATAATGAATGAGAATCAATTGATTAAAAGGAATTTTAATCAAAGGTAATTCTGGATCATTGGAGTTTAGTCCTATAAGTCCATTAAGTCCTCCGAGCTAACGCATGTAATTGAGAACATAAATTAATATGATTATTTTCCTTGGAAAAATGGAATTAAATAGAGGAGTCTATTTGATTAATTAAAAGAAATTAAATAGAGAAGTCTATTTAATTATTTAATTAATGGTTGAATTAAATAGAGGGGTCTATTTAATTATTAAATAGAAAAGTCTATTTAATTAATTATGAGAGATTAAATAGAAGAGTCTATTTAATTAAATTAATTTTGAGTTGTCCAAAATTAATGGGGATTTAAATAGAGAAGTCTATTTGAAGTTTTAATTTGAGATTGTCAAATTAAAGAGGAAATAAATAAAAGGAGTTTTATTTATTGGAATAAATAAAGGGAGTTTTATTTATTTAATTATTTAACGGAATTATTCCATTAAATAAAAAGGAAAATAAAATGCCCAATATTGTCATGAGATGATGATAAGGGCGTGTGATCCATGGTGGGGTCACACGCCACCTTGGTCAAAAAGTTGACTAAGATTTGCATTTTATTTTATTTAAAATATATCAATATCTTATTTTAAATTAATGTGATTAATTTAAATGGAAGATATGGAATAATATATTTAAGTTAATATTGATTGATTTAAATAAAAGATATGAGATATTTTATTATGGAATAAAATATAATATCTTTACTATTCAAATATATTTTAAAATATCTTATTTAATTGTTTATTAATTAAAAGATATTCAAAAGATTTTCTGAGGCCTTAGTTTTCCTATAAATAGGAACCTTGTGGTGACCCCAAAACACACAACTAAGAGAGCAAAAGAAAAGGCTCAGGAAATTCTCTCCTCCATCTCTCTTAGCCACCCATAGGGTGATTGGGAAGAAAAATTTCTTCTTCCCATTTTTCCTTTTTCCAAAGGAGATAGTGCCCACGCACAGATTCTCTTTTTTGCTTAGTGAGGAAGTACTTTTTGGTGGTCCCAGGATCGTAACCAGCCAAGAATGAGGAAGAGCTAGACACTTCTCTACAAGAGTTAGTATTTCTTTTATGCATTTAGATTTTGATTATATTATACTGCAAGGAAAGATCCTTGGGACTTCCGTTTGAGAACTCTTTTAGAGGCCACAATCCCAACAGATACGATCAATAATTACTTCCCTAATCAATGACAACCCTAGAGTACGACAATAGAATTTACTCAATGACAGCAATAAGATGAGAAGGACGACCAATTATAGCCAACAAATGCGAAACGTTCGATCTATTTAGACTAGATCCTATATTTTCATAGCATGAGAGGAAAAGACTTATTAATCATTCATACTAATTGTCATATGAATTAGAATGCATAAACAATTACGGATTTAAACACTCTAATTAACGATCTATCAAATTGAAGAATGATCAAAGGGCCCTATTTGAACAATCAAACAATGTGATATTGAATGCATAAAATAGAAAATAGACAATAGAGAAGAATTACAAAGAAAGATGAAGAACAAATCTCACAAATATAAAAATCAAACTTTGATTAACCTTGGTTTGAAATTGGGAGTTTTGCTAGACATGGAGTTCATCATTCTTTAAGAAAAACTAAGGAAAAACGTTCCCCCCCCTTTTAGAAAAGAAGTCTCCCTTTTATATCCTTGAAAACTAAGGTTTAAAATAAAAGATAAAAAATTCTATCCTAAAAATCCGAACTGGCGCCGCGGCAATGATTTTTGGGCGCTGGGGCGTTGAGAAAAAAGACTAAAATCTAGAAATTTCACGCTTTTGGTGCTATCGCGCTAGAAAATCAGCACTGGGGCGCCGAAATCTTTGAAATTTTGGCTTGGAATCATATTCTGCAGACTTTTTCTTGTGGCTGCGGCCACTAAAAGTTGTTGCCATGGCGCCGAAGTGTCAAGAAAGCTCCAAAATATAATTTTTTAGTCCTTTTTCATCATCTCTTCTCCAACCTAGCACATAAACACAAATCAAAGATAATTACCTAGTTTTTAAGCTATTTAATCATCAAAGTACGAAAAATAATCCCAAGTTTATGTGCAAAAATAATAACTCATCACATACCCTTACCTTTCAACCACCAAGAAGGGTTTGTATCAAGTATTTCACTTTTACTTACCAATTCTCCCATATAATTGAGGAACTAACTTCCAAGAATTTAGGAGGATGTGTTTCATAACACACATAACATTTGTATCTCATTCTCTTTAATACTTTATACTATACATAAGGTTTACATTAAGTCTTAATATCCAATTTCAAGATCTTCCAATTTATTTAGAATCTAGTTCTCTTACATATATATCATGATAGTTATACAAGGTTCAATGCACCTTTGTATTCTCTCATTACACAATTCAATCTCATTTCTCTTTCCTATAGCACTCTGCTATACATCATATTTTATTCTTTTTCTCTATGAAAATGTATGGTATACATATTGTTTTAATTCTTTTCTCTATAGCAACTTAGGCTATCGAAAGTTTACTTTCCTTTTTCTTTAATAAATAATGCTAAGCTCACTCGGTTTTAACCTATTCAAACAAGATAATTCATTAACTCGCTCAACAAATGTAAAATATACGCAGCATTTACATCAGCATAACTATCGAAATGCTCATAATAACAGAAAGTTCTCGCGGGCTAACTATACTTCAGTATCTCGCTTTCCAAAATAATTCTTATAATGTCAGTATTGAAGCTCCCGCAAGCTAACAATACTTCATTATCTAGCTCAACAAGTGTAAAGGACACACAACCTTTACATCAATATAATCATCTTATGCTGATAATGAAAGTATGAAAGCTCCTGTAAGCTAACAATACATCATTATCTCACTTTCCAAATAGAATATACAAAATCTTTTCAATATTAACTTCCCACCTCTATTGATTAATGACAGGTGATGAGGCTCCCGTAGGCTATTTCATTCACCTCATTAACTCACTCATTGAATATAGGTAATGAAGCTCCTGCAGGCTACTAATACACTATATCCTCGTATATGTATCATAGTAATTATGGATAATACCAGATAATGTGAACTCACATAGTTCCATCATTATCTCATTATCCATCTCCTCTGATCATGTAAAGTCCCGCAGTCCTTTAGCATTCCTCATGTACATATACGTAAACATAAAATGAATAATACCAGACAATGTAAAGTCCCGTAGTCCTTTAGCATGTCTCCTTATTCCTCTCAATAATAGATTATGCAATATGATATGATATGAATATGCTTTCAAGTGCAAGTAAAATAAATATAAACATTCATAGTGTGCAAGTAAAAATAAATATAAACCTTCAAAGTAATCGAAAGAACATAAAGGTAAATGGATCATGTAATGCTCTTATACATAAAATAGGAAATTAGGAACTTCAAATGAGAAAACAAGCCAAACGAGCTTCAGTTAAACTTGAATTATTAACTTTATCATAAAGTCTCCAATTCAAATGATTCTATTGCTTTCAATAAATATCTGAAGTTCCATAATCAAATTCCTTATTCACCCCATTATACTTGAAACCTTCAACTTCCGATAATCATTCTTAAACTCCGGAACGAATCTAAACTTAGAACTTCCAAGAGTTATCTGTTTCCTTCGAAAAATCTATGAGCTCTCTCAGTCAAATATAACTAACTCCAAGCCTAAGCATGTTAACTCGCATACTTTATTCCTTTTGACTTAAACCTTAATCTCAACTTTTGATCCTACAAATCGTTCAACTTATTCGGTTTCTAAAGCTACTTTAAATTCTATTTATTCTCACTTCGAATGCTTGCGTGACAACCAAGTTCCCACGAACCAACAAACGAGCAATCACACCTACAATTCATCAATCGATCAACATATTACAACTCATATCTAATATGAGAAAAACTGTGATTTTCGAGTGAATAGTGATTTTGGATGAATAGTGTTTTCGGATGAATGGGGTTTTTCAAAAATCTGGGCTCAAAATCATCAAATTCCTTGATAGAAATACGTGATTTCAACTTCAAAACTCATTTATAATAAAAAAAAAAACGAACAAAACCATATAAAAAGTTTTGAAAACTCACTTTTTAGGGTTTCACTTAGAGAACGAGAAACACCGAAAGGGTAGGTTGGATAGGTAGCTCTCGTCCTGAGCAATCCAACGCAACCGAAAACACGACGATTCGTCGAGAAACGAAGAAAAGCCATAGAAATCTCCATTGGTGATGATCTCCACGGCAAGGAGCAAGAGAAGGAGAAGAAGTTTGGTCAATTTGGTCAACTTTGTGTTTATAAAGAAGATAAATAGTGTTTTTAGATATTTTTAAGAAATTGGAAATTACGGTTACGTCCTTTTAATGAATTTAGCTTATAAAACGAAACCCGATGGTCTTAACTAGCCAAATGGTGATTAATAATTATTAATTGACCCGTTAATAATTATTAATACGACCAAAACTAATTTAAGCTAATAAAACGATTAAAAGGATTTATGAACGCAATGAACTCGTAAATCTAAGATTCAAATTCTAAATTAAATCTAAAATTTAAATTAATAAATTCTAAAATTAAATTAAGTGCTTTACATCAAATAATAATAATTAAATTAAATAATAATAAAAAAAAATTCCATGTAAAATAACGGGACGTTACAGGTTAACTTTCACTGTTGCCGATTTATGGGAAAAGAAAAGGCTCCTCTGCTCCTAGCGAGGATGCTTAACTGCGTCCTAAAGAGCCCAATGCAACCTTTACGATGTACAATGTCTGCGACGGTGGTGCGAAGCTGAAGGGATGATTTACTAAACTAGCGGAATTTTATTTAGTAAACTAATTAACATTTAATTACGGATCTATTAACATCATGTAATTTATGATAAAAACATGTAGATTCATGCTTTAAATTTCGAAAATTAAAACTTTTACTTACATTGAGTAAAATATGGAGAATTGGTTAGATGTTTCTTTACAGCATCAAATCCTCAACAACATCGGATCTTCTACGCTATATCTTGATCGATCCAATGAAACCCGATTGTGGGATCGAACTTAAGAAGAAATTGGGAAGAAGAAAAAAATATTTTTCTTCCCAATAAATAGGGAAAATCGGGGGAGGGAGAGAGGAAGAGAGAATTCCAATTTTCTAAGGAATTGAGTCGTGTGATTTATGAATGACCCAAGCCTTCTATTCAGAGGAAAATAGGAATCCTAATCACATTAAAATTAATCCATGGAGATAAATACAAAAAAAAAAAAAATTTTATCTCTTTCCTTTATCTTGGTATTTCGAAAATGCCATAGATAAATAAGATGATATTTTATTTTCTTTATTTAATTTATCTTGGGTAAATAAATCTATATAATTATTATAGGATATAATTCAAACAATTATCTCCTACAAATTATCTATTATGGCCGAAAATTGCATAGTAAATAATTAATAAATCAAATTTATTTATTTAATTATTTTAGGCCAATTTCAATTGGGTTCATTAATCCAGTTGGGCTATAAACTTTCTCTTAAATTAATAAGTCCAACTTAATTAATTAATTTATTAATTACCATTTAAATAAAATAATTTATTTAAATAATTAATAAAATTAATATTTTCTCCCGACTAAATATTATCGAATTATATTTAATTATTAATTTCCATTTAAATAATTTTCATTATTTAAATAATTAATAATAAATATTTTAATTATTAATTTCCATTAAATAAACTCATTATTTAATTAATAATTTTATTGATAATATTTTATTATTAATTAATTAATTTTAATTATTAATTTCCGTTCAAATAAAATTAATTATTTAAACAATTAATAATTGTCAATTAATTTCAAATTATTAATTACTATTTAAATATACTCAATATTTAAATAATTAATAATGTTTAATTAATAATATTTCATTATTAATTTCTTGTTTAAATAAACTCATTATTTAAACAATTAATAATGTAGACACCCATTTTTATCTGATACTATTTAAAAATTAATCAATTTGTACCAATTTAGATTTAAAAAAATGATTTTTAATTAAAATGATTTTTAAAAATAAAATTGATTTGTATAAATAATTTAATTACAAAAATAAATATTTAGAATAAATAATTGAAAATTTTGAATCTGATTTGATTTTGGAAAGAGTAAATTATGCTAAAAATTTGAGTTAATTTATGAGAGGATAATTTGATTGATTGATTTGATTTAGGAATGATTTAATTTCTGATTTATTTTGGTTTTAATTAAAAAAAATCATTACTTTATATTGTTTCTCATGAGTCTATTGAACAACAACCCCAATTGTAAAAGGTGGACGATTGCATAAGAAAACCCTACTTCTCAATCCCTCATCATGCCGTCAGATAATTTGATATTCTCAAATCCTCTCGCTTTCAAAGCCCACGTTTAGAGGGAATCACACCATTCATTCTTTAATATTTATATTGTCTTTTGGAATTCTACAGGGACGTTTTTCTATTCTTAGTCAGGTAATAGATATGATAATATAAAGTTTATTTTTATTTATACATTATATATATGAACTTTGTCTTAATTTACTTCCATCCATGCATATGCAAATGGAATTTGTATTTACATGTCATTTTCTTATGTGAACACATGTATAAAGTCATTTTTCTTATATATATCTTAATTTAAAAGTCATAAAATATAAATGCATATATATGTAAGTTTGTAGTCCAGGAACCAAAAAATTTACTTTACACGACTTTTTTATCAAAATTATTTTATATTAATATGATCTAATAATTGCAGTGGACCTTATTTTATTAAATACTATATACCTTTTATATTAACGTAGTTTAATTTAGTATCATTGTTTCTTATAATTTGGGTTATATTTTTATGCTTTAATTTTGGAATTTGTTGACACAAAAAAATAAAAATATTAATGTAATTTTAATTAAATTAACCTTTGATTAAACCTGTCAATAAAAAAAATAAAAAAATAAATTTGACACTTTAAAAATTCTACTATTTTTCTAATCATAAAATAATCATAATAAAATTATAAATAATTAAATAACATGCTTCTTGGAGTCTTGATAAGTGCGTGAAAATCATCACGTTTGCAAAGACTGCGTAATGTACTTATCGAGATTCTCGTATAAATTTTTATGAAAACCCTAAAAAATATAGAATAAAAAAAATCTTTAAAAATAAACAACATTACATTTATCATTTAAAAAATAAAATGAGAGTATTAAATGTCAATCAAAGTATTTTCAATAAAAAAAATAAACAAAATATAAATACAATTCCTATGATGGGATTTTGGGACGTAAAAACTCTCAATTTCTTTAGGTGAGGAATTTTCTAATTCCAATATTGTTCAATTAATGGCCGTAACCCCATCCATTTTAATCTCAATTCTTACTTCATTCTTGAAGTTAAGAAATTATTAAATGGAACATTTTTTTTTCACAAATTAAAATCAATTTTTTAATTATTTAAATAAGGACCATTTACTAATTAAGATAATATAAAAATAAAATGTGGTAACCATTTTTAACGGGTGTTGTAGGGTGTTAATACCTTCCCTACACACAATTGACTCCCGAACCTAATTTGGTTTTCGTACACCATTTTCATTTTTAAATCAATTTGGTGATCAATCACAGCCTAATATGCACTACAAAAAAACTGTCAAAATGCGATCAGAAATTTGCGACAAAAAAAAAGTGGTAGTTTTCTGGTGACCACCTGGTCACTTTCTTTGAAGGTTGACTCTAAGTGACCATCTGGTCACTTTTTTTGTGACCAGATTACGACCAAAAATAGAAGTAGTCATAAAAAATGGCGTGAAAGAAGCGACCAATTGGTCACCTAACAAAACGACCAGCTGGTCGCATTTTTGTGACTAAAATATGCCTTGGTAGCAAAAAATGGCGCGTAATTTTGGAGGGAAAAAAGCTACCAAGTGGTCACAATTAAAAGTGACTACCTGGTCGCAATTTTTGTGACCTTTATTGAGCAGTGGTAGCTTAAAATTGGAGGGAAAAAAGCTACCAAGTGGTCACAATTAAAAGTGACTACCTGGTCGCAATTTTTGTGACCTTTATTGAGCAGTGGTAGCTTAAAATTTTGGCGGGAATTAAGCTACCACGTGGTCACAATTATAAGTGACAACATGGTCGCAATTTTGGTGACCATTAGTGAGCAGTGGTAGCTTAAAATTTTGGCGGGAATTAAGCTACCACGTGGTCACATTAAGACGTGACCAGATGGTCGCAAATTATGTGATTTTATGTGACCAATAATTTATAAATAATTTGGTGGGATAAAAGCTACCAAGTGGTCACCAAAAAAAGTGACCATGTGGTCGTAAATTCGGACTCGATGTGACTCTAGGCAGTGAGGAAAATGGCGGGAAATTTTGGCGAAAAAATGCGACCAGATGGTAGCAAAAATACTACCATCTGGTCGCAAATGAGCAGAGGAGTCCATTATAAAAACCCCTCCACCCATTGTTTTTTAGCATTAAGAAAAAAGAAAATGAGGGAGTGGATGTATGTTCGTTTGATAGACGAGTATTTGAACGATGAGTTTGTGGCCGGGGTTGAACAGTTTGTTGAGTTTTGCATGACAACTGTCTATTATGAAAAGTATGGTGGAAAGCTACGTTGCCGTGCCAGGAAATACGACAATAGGAGAATCATACCAGGATTCTGAGTTGAAGGTGCATCTTTATAGTCGGGGTTTGTGCAGAATTATTATCACTGGGTGTTTCAGAGGGAAACACAGGAAATGTTCTACGCTGCATTACAGGAATCGAGACGATACGAAGGTAGCAGCTCGAATGTAGAGGTTGTTGACGAAGAACGGAATGATGAACAACAGTATAGTCAGATGCAACAAATGATACTTGATGGTGCGGGGTATGGGAACAATGAAAATTTTCGTGAAAGTTTAAACGTAGACGAAGATGAACGGGTTGTAGAAGAGGAAATGAATCTGGATGCACGAAAGATACACGAGATGCTAAAGACAGACCCGGTAGACCATTGTACGATGGGTGTGAGGTAAGTCAACTTGCTGTCACGCCCTGAACTTTTAAATATAAAGGCGCAAGACAACATACCCAGGTAGAGGATTTGATGCGATTGCATCGTGGTTTCGTCGATGCGCTCCAGGAAGAAAATAATATGCCCCACAGTTTGTACGACACGAAAAAGCTAGTGGAGGGACTTGGATTGCCCGTGGAGAAAATAGATTCGTGTCAAAACGGATGCATGATTTACTGGGATGTGGATGAGGACCTGCATCATTGCAAATTCTGTTTTCTTCCAAGATACAAACAAGGGAAACGCAGCCTGATTCCGAACGCCCGCATGTTCTATTTACCGCTGACCCCACGTCTCCAACGGTTGTATGCATCGGATGTGACAGCCTTGCACATGAGATGACATCACGAGCATTCACAGGATGAAAGTGTTATAAGACATCCTTCAGATGTTGCGGCATGGAAGCATTTAAATAATTGTCATCCGGATTTTGCACAAGATCCGAGAAACATTAGATTGGGCTTATGCACAGATGGCTTCAGGGGAATTTTCCTGTTATCGATCTCGATATCACGGACTGTAGATAGTTCCCCCTATGGGACAGTCACGTCCGGGATCGATTCAAGGACCTCATGTACCGGGCGCGCAGAAAGCAAGCAGCAAACTGCCCCGTGTGGATAAAACCGGAGGACCATGCGCGGCTTATCGCGAGCTTGAGCACTCTTGAGGGCAAGGCAGTGTTAAGCAGGAATAAGGCCAACCGCGCGAAGAATCCTACCAAACACACAGCGGGGGCCCGGACCCACGACGAGCACCATCGTCGATTGGTAAGTTTTTTTTTTTGGTCGTTTTCTTACGTACTTTTTTCTCGTTTTCTTTTTTCAATTAGTTATTAATTTATTATATTTTATTCTTCAATCTTTAATATTTTTAGGAAGCGAAGCACGGGCGCCCCATCCCGCCCGATGAGCTGCACCGCGTTCTTCACACGAAGAAGGACGGGACGTTCGTGGAGGATAAGGCGAAAGCAGTTCAGGTATTTAATAATTTTTTCAATTATTATTTTTTCTTTAAAATTTTTCCTAACTTATATATTAACTAATGTATTTTCTGAATTTTAAATGTTTAGGAACGTTTCACGGAGTCCTTGAGTCAGTGGTTGCCCACACCAGACTCGCAACCTACTCAGGAGGACCGTAGAGAGGCGTTCTTGGAGGCTGCTGGAGGGGTTCGGCCTGATGGATCAGTTCCTGGGCTCGGCTCGTACGGGCGACGCCTTTACGCAGATGTGCCCCGACCTCAGCGGAGCGGAGCGAGCACTAGCTTCGGCCCTTCTCCGGTTGAGCAGCAGCTGCGCGCGGACATGGACGCTATGCGCGAGGACTTCGTTTCTAGAGTCGCTGCGATTGAGGCGGACATGCAGGCACGGGTCGAGGCCCAGGTCGTAGCAGCTTTGGCCGCGTACTTCAGATCCCTAGGCGGCGACCATTCATCATCGACGCCTCCTCCGCCACCCCCCGCCCCTCCGCAGTAGTTCTAGGATGCTTTCGTCTGTATAAAACGTTTTTTTAATATTTGATATATATATATATATATATATATATATATATATATATATATATTTTTTTTTAATTCCAATTTTTTGTTATTAAATTTTAATATTAATTAAATAAATAATTAATAATTAATTAACTAATTATTGAAATTTAAATTTAAAAAAAAATTCTTAAATGCGACCATATGGTCGCATTTTATTTCAAGAAAACGACAATCTGGTCGTATTGTGACTGAGTCCAAAAGTGACCAATTGGTCACTTATCTTCAACATAAATTACGACCAGATGGTCACTTTTTAGGCGACCATCTGGTTGTATTTTGACTGAGTCCAAAAGTGACCATTTGGTCACATAAAATACGACCATTTGGTCACTTTTTTATGTGACCAATTGGTCACTTATCTTCAACATAAATTACGACCAGATTGTCACTTTTTAAGCGACCATATGGTCGTTTTTTCAAGAGGTTGACTTTTTTGCGACAAAACGTTTATGGTCGTATATTTGTGACTATCCAGTCGCACAAATTCTGGACCGACCAGCTTTTTGGCCACCACTATTTTTGTCGCTTTTTTGGTCGCATTATACCCTAAAAATGACCATTTGGTCGCAATTTCATGGTCGCAAATTGACAGTTTTTTTTTAGTGATGGTTGATGGCGACTTCCACTTTATTTTCATATAAGAGACCTAATACATAGGATGTTGGCCGCTCCGCGTCGCAATAATGTTGTGACAATAATGTTTATATTAATTACCGTTTAAATATACTCAATATTTAAACAATTAATATTGCCTATCTAAGTAATTCACTTTACTTAAAATTTCTATTTCTTCTACTTGATTTCGCGACTACAATATTTGGGCTAGCATATGGACCCGATGGACCTATAGATCATGGGCTTAATAATTAGTCAATTATGTGATTAACTCATAATCAATTAATTACTTATTATCTAACTATGAATAATTCCACTATAGATTTATAGCTGAACTCCCCTCACTATAGATGAGTTATGTCCATTTAGTTTATTTTTATTTATATCTGTAACATATCCTTCACGTGGAACCCTCATAATTACAGATGGATTAAATTTACCGTTTTGCCCTTGTCATTACCGCTTTATCCTTGTGTTCCTGCTGATTCTTCAATGAACTTTATCTTTAGTCGAACTAGAGATATAATGTACTTTTGTGATCAATAGAAGTCGTGACATCACTTGTTCATGTCTCGAATCAGTACATCAAGGGAGTTTCCTAAAGTTCCTAAAATGTTTAGGTATCGCACTGATACCGTTAATTTATAGGAAAGTTATGAATTCTATCTCGTGAAAATGCATTCCCAGCTACTTATCTAGTTATGTTCCCAAAGCAGGAGTGTATTGAGCATTCTTACTGATCGCTCTCAACCATGTGAATCAAAGAACATAACTCCACAAATAGAAGTCCACATTTCGCTCAGGATTGAGATCTATCACGGTTGGTAAACTTAGTTTGATATTCGATCATTTCTCGTCAACGGTACTAATGAGAAAATTGATCAAACATCGTGGTCCTGTCTTATACAATCAATATTGCATATGATACTTCCATTTCATGTCACCCACATGAGTGATCAGGATTAGATCATTTGTCTATAAACAAAATGTGAAGCCATCAACAATGTTATCAGGATAAGGTTCCCAAACGTTATCCATTTACTGTAGACACTTTTAAGTTACTCATCTCGATTTTAATCCTCTCATATGACGCACATACTAAGTCGTGATTTCATAAGAGTGACTTAGGGTTTTACTATTTGAATGTTTGATATTTATATATTTCCATATATTCTTAATATCGTCAATTGAATCAATCTAGATAATATAAAGAACTTGTGTTTATTTATTTAATTTATTCGAAATAAATTATATTTATTAAATAATTACAAGTTCTAGGATACCATTCATAACAGGAGCATCACCATGTGACTTATATTGATCAAGGTTGACCATTGACTTGCCACAATATTGAAAAAGTAAGGAAACTTTTTACTTATATACGAGAGAAACTTTTTAGTTTTTAATTTTGTAATTTGATCTCCACGTTTGGAAAATTTGAACATATTAAATACACATATTTTCCAATGAGGGAGAAAAACATTTAAGGAGAAATTATAATTTTTTTTCATTCTCATGAACTAAAAAGAAAAAAACAAAGTGGTAGTTTTGAGTGATATTTTCGTGCTTTCGTTTAATTGCGCAAAGTCAAATATCTTCCACTTCAACCTAAATAACATTTCAGTCTTCCTTTGATTACAATTATTAAGATGACAATTATTAAATTTAAACAAAAGTTCAAACAGTTAATTAGTGTATTAAAAGTTAAGAGTGCATTTTATTTTCAATTATTTATTGAATCTAGAAAATAATATGTTATTTTGATAAACTTTTTAAAATTGTGTTATATAAATAATTACATATTTTTTCTACTATTTTGGTAATTTTCTCTTACATTTTCTTTAATTAAATAATTAAATAATTAAATTTAAATATTTTATTTTCTAAAATAATGAAGATTTTTAAGGGGAAAAATAATCCTAAAACATGAATTGGAACTATTTTTAAAATATCAACTCACAATTCTTTAACATTAAAATAAGGAAAGAAATTCATTATATAATGAGTTAATTATTCGTAAAAACTGATAAAATTGAAAAATGATTGAATTTTAATTTAAAACATCCTAATAAAAAAACATTACAAGAACAATGAGATTCATTATTTTATACTATAAAAAGAAAAAAATGAATGAAAAATGCATTTATTTCATTCATTTATTTAATGAAAGTAAAAAAAAAAGTGATTTTAAAAAGTTAATTAAAACTCTCTTTATTTTTAAAAGTATTAGCTGTAAGTTTTCATTGGAATTTATGTAGCAATTGAATTGGGAAAAGGTTAATCAGTAAACACTAGAAAGGAAAGAAGTAAGGCAGACGGTAAGCAACAGTGAACCGATGGTATTGAAAATACAAATTTGAATTAAAAAAAATAGAAAATCAAAAACCAATATTATTTAAAACCCAGTTTGAAAGTCTTTTGTTTTTTACCCATTTTTTTTTCATAATTTTAAAACTAAAATTTTAGGTTGGTCATGAAAGAACTTTTTTTTTTCTTTTTATTTGATTAAAAAAACACATGTTTCTTGTTTCTAAATTTTTAAGATCAGAAAAAAAAAACTATTTGCTTGAAATTTAAATTTTCAAATATATAATATTAAATTATTATGTCCTTAAGCTAAAATAATATTTTTATTAAGGGATAGTTGCAAATCTATAAAAATTTAGGTAATATTTGTAAAATATTAATTCTTAAAAATATTTGTAAATATAGTAAATTTTGACTAATTAATCAGTGATCAACATTGAATTACATATTTTTACATTAAATTAATAAATGATTCATTCCTTTTACGTTCTAATTATTGTATTATGTAACCTGCTTAATGCTAAATAATATTTTATTAAGGAATAATGCTAAATAAAAGTATGAGATTAATGGATTTCAATCTTTAAAATGTCATTTTTTGAAAGAAAAAAAATTAAAAATTTTCCACACTTAGTAATTATAAATAAAAGTTTATTATATTACATTTTTTTTACATATATGTACATGTGTAAAAAAGTTTATGCAATTAGTTTAATGTTACGAAAATATTAATAATTTAATAGTTTACTAAAAAGAATTAATTAAACATTTTTGTGTTTTATAAAAATATTTCAATATTCAATTAGTTAAATTAGATTTAATTTTTATTTTTTTTTATAAATCATTATTATTATATTTAGTTTTATATCTTTTTCACATCTTGTAGTAATATCCTAACCTAACCTAACCTACTATCTTCTAATTGTTTTATAAAATGATGATAAGAAAGAAAGAAAGTGAGAAAGATCAGAAGCGGGATCATTTTTCATTGAAACTAACAATTAAATTGTAAAAAAAAAAAAAAAAGCTGTAGCTGTAGCTGTTATCTCTAAGTCTAACCCCAAAGAATCTCCTTTATCTTTATACTTGTCTTCTTGTTAGTTACACATAAATAGCAACTAAACAAGGGTCAGAAAATCAGAAAAGAAATCTCATCCCAATTAAAATTTTGCAACTCCAACTTTTGAATCTTAATTAAAATTCTAAAATAAAATCTAGTTTTTAAATCTTTTATTTATTTATTTATTAAATAGAGTGAAGAGAGAAGGTAATTTTTTATATTTGTGTCTACGGAAGATTTTCATACTCTTCCCATTTATTATAAGACGACTTTTATGAATAAAAATTCAATAATTTTTTAAATTATTTTTTTTGTAAAGTTTTCAAGAGAATTTTTTAAAAGTGGAAAAGGAAAATGGAGAAATTATAAAGAAAGAAATCTTAACTTATAATAGACCACTAAAAACGAAATTATTATCTAATGTATCCATTTTACCCTCCATACTCGCGTATGTGTATATACTTTTTTATTTAAGTTATTTATTTCTTATTATTTTAAAAAATTATATATTATTTAGAATTTGATTATCAAAAACCCTAATGATTAATACAAAGCTATGGAAATATTTCTTGAAATTTTATTTTACAATAGCGTAAACTAAAAATACAATCTTACTATAAATAATTTACGCATATAAGATCCACCTTATTCTAAAGTATCTATATACAAACAAAAAGTTTCAAAACATTAATAAAAATATTAATTCAACTAATAAACGCAATAAAAATTAAAAATAAAGGACGTAATAATTTTCAAAAATTTAGATTTCAACTAAATAGTTTTTCATTTAAAAATGTAGAGAACAAGAAGCATGTGTGTTTTTTTCAATAAAAAAAAGAAAAAAAAAGAAAAAGAAAATAAGCTCTCTGACGACCAATCTTAAATTTTAGTTTTAAAATTTTTAAAAAATATTCTTTTTTAATATTATGAAGACAAATGGGAAAAAAACAAAAGACTTTCAAATTGGGTTTTCATTTTTTATTTTATTTAAATTCATGCATCCTCCATCTTATCAGTGATTGAGTGAGGTAGGTGAAGTGAAAGCCTCTGTCAAAGAAAATAATATTGGTTTTTGATTTTCAATCCTTTTTTTAAATTCAAATTTGTATTTTCAATCCCAGCTGTTCACTGTACCTTCTTTCCTTTTTAGGGTTTACTGATTAACCCAACCTCTTCCCAATTCAATTACAGCTAATACCTTTTTTTATTTTTTAATAATAAAAAAAGTTTGATTTATATTATAAAATAAGATTCTTTTTTACTTTCATTAAATTTATAAATGCATTTTCATTCATTCTTTCTTTTTTACTTTCTATTTGTTAATGTTTCAGATAATCTTTTTTAAGCGTTAGGACAAAGACAAAAAAAAAAAAAAAAAAAAAAAGGGAAGGAGAGTCATATGTTGTGTTTTTGGAGGGAAAAGACATTTTTATAGCTTTCATTTAAAGCTTTTCTTTGGTTCACAGCACTAGATTCTCTCTCTTTAGCACTTCCATTCATCAAATCAGTCTGTGTTTTGATCCATGGCTTTCTTCAAATCTAACACTCCTCATTTTTTCAAGATCGTTCTTGATCAAACTCTCTACGAGGGAAAACTTGTAAGATTTTGCATATATTATATTTGATTATTTCTTTCTCTTATTTTTAATTTATAAATATTTTTTTGTACAGGAAGTTCCAAAAACGTTTGTGGAAAGTAATGGAAACACTTTGTTAAATAACAAAGTATGGCTTAAGTTGGAAAATGGAGCTTTTTGGAAAGTGGGGTTGGAAAAAATAAATGGGAAAATTATGTTAAAATATGGTTGGAGAGAATTCATGGAATTTTATTCTATTCAATATGCTCACTTGATCGTATTCAGATATGAAGGAGATTCTTGCTTTCACGTTCTTATTTTTGATAAAACCGGCTCAGAAATCCAATATCCATTCAAAGGTAACACCGTAATTGAAGATTCTGATGATGATGATCTCCAAATTTTGGAAGATATTTCAAGCAAGAGAGGTATGGAATGTTTCCTTTTACTATTTTTTTTTTTTTTTTAAATATCGGGATGCTTGATTCCATAATTTTTCAAGTTTTGTTGGTTTTTAGCACTTTTTTAAAATTATTATATATATTTTTTTTGTTTCACCATAGTTGTACAGCAGCCTTCCCATGTTCTTCCACCCATTGGGTCTAAAAGGAAGAAAATGGAGAAAAACAAAGAAAAAGTTGTGATAGAATACAAGTCAAGAGGTATTATAGTATAATTTTTTATTTTGTTTGAATATTTGTTTATTTCTCGGACCAAAGACTAATATTTGATTTAAGAGATTGTAAATTTGGAAGTTGTTCGTACGAGGAAGCAACCATTGAGTTCATCAAGTAGCCGAGAAGGATTAAGGAAAAAGGCTTTGCATTTTCAATCCATGATTTCAAATCCTTCTTTTGTGCTTGAAATCCGCCCTTCATATACATATCCGAAAACAAAACATTTGGTAAGCTTCAGATAACTTTTAAATAATTTTATTATTATCTAACTTTTGTGCTTGAGATACGTGTGTCTATCTTATTATTCTTTACAGAATATACCAAGAAGTTTTGCACATATGCATTTAAAGGAGAACGTGGATATTGTTCTACGAGTTTCCGATGTAGGTCGAGCATGGAACGTTCGATACGCCATGTATGAAACTACCAATGGGATCAATGGGGAAATGACGACTGGTTGGAAGGAATTTGCTCGTGACAATAACTTGAAAGATGGTAATATTTGTGTTTTCGAAATGATAGGAAGCAAAAATGTATCAATGAAAGTTACTATTTTCCGAGGTTAATTCTAGAAAACTAACTGTCTTGACTTTCTCTATCTAAAATTTTATCTGTCCATAGTGTATTAATCTTGTATATGACATTCAGTTTTCCAAATTATATAAAATTTTGCAATATATAAAAAATACAAGTTCATATCGAGGGATTTATATGGTATCTAGCCCTTTTCGAAAATTTAAGTGATTAATGAGATTTTATTTAAACTTTATATTTCAAACCACAAATTTATAATGATAGTAAGATAACATGATATTTTGTATCATATTAATACCTAAAAAGTCAATTTTAATTCAATGTAATAGTTAATATATATAAATACATTGAAATAGTCAGCATTACAAAATCAAAATAATAAACGCACAATCTATTTATTTCGTTTAAAAAAAGTATTTTCAAGTAAATAACTGCTAATATTACTAAATCTAATCAAATTTCCTCTCCTTTTTTAAACTCTGGTCTTCGGGATCGAGATAGATTTGGAGCTAATGATTCTGAGTAATTGTTTTTTTTTTTTTTTTTTTGTAAATCTTCTTAGGATTTGACGGTATAATGTCAAATTTTGAATTAATGAAGGTAATTAAGATACCATTTGAATGTTCATGGCAAAATAGATAACAAAATTTAAAAGTATAAAATCGAACCATAGTTATTATTTTCGAATTTATAGTTTTTAATGGTTGGATTTATGGGTTTTTAAAAATTTGTTGCTGCTTATCGTTTTGATGCTGCCTCACCATCATCATCCGACTCGCGGCCTAAAGGCCGGCCCAAGCTCGGATCAGGCTCAGTTCGAGCTCGGGTCGAAAGTCAACGTTTGATAGGCCGGCTCGGCTCGACTCGTTAAATGTTTGAATTGAATATGAATCTCCCTTATTTTTAACAAGTCGGCTCGTGGGCTGGCTAGTATGAGCATCCATAGGACCGATCCAATGAGCCAACTCAAGCTCGGCCCAAATAAAGCTTGTAATATAGTTGAATTATTTAACAGATAAAATTGAACAATTTTTGACAGTTCGAAATAATAGGTTTAATATTTTGATTTTTTCACTCTTTTTTACTATTTAAAATAATAAGTTTAATATGTTAATTTTGTTAACACTTTTTTTTTTTTTTTTTTTTTTTAAAAAAAAAGTGATTAGAAAGTTATGCATCATTGGTTTTTGAGATAATTTAATAAAAAAATGAACTCTTATGAATAGGCCGAGCTTGGCTCACTCCAATGAGCCAGACCCAAGCTCGGCTCGCTCCAATGAGCCAAACCCAAAATCGGCTAGATGAGTCGAGCCGCGAGCCTTAAAATTTTAGATTGGGTCGAGCCGAGTATAGGCTTGTTGGGCTCGAGCCCGAGCCGAACCTAAGCCTTCTAATGTTTGGATCGAGCCGGTTCGGCTCGGCCCATTGATGATGGTGAATGCTGCCAATTAAGATACTATTCTAATCGATAGGATATTTTTTGAATTAATTAAGCAAATAGCCGGTTTTTTAGTGCAATTTTATTATTTAGCCACTTCATTATGAATTTCATTATTTAGCGATTTTCAAATTTTGTATATATACCAATTATACCCTTTTACCTTATTTGTTAATTTTTTAATAATATTGATTGATTCTACTTTCTGCCCACGATTTTCTCCCTGAATTAACAAATCTATTTTTTTTTCTTTTGTAGGTTTCACTGATCTCATTATGAAATAAAACAAAAGCACCACAAAGTCTTTGAAACTAAAAGCAAATTGAATTAAAATCAAGTTTCGAATACGAGATAGATGGAAAACAATACTTCATTCTATGTCGTGATTGACAAAACTCTATTAAAAAAGTTGGTTACACGGTGAAACTAAGCAGCAATTTTTTTTTTTTTAATTTGGTTTATTTATTTTTAAGATTTAATTGTGTTTAATAATAATGTGAAGAAGTTTTTTTTCTTTTTTTTTAATATTATATAATTTAAAAATAATTTTAGAGGATATAATTATAAAATTAGAAAAGATAATCCATTATATAATATCTTTTCTAAAAGATAATTCTAAAAAATAAATATTATACAAAGAATACGATTCTCTCATGTAATTTTTTTTTTCATTTCTCATTAGTTTTTGCCAGCTCCACGATTTCCTCCTTACTTTTTTTATTTCCTCATACATATGTGATGTGTTTTTTCGTTTAATTTTTCCTAAAGTTCTTCCTATCAATGTGCTTCCTCATTGTTATTCATCATCTTTTTCCTTATCTCTTCTTACCAATAGCCGCCACCACCGGCCAGAGTATGCTCCTAAAGCTTCACCATCGTCTTCATCTTTTGCTCCTTGTCCTTCCACCATAACTTTGTGGTCATCCTCAATATTGACTTACCCCATTATCTTTTCCAGGTCTGATGATTCTCTCTACTTTACTCTCAATGCGATGAGATTATTTGGTTTTTAATTTGGATTCGATATTCTAAATAGAAGAGGGAAGTGTAGGAGACAATGATTCAAACTTATTTCTTCTCGCAGATTCAGCATAAATATCGCCCTTAGGTATGAGAAGCTTAGATCTAGTATAGTACATTATTCAATGTACATACAATACTCTGGTTTTGTATGAACAGATCAAAGTGGATATACAAACTCCATGATCAAATCGTTTTTTTTAGTATAAAACATTACAATTGTCTGTACAGTATCGTACATTACAATCATTTTTACAGTACAATACAATACATTACAATCCATTGTACATTACATTGCCATCATGAACGACCTGCAAGATGAAGCTTAGCCAATGGAGTCGGTGCTCGTGATCTTTATGAAAACTTTATACTTGGTTTGTACAGTATAGTATGTTGAAGAGGCAAGAGAATAAAGGAGGAGAGGTATTGCATTGTATGGTGTAAGTTTTTTACTAGAAGAAACTGTCGGGATAGTGACGGAACGCACTATGTCCCTAGGTAACGACAGAATGCATCACCCAGAAAAGAGTTGACTTTCAGCGATGCATTCAGTCGTCCGTTTGGTCGGAGATTTTGGGCGGGAGGAAGTGCTAAAATATGGACAATGGGGGCCCGTCGTTATAAATGGTGACAAAATTTCCCGCGAAAATTGTGAACGATGCATTTCGTCGTTCAATATGGCGCGAAACTTCCCGCCAATCAGGACGACGGAATGCATAGCCCGTGAATATGGCGCGAAAGCTTCCCACCATAAGGACGACGGATTCCGTCGCCCCCAAATATGAAGGGAAAATTTCTTGCCTTAAGAACGACTCATTTTGTCGCTAACATTATAGTTTATAAATAGATGTGTTGAGCAATCAAATATAATCATCATAAAAAACATTTTGTTACTTCTTTTTGCGATTTTTATTTTAAGAGAATCAGAGTTTTGTTTGTTCTATTGTCTAAAAAAATGCATGAATGGATGTATGTTCATCTGTTAGAAGGCTATTTGAATGATCAGTTCATAGTAGGGGTTGAAAAATTCGTGGAGTTTTGTGAAAGTACTGATAATTTTGATCGTAATGGAAAAATGATACGATATCCGTGCAGAAAGTTTAAAAATAAGAAGTTATTTTCTTCATTTGATGTGAAGAAACACTTGTAAAGTCTTGGGTTGATGGAGAATTATTACAAGTGGGTTTATGAAGGGGAATCTAACTATCAGTATAATGCGGCGTTTGAGCGAGTTGTGTTCTACCAAGACAACAACTCACATGCAGTGCCGATTGTGGAAGAATGTCACGATGACAAACTACAAAAGTATTGACAGATGCAACATATGATAACTCAAGACGATAGTCAAACTATTCTATAGGAGGAGGAAATGAATTCAGAAGCAACACGAATGTACCACTTTGCTTGAATAAGCGAGTAGGCCACTGTACCCGGATTGTGACGTCAGTCAACTGGCTGTAGCTATAGAGCTTCTTAATATAAAAACATCATATCATATCCCAAAGAAATTTTTTAATTCGATTGCGTAATGGTTTCATCGTTGCGCCTCTGCAAACAACACGTTGTCAGAAAGTTTATACGCACGAAAAAATTAGTTGAGGGTCTCAGGTGGCCTGTTGAGAAGATTGATTGTTGCCCGAATGGATGTATGATATTTTGGTTGGACGGAGATTCGAGTCTTCATAATTGTAAATTCTGTTTCCATCCGAGATATAAACAAGGTAAACACACTCTCATTTCACATACTCGTATGTTTTATTTACCAATCACGCCTCGTCTTCAATGGTTGTATGCATCGTCAGTCACAGCTTCTCACATGAGATGACATTACGAGCATTCCCAAAACGATGGTCATATGAAGCATCCATTTGATGCTGACGCGTGGAAGCATTTGGATCGTTGTCATAAAAAATTTACAAGAGAGATTAGAAATGTCAGATTGGGGTTATGTACTAACAGTTTTAACCCGTTCGACGCTTCTGGTGCACAATACTCTTTGTGGCCTATTATGTTGACACCGTATAATCTGCCTCCATCGATGTGTATAAATGATCCTGTTATATTCTTAACGGATATCGTACCGAGTCCAAATAGTCCAAAACAAAGGATAGATATATACCTTCAACCTCTTATTGCTGACTTGATCAATTTGTGGAATAATGGACCATTGACTTATGATATATCGAGAAAACAAAATTTATGTATGAGAGCCACAGTAATTTGGACGATCAGTGCCTTCCCGATATATTCAATGTTATCTGGTAAGAATGCTAGCTTATTATAAATTATTTTAATTTTTAGGTGATTGCATATAATAATATATAGAATTATTTATAAGGTTGGAGCACATATGAAAAGTTTTCTTGTCCTCATTGCATTATTGACATTGAAACTTTCTCATGGAAACATGGATGAAAAACTTATTGATTCGATTTTCAGAGAAGATTCTTACCGAGCGACCATTTGTTTCAAACAAACAAGACATGAAATGCACGCAACCAAGGCCATCCATGAGTTTTCAGCAGAATCGAAATATTGCACGGGTTGGATTCTATTGGCATGAAAAAATTACTGAGAATGGGGCTGAGGTTGCAAACAAAGCCGCTGGTAAAAACAGTGGTTGGAAGAAACGAAATATTTTTTGAGATTTACCGTATTGGAAATATTTACTAATCAGGCACAACTTGGATGTCATGCATATCGAAAAGAATGTGTTTGACAATATTTTCAATACAGATTAAAATGTGCCAAAAAAGACAAAAGACAACCAGAAGGCACGGTATGACATTCAGGAAATATGTCGCCACCCTGAGTTAGAGCCAGTAGAAGATGGACATTATGCCAAGGCCAAATACATATTAAATACAGAAGAGGAGAAATTACCTGTTTGAATGGATGCGATCGATTAAGTTCCCTGATTGTTACGTTTCTAATCTCTCTAGATGCATTGATGTGTAAAGTCATACTGTGTTCGGAATTAAAAGTCATGATTGTCACGTTTTCATGCAACGATTGATGTTTGTTGTATTAAGACCGTTCCTCGAACGAAACATTACGAACCGTTGGCGTAGTTAAGTGTGATCTTCAGGAGAGTTGACATGCGCAGATTTAACATGAGAGACAATCGAATAATTAAACCGAGAGATTCTAGTTATAATATACAAACTAGAGCGAATGTTTCCACCTAGTTTTTCGATTCTGTAACGTCCCGTTAATTTGTGATAAATTTTTATTTTTTTATTTTATTTTAATTTAAGTAATTAAAGTTTATTTATCTATCGGTAAATTAGAATTTAGTAGTTTATTTCGGTTTAATTCTTTTCAAATTACCTTTTTAGCTTAATTTCGTTTTAATGGTATTAATAATTATTAACGGGCCAATTAATAATTATTAATCACCACTGGGATAGTTTAAGATCATCGGGTTTCGATTTATAAGTCAAAAGTCATAAAAAGGACGCAACCGTCATTTCCAAAATTCCTAAATATCTAAACACTATTTGCTTCATCTTCTTTAAAACACCTTTGACTCAAATTTGACCAAAAATCTTCACCATTCTTCTTCTTCTACCCGTGAGCTTCAAAGAGGAAAAGGGAAAATTTGATTTTCGTTAATTTCTCGACGGATCGACTCGATCTTGGATACAATCGGAAAGCCCTCAAGTCTAGGATCCATTTCCACCTAACCACCGTGCTTGCCACCCGTGTTATGCGGAGTTCTCGGTAAGTAAAGTTTCAAACCCTAAGCTCCAAATAGTATTTTAATGGAGTTTTCTTTGATTTCCTTCAATTTCTTGTCGTGAAACTTGGTGTTTGTTAATACGGGAGTTGTTTTTATTGATTTTGGAAAGTTTCCCTTAACCCTAAAACCGAGTTTCAGTCAAAACCCTTCCCGTTTGAAATTTACCTTTTGGGGTTTGATTTTGGGTTATTAATTAGTGAAATATTGTTTATTGAAATTCAATTCGGGAAAGGGCATAATGTTCAAAAACCCTAATTATCGATACCCATTGAAATCGGGAATATCGAAATTGCTTAAAACCAACTCAAAACACTTTTAAATTGCCTAAAAGCCGGAAAACCAAACTCGAGGCCCATTTTCATGAGGGGGGCCGAGAGCCTCTTTGGGGGGTTTGTTGAGTTTTTCGTCGTTTTGTACGTTTAGTTGATGTTTGATCGATAGTTGGTAATTTATTGATTGTGTGATATCATTCAATTTTTAGGTGTTTTTGAACCGCTCGTTTGATCGCTCTTTCGGACTTAGGAGTGAAGTCAACCTTTATTAAGGTGAGAATAGTTAGGATTTAAAGTAATTTTAGAAAGCAAATAAGTATGATGGTTTGTAGAATTAGAAACTAAGACTAGAATTCGAATCTAAGATTAGAGGGATGTGAGTTAGTGCCCTTAGGATTTGGAGTTAATCTTTTATGTGAGAACTTAGGAGTTCTCGAGGAAACTATTGAATCTTAGAAGATTCTAAGTTAGATTCGTTTCGAAGTTTAGGTTGGATCATTGAAAGTTAAAAGATCCAAACTTTTATATAGAACAATTAATAGAACCTCGGATTATGTTGGAAGTTTAGAATCCTTGAAGGTATATGTTAATCGTTTAAGTTATGATTTTACTTTTATTATTATTAGCGGAGTTCGATTGACATATCGTTCGTCCGAAGTTTCCTATTTATCTACTTTATGTCTTTTACTTTATGCCCCTTTACTTTATGTTTGTTTCGGTTACTTTATTATTCGCATTTTACTTTATTTACTTTTACAAGCATGTGCAAGTATAACCATAACATCTTGCACCATAACATCTCGCATCATTGAAAGGAGAAAAAGAAAAGACAGTGAGAAAGAAAGGAAGGGAAGAATGTTTGAGCCTAAGGGTAGTGTCCGCATCACCTTCAGAAAAAGAAAAGAAAGTAAAACTAAGAAAGAAGATGAATGGGTAACCTACGGGATGTACTCGTTACTTCTTCATTCATAAGATTGAATGGGTAGGCTACGGGATGTACTCGTTATCTTCATTCATGCATAAAGGGCGAATGCGAATCCTACGGGATGTCCTCATTACCTTCATGCATATGATCGATGGAAATAGAGAATCGAGATGTTATATTTTATGCAAAGTTATTTACTTTTCTTATTTTATGTCGTAACAAGTTAATGGATGAGGATTGACTACGAGTGTTAGTAATATCATCCTTTAGAAAGTTTAGAATGAAATTACCTAGAGTTTGGAGAACTTTAGGAGTGAATTGTGTCAGATTAATTGGACACAAATCGAAATGCGAGTTTGAGGTCTATCTTTACTTTTTATTCTTATTATTCTCATTGGGCTTAAGTTGTTAGCTCATGATATTACAACCAATTTCAGGTAATGCCCTGGCTAGAGGTCGTGAGAGAGGAGATGGTGCTGCGTGATCGAGGGATGATGACCTCGAGATGGACTCAGTTATTGTAAAGTTTATGTATTTACTTTTGGAACTTTAAAGACTTTGATGATTTGTACATTGTATTTAGCTCATAAGAGCTTATTGTCGTTGTTTTATGATATTAAATCTTTGAACTCCTGATTTGGGACTTAAAGTTCCATGTGATTTATTAGATTTTGAAATTAGGATGTAAACAGGTTTTGGCTAGCCAATTTTCAAACATAACCAAGCCAATTTTTCTTAAAATAAAAGACTTCCGCTGTGTTTTCTAATTTAAATTTATTTAAAAGTGTCGGGTTGTCACAGATTCGATGGAACATCTTCCTGTACAAATACGATATGAGGCACTACTAAGCGGTCATGTTCAATACAGATGGATGTATCTGTTTGAAAGGTAAAATATAATATATTATTTACTTTTTATTATATTTAATATATGATGTGATGCATATATATATATATATATTTCATCTGCACGATTCTTAGATACTTACATAGATTGAAGAAAACTGTTGGAAATAGAGCAAAAGTGGAAGGATCGATTTGTAATGCGTACTTGGTACACAAGATGTACACTCTTTTATTTAAAAGATAAGGTTAAGGAAAAAAATTTAATAAATGCATGAATTTAGCTGGACACGTGGCAAGAAGGTGTAGTAAAAAAAAAAAAAACTCATTCTTCATTTTGTCTTCGCAGAGACAGTAGGCGGAGGAGGAGAAAACGAAATCAAGGAGAAAAAAAAAAAAGAAAGAGAAGGAAAAAGAAAAGCTTGGGAAATTTTGGAAAAATAACCTCAAATTGTGGAGATTTGAGTTCAATTTGTGGTATAATTGCTTATTGGTAAGTGATTTCTTCAACCCACTTCTTCATCTGGTGGATTTTGGTGTATTTTTCCTAAGCTTCAAAGTTGATGCTATTTGGTTTGAAAAGTATATTGGAAGTGTAGTAATTGAAGGAAAAGTGAAACTCTAGCCATTGGGATATTAACCTTCATTTTATGAGTTTGCAATATGTTTTTCTAATATATGAAAATACTAATCTTTTGCAAAAAAAAAAAAAAGAGGTTATTAATAGGTATTTTTTATTAAATTATATTTCAGGTGATACGGAGATTGGCACCGCTTATAATCCGGGATCGTAAGCGGGATAGTTTTTGTGAGTGGTTAAAATAATATTTTCGAATTATTCATAATTATTTGCTTATAAATTTCAAGTTAGCCTATATATTATGAATGTTCTATTATACTCATGTTTTTATGATTTACAAATTATGTTTATGTGTTTTTTTTACTATTACTTATGAATATTCTTATCAAATTGGACATTATGTTAATATGAAAAAATATTAGTTTCTATGGATTTATGATGGTTTGCAAGTTATATAACAGTTTTTGTAAGCTATTTTCAAACGGCTAAATTGTTGTACCCACTAGCTCAGCTTTCAACATGTCTTTAGGGCCCACTTTAGCTTTACACATAGGCTTTGGGCTATATGTTAGGGTGAATAGCCCTTTGGGGGTAGCTCTGCGCATGAATGACAAGTTTCAGTATATTCAGTTTCTCTGCTGCATAACTTGATTTATTTTGTGTGTAGTATGACCAGTTGTGGGTATGTGTTTAGTGTCGGTTTTCTACTATATGATTATAATATGATATTATTACATGAACTCGCTTAGCTATGAGTTTTTATTATGTATGAAAAGTGATTTTCTCATAAGTATATTTGTTTGCCAAAAGTCGTGTTTTCTACGATATTTGACTCAAAAGTATATGATAGTTATTAAAAGATCCCACTCACCGAGTTTTTGCTCATGATTTTCCATGTTTTGTTTTTGCCCCCTTCGGTAGCTTCAGAGATTGGACAAGCCTAACGAGAGATGTTTGCACCACTAGTTTTGGTTTCATCTTTAGCTAGCCTATGTATGACATTTTGCGTGTGATTGTACATGTTTGTCTATAAATGTAAGTGTTAGCTCGATTAAGTGGTTTTATGATTTTTGAGGCTAGTTGAGTAAGTGGAGATATTTATTGTGGAACAGCCGTGAAATGTTTATTTTAATGTTAATAAAATAAGAACTAGTGTGTGACTGTTTTTGAGTTATTTTCTGAAGGCAGAGCCCGTTTTAGATTTTGCAGAATTATGTAAAATGTAATTACATGTTGGTTTACTTGAAAAATTAACGGAACTTTGCCAATTTTTTTAAATAAGTGGAATATAAATTGACAATTAACTAGGTTATTGTAGTTCCGTTTGATGGTATGTGTTGGCATTAGCTTTCGCTTACCATCGGCACGTGTCATCTCAAGTGTTTAGGGGGTTATCGGGACGGGTTGTGTCAGTTTGGTATCAGAGTAATACGATTCATTTTATGATTTATTTAGACACTACATTTAAAGTTCATTGCATTTGAGTGTTATTGCATGACATGCTTCATGTTGTAGGTACGCATGTCTCGTGGTGGTAGAACTCATAGGCTTGATGATATTCCTATTGAAACTCAACAAGCTACTGGAAGGAAAATCCCAATGAATGAAAACACATTTGAAGAGAGAATGAATCAGGTAACTAATCGACCAGTTTAAGAGCATCTCGATCGAGCTAATGTTACACAAATGAGCAAATGTTTGAGAGTATGGCTCCCGCGGTAGCTTCTGGGTTAAGAATGCATAGTCAAAGTAGGGAAGATGAGAAAGATTATAAAATAGAGCAAGCAACAACTCTTGATGCAAAGAGTTTTTTAGGAACAATTGATCAAGTTGTGTCAGAAGCATGAATAGGGAAAATAGAGAAGTGTTTTGAGGTGATACAGTGTCCCGATGATAGAAACTTGAGGCAGGCTACTTTTTTATTAGAAGGGACGGCTGAAGATTGGTGGAAATTGGTGGTGAGTAGACGTCAAAACCTTGCACCTATCATGTGGGCTGACATCAAGGATGTATTTTACAAAGAGTATTATCCTCGATCGTATAGAGATGCTAAACGGAATGAATTCTTGAAATTGGTACAGGGTTCTATGAGTGTTGTTCAGTATTACAAGAAATTTGTTGAACTATCAAAGTATGCTAACACTGTGATTACAGATAAGATCGATAGATGCAAGAAGTTTGAGCAGGGTCTTAGAGGAGACATTAAAATAGTTGTTACACTCCTAGCTGGAATGATCTTGCCAAAATGGTGGAAGCAGCATTTGATGTTGAAAAGGGTATAATGGAAAGAAAAAGTCAGGGGGAACAATCAAGGTTGGTCGTGGTGCTCAACTTTTTGCACTGATACATCTGGTGTACGACCACACATGAGAGGTAATCGAGGGTCTTGACCTGGCGTTGCAAGTCGTGGAAATTTCAAACCAGATTTTAGGGGGTCATCGAATTTCAGACCGACTCAAGGTAGCCCCCAACAATCATTTGGTAGTTTTCCACAGTTTACGTTATCTAGATACCCTTAGTGTTCAACATGCGGCAGATTCGATCTTGGTTCGTGTTTGAGGGGTGCAAATGCTTGTTTTAACTGCGATCAGGAAGATCATATGAAAAGAGATTGTCCAATGTTTTATCAACGTGGTAGTGTACATGGAACTAATGTGCAAACATCTCAGGGTGGTCAGGGAAGTAATCAAGGACAACAAGGATCTAATGTACAAAGTACAACGGTGAGTTGTGTGGGGGCAAGGTAGTGCTGCAAGTACAAGCAATATGAAGCAGAAGGGTCAAGTGGGACGTCCTCGTGCAGAAGGTAGAGTTTTTGCCATGAATCAACAGGAGGCTTAGTGTAACGTCCTGTTACTTTTTGAGGTAAATTTTTTACTATTATTTATTTTATTTAATTAAAGAATTTAAGGTTAGTTTAAATTTAGTAATTTCGAATTTAGTAGTTATTTTCGTTCGAAAACCTTTTTAACCATTTTACTACTTTAAATTAGTTTCGGCGACATTAATAATTATTAACAGGCCAATTAATAATTATTAATCACCTTTAGATTAATTTAAGATCTTCGGGTTTCATTTTATTACTAAATTATTTAAAAAGGTACGTAACCGTCATTTTCCAAATTCTTAAAAATATCAATTACTATTCATCTCCTCCTTCTTTAAATAAGTCAACTTTGGTCAAAACTTCCATTTTCTTTCTTTCCTTCTCCTCTTGCTTGCCCGAAAGTCCTCTTCTCCCTCCCTCTCTCTTTGGCTTTTCTTAATTTTTCGGTGGATCGACGTAATTTCAGTTCCGTTGAAAAGCCCTCGGTCCAAGGATCGATTCTAACCTAACAATCGAGGTTTTCGCCCGTTTTCTAAAAGCCTCAAGGTATGATAAAGTTTCTAAATTCAAGCTTTGAATAGTGTTTTAATGGAGTCTAAGATTGAAATCATCGATTTCTTGTCAAGAAACTCGAAGAAGTCAATCGAGGGAGTCATTTTAGGTGATTTTAGAAACTTTCCTAAACCCTAAAACCAAGTTTTAGCCGAAAACCCGTCCCGTGTGATTTTCTCTCACTTGGCCATGGTTAGGGTGTTTAGTTTGTTATGATTTTGCATTTTACTTAATTTTTCGAAAATCGATTATTGTGTAAAACCCTAAAATACGGTTACCTACTGAAATATCGACTTCCAAAGTACTCGAAACCAACCTGAAATACCTCTAAAATGCATAAATGCCGGAAGGCCGAACCTGAGCCCCTCTTTCCCTTGTATGGCCAAGAGCTACATAGGGTCCATTTCCGGGTTTTTCATCATTTTATGCATTTAGATGTCGTTTGCTTGATTTTCGGATAATTAATGATTGTTAGGTGTATTTGATTTGTAGGATTGTGATTGCTCGTGTGATTTTGATCTCGGCACTTTGGGAGCTTGGACTTCACAATCTAAGGTGAGTTTAAAATTGAAGTTAGTAATTTTATGCATTAAGTTTCGTTTCGATATTGTTTATCGAGGTTAAGAGGGGAACTAACTTCTGAAAATTAATACTTCGTTGGTGACTTTAAACTCGGAAGTGAGTGGAGTGACTTTGGAGTACTTATGAATATGGAAGTTTAAGGAACTTTGAGTGGTTTGGAAGTCTTGTAAGATGAATTGAAGAGTTTTAGAGGAAATTAGAGTTTTTAGATGAAAATGGAAGCTTAAGGAACTTTGAGTGGTTTGGGAGTCAAAGTGGTTTAGAAGTTACACTTGAGTGTTAACTTGTGTAATTCAAGTAGTTTATGTTCTTTAGTACTTTAGTAGATTCTCATTTAAGTAATCCAACTTATTAGGGAACTTGATGACTTGTGTTATGGTAAGACCGTACGTGTGATAGTATGTTGATGTTGATCCATACGGTATCACGTTACGATGATTTATGCTATGGTAAGACCGTACGAGTTAGTATGTTGATGTTTATCCATACGGTAGACCGTTACGATGATTGTGAAATGGTAAACTGTACGGGGTAGTATGTTGATGTTTATCCATACGGTAGCCCGTTACGACGACTTGTGAAATGGTAAGACCGTACGGGGTGGTATGTTGATGTTTATTCATATGGTAGCCCGTTACGATGACTTGTGATATGGTAAGATCGTACGGGGTAGTATGTTGATGTTTATCCATACGGTAGCTCGTTACGATGACTTGTGATATGGTAAGACCGTACGTGGTAGTATGTTGATGTTGATCCATATGGTAACACGTTACGATGAAACTTGTTGGTAACAAAGAAAGTTAGTGTTATACTTACATATATTCATTAGAATTTGTGTAGTAAGACTTAGTAGTAGTTAGTACTTTTACTTCAAGTCTCTATTTCATTTTCATATGAGATTGAAAGTCTATTATGAGAAATATATTACAATTGTATGATTGTGTGGAAATTGGAAGTGTGGAATGGGTAGTAAAGTGCAATTTAGGCCTTTGGACACAATTTCCGGTATGAAATTTGGTTCATAGGGTTACTTGCTTTCATTTTACTCTCACTAGCATTTTTATGCTAATGTTGCTACACTTACAATTTTTCAGGTAAAACTCATCGCAAGGGACGTGGTAGAGGAGTCAAGCGCCGTATGACTCGCCGAGATGGTGGATGGACAGGAACACGAATACTTTTGGTTTAACATTCTTGGAAATGCTTGAATATTTTATCATCCTTCATACTTTACATTTTTTTTGAGCTTGAAAGGGCATTTGTTAAAAAATTGTATATGTCTTCCGATTTTAAGTCCTTTTGGAAGTCTATATCATAACTGGAATGCGCATTCCATGTTTACCGCTTTCTCGAATTGTGCCAATGTATAAACAGGTTTTGGTTTATCCGAATTTTAAACGAACCCATGCCGTTTTTCTGTAAAATTTAGGTCTTCCATTGTGCATTTGAATTTAAAGGATTTTACGAGTTTTGGGTCGTTACAGTTGGTATCAGAGCCTCTTTGGTTCTGTAGACAACAAGCATCGCATGTTTTTCATGTTTTGATTTTGTTCTTGTCCAATCATCGCTCGAGGTCTATGGCGCCAGGTATCTTTAGAACACTCTCTTTTGATAAGTTTAATTGTAGTTTTGCTTTTCCTTTCCTAGTATCTCACGTGAGGCTTTTCTGATTGTGATATCAGTATGCCCCCGAGGACAGTGGAACCTAGGAGAGATCGGAGTACAGTACGGGCTGAGGTATGAGGTAGAGGTTTGACTAGAGCAGTTACACTACCACCACCTCCACCTGTTAATCGGGGGGATGAGCCTCCAGTAGATCAGCCACCTAGTCATGGTTGTAGTATTACCATTTCTGAGGAGTACTTTTTAGATTTGCTACAAGGTGGTGGAGGACATGCCGATCAGGTTATACCTCCTGTTAGAGCACCCGCTCCAGTGGTAGACCAGTTCGATATTATTGATGTTGCAAAAACTTTGAAAGAATATATCAGATATAAGCACTCACTCACAGATGGATTACCAGGGTAGAGAGGGTACTCATGAAAGTTTGGTTTTCAAGAGGACTGCATCTGGTGCTTCCCCTTCCTCTTCTTGCATTGGTGGGGCTAACACTGTCCCCTCATCTTGGGGTGAGCCTGAGGGGAACGAGCCTGCGATTGACTCTCGTCTAACGGTTGGTGAGGATCCCCTTCCTTCTGTGAGTGAGTTTGGGTCCGTCTCTGAGATCCAGGTAAGTTTAGATACTGATCCCGTTCCTTCTCCTACTTCTCTCCTGTCGGGGGGAGTGGATTCCGTTCCGATAGACTCTGCCATAATTCCTGATCTTTCCCATCCTCTTTCTCCCATTCCTGCCATGGAGGCAGCTCAAAAGAAAAAGAAGGAAAGGAAAAGTCACTCTAAGGGTAGTAAGGCAACATCTCAGATTACCCACCCGTCCCCACGTTGATGGGGGGGGGGAGAAGGTTCCTCCTTGGGTTATGAGTCTATCGTCTCTAGCCCTCCTGGGTCTCCTGCTGCTGATTCGACCGGGGCAAAAACGGTGATCAAGAGGAAGAAAAAGTCTCAGCCAAAGGGTATCCGGGAGGATAGTGGTCCCTATCATTTTTTTTTCCAGAGTGACACAGGCAAAACTCGATAAGTTGAGGGCTGAATATGGGATCTCTTTGGATTTTGAGATGAGGCTCCCAAAGGAGTTAGAGCGAGTCTATATGGGATCTCTTCGGATTTTGAGATGAGGCTCCTCGATGAGGCTCCTAATGGGGGGGCTCGTCTTCCCCTCCCTCCCTTGACGGCTGAGTTACTTCAGAGTACTGGCCTTGCTTTGGGTCAATTGATGCCGAACGCCCTGAGATCTTTGGTCACCCTCTCAGCAGTGTGTTCGGGGTTGGGCTTTTGGCCCACGTTAGGCATGGTTTCCCATTTCTGGTCCCTTCGCTTGAACGTCCAGAATCGACCGCATTTCATCCTTCAGGCCCATGAAAAATTGGCTTTGGTAGATGAGACCACCTATGATAAGATTGGAAAGGAGAGTGGTTCTTCATCCGCGGCCCCTTTATTTCTGGGAGCGGGACCATTTGTAAGGCCCCGAGATTTGCAAAGGAAGTTTAATTATAAATTCTACTTATTGGTTGTTTGTGTGTTTGGTATTAAATACTTTAGGAATTATTTTCTTTTGTAAGTTGATTATTTGGTGGTTAACCATGGTTAAAATTAATTAAGGGTTGGTTAGCAATGGTTTAAAGAAGTGAAGGTAGAATAGCAAAGGAAAGTATAAAGAGGGCTTGAATTGAATTTTGGAGGTGGAGGGATTTTAAAATAAAAATGAAGAGGTGGAGGGAGCCAATAGCAATTTAATTATTTTTTATTTTGGAAATTTAGAAGTAAAAAAAAAAACAAAAAGAAAAGGGTTTAAAAAAAAAAGAAGAAGAAGAAGAAAAATCATTTTCTTTTTCCCCTTCCTCTCTTCTCAACCCGTTGGACCCCCTCCTCCTTCCCTCATCTTTTGAATTTTCTTTTTCCTCCATCAATTCTTTGAAGTTTGATGATGGGTTTGAGTTTATTTATGTTGGAATCACCTTTTTAGGAAGGGGTCAAGCAAGAACCTTAAGTTCCAACAAGTTTCTAGGTAAATTTTGCTTCTTCCCTCTCAACCCGTCGCCCCCCTTCGTGATGGTGAAGGTTTGCTCATCCTCAATTCTCATGGAAGTTGGTTGAAATCGAAGGGGTTTTGCTTGGTTTACGTATGAATCAAATAGATAGGAAGATTGGAAGTGAAATACACAAAGTTTGAACTCTTCAAGGTAAGAATTCATCTATGGAGTATTCTAGGTTTTATTGGTTTTGGGTTTTCTTGTGAATTATTGATTAGAAGCTTTGGGTATCATTTTCTTTCATTTTAAATTTCTGGAAATTCATGTTAAATGATGAGTTTAGGATTTAAGATTCATATATATTAAAAGGGAGAAGATGATGGCAACAATGGTTGGGTGTAAGCTCTCAAAAACTCCATTAATGGTGGTTTTTCCCAAGTTTCAAGCTTTTCAATTTTTGAGTTTTCTTGTTTAATCTCAAAATATATCAATTCTGGAATTCTTTGCTGTTATGATGAGTTTAGCTTAAGGAAATATACATGGTTTTTTTTATGGGAAAAGGGAGGAGACTAAGGATGACGATAAGCCTTCAAAAGACTCCATTAATGGAGGTTTTTGAACCTTCTAGTTTACTTGAATTTGGAATTTTCTTAATTAATTTTAAGGTGCTGTTAAAACTGGAAAGTTTATGAGTTTATATGCATATTTTATACATGAAAACACATAGAAAGACCAAGCTTTTGAAATTTTAATAATTATCCTTGTTGGCCAAAAAGTTCACATTAAGTTTCTTGGTTTTCGGTGTTTTCTTAGTGATTTTTTGAGAATTGTTAAATCTGGAAATTTTGGGTGCTTATAAGTATATTTTCCACCATAAAAACACTTTGGAAGAATAAGATATTAAAACTTTGATAAACACTCTTTTTGGACCGTTAAGTATACCCGTTTTGGCTAGTTTCAGACTTTTCACCACTAACCGGGTTTGAGTCGTATTGTTGTTAATATGGGCTGAGCTAAATGTTATATTTAATTCTAAATATGTGTGGATCGTTTTATGTAGGATAAAAAGGCAAGAACGAGCTACCGAGACCCTTTCGAAAAGGTGAGAACAAAAAGAATAAAAACGGTGGCGGTGGAAGGTTTGTAATTTGTGAAAAGAATGTGGTGGGATTTAAATGCTCATGGCTGATTGCTAGGTGCTTTGGGATGTGTTGTATAAGAGAAATGGAGTGGTGAAAGTATTAAATAACGAGATCCAAGCTTGGTTCGTTCTTAAGAGCCGAAAAGAGCTAAAATTGCTAAAACCCATTTGTCTTTGGATACAATTTGAGTATTTAGGATGTGTTATTTGTTTTCATACATCTAAATTGGAAAAGACATACATGTTATTTAGTCTTCTATACCACTTGGGTTAAATATTTGTTCGATAACAGCAATCTTAACTAGATTACATCACCACTTGAGTACTTGCTTAATTTACATATCATGTGAGTTAATTTATTCTGTATCTTTGTTTCTACTCGTATTTCAAGAGAAGATCGAGTCATATGCTGATTTGGGACTTATTATACATATGCTCGATATGTTTTAGATTGTTGTTTGACAAGCACAGTTTGGCGAAATGCTACGGCATCACGTTTGAAGTTGGTGTTTTCTTAGACACTTTGAAAGTGTTGAATGATAGTTTGAAACTGAGTACTACATTGTTTGGGAACTCTGTTTATTTGCTTTATCGTACTTATATATTAGTTTAAATGTTAATGATAAAGAAAGTATGGTTAGTGCATATCATTCCATTCCACTTCATTCACACATTCTAGATGTTTGACATTTGGCCATGGGGTCATAGCCCGTGTAATGGGGAGTGGTTGTTGGACGTTACACGTGGCTACCGTGGCGGAAGTGGTGAGGCTCCGAGGCGCTGTGTGGTAGATGGCCCGGAAGCTAGAGTGGCTACAGAGATAGCCTGGAAGTATAATGAAATATGTGGAAAAGGGCAGAGGCTACTGAAAAAGCCAAGTGTGTATAAAACGGCAGATGGCAACTGAAAAGGCCAAGTGTGTGAAACGGCTACTGAGATAGTCGAGTATGTGAATGGTTATTGAGATAGTCGAGTATGTGAATGGTTACTGAGATAGTCGGGTATGTGAATGGCTACTGAGATAGACAAAAGAGTGAATAGTCTCATGTGGAAGGTATTAAAATGATTGAGGGATCAAAGTTAATGAGTTGTTATAAAAATGAGTAAAGTTAAACACGTGGAAGCAAATGCTTGACAATGTTGATCATACTTTTTAGGTTTTATGTATGTGTTACGTGTAGTGAGACACGGGAAAGTTATGTAAAACTATATGGCCAGAAGTTAGTTAATAAAGTGGTATTGGTTGAATAATCGAAGACTCGGTTTTGCCTTGATTGTGAAATACCAATGATTTGGTCCACCTTATACATTTACTCTTTCATTTTGTTTATGCATACATAGTGTGTATATACATTGTGCATAATTTTCCGTACTTGCATAGCATCGTTTTTCATTCCTTTTGTTTTCACTGAGTGTTATGCTCAGAGGTGCTCTATATCACCTTTCAGGACCCGGACGAGGACGGGGACGAGGCGCGGCAGGTGGTGCACGTTGATGCATCGGGATGGAGCTTTTGGGATTAGGCCTCGGACACGCGAGTCACAGATCCTTAGGAAAGGAGTGTGGTCATTCCTTGTTTTGTCGTGTTTTTCACTTTTGAGATGAAATGTAACTTTTATGTATATATTATAGTTTTGTAACGTTTTCTTTAGTGCACCAACGATATTTTGATTGTAACTTATGATGTTTTAAACCGGCCGACGAGCCGATTCTGTTAAAACAGGTCTATTTTGTATGTGGGATATGGAATATACGAGTATTTCATGCCAAAATTTCGAATATTTTTCAAAACTGATTGTTAAACTTTAAGTTCTTTTTCGTTTCCCTTCGCGTGCTCGCGCCCTGGCTTTTAGTTTAAGTCGGGTCGTCACACCATTCCCGTCTCATGGGAAGACGAGGGTGAGAAAATGAGTTCCATATTATTTTGTGTCTTGCTTATGCGTAACCATTCTGACCATTTATGGATTTTGTGTTGCAGTGAAAAACCCGCTTTCGAGGAGTGCCTCTCGGGAGGTTCTTGGTCATTTTAAGATTCTCAGCCAGTTGGGCCCCTTTGACTGGGAGGAGTTTTGCCAGCATCCTTCGCTAATCTTCGCCAAACTTTGGACTCCACCTCTAGGTTTCGTGCCCGTTGCTCCTCGTAAGTGCTTTGTTTCACGATTCTACCTTTTTTACATGTTTATGCACTTATCTTGACGTGTGGCTAACTTGGGTTAGTTGCAATGTAGGTCCCAGCACAAGAATGTCTGGTGTTTCGCTCACGCCGGTTCCTAACTCTGAGGACTTCGATGCTTTCTTTGCCCTTCTTCAGGACATGGAAAATAAAAGGCCTGTAACGACACCTCTATCTGATCGGAAGGTAAAAGAGGTGGCCATTCCTAAGCGTCCTCGTCCTTCTGGAAGCGAGAAATCTGTGGTGATCGGTGCTGCATAAATCTCTACAAAGGGTGCAGTGTCTCCTTTTGTGGATCCTCCCGTGGACCTTGCTTTGGGTTCCCCTGCGGGTCTCTCTGCAGATTCTCCCACTCTAAAACGAAGAAGGGCTGGAGTCATCGAGGCGCTCGACCGTGCGGTAAGGGGTGCAGATGCGTATGTTTTGAAACATCCTGAGATGGCTTATCGATCATTTTCTTTCGAGGCGGATTCGCCCTCTTCTGATCATGCCCATGTTTTGTCTTCTGATACGGACTTTGAACAGGAGGATGATCAGATGATTGACGAGCCTTTTGATGCCAGAACTTTGTATCTACCCGATCAGACGGTGCAGGTTCTTCCCCCTTCGGCGGGAGCGGCGCCATCGGTGGCCAGTAGATCTGGTGCCGCGAATGGTGGATCTCCTTTGCTTCACCTGTTTACTTCTCCTAGCTTTGACTTTGACCGGGGATCCCTCTCCAACCAATTTTGCCTCCGACTGGCCATGGATACAGTCAGATTTGCTCGTGACCTGGGGGCCGTGCAGCTGGAACCTCTTATCGACTACAACAACGAGGACGAGACTTTCAGCCTCATGTGCTACAGAAGTTGGTTGGTTAGTGCGTTCACTTCTTGTTTTCATTTACTCTGTTATCTTTCCAGTTGATATCGATGTCTTTAAACGTGTTTGTTTTTAAGGGGACTCAGGCTACGACCTAGATGGCTCTCAATATGGAGAGCTCACTCCGGAAGTATCGTGAAACTTGCGGAGGCGACCGCTAGCAATCGGCAGTCTCACATCCTTAGCTCATCACTGTCGGAGGGTCTCAAATTGAAGTTGGATCTTGAGAAGGGCAAGAAGAGAATCTCTAAGCTGGAAGCCGAGGGGCTCGAACGATCCGCCGAGCTTGAGTGTGTCCGAAAAGAGTGTAAGGACCTTCAGAAACTCAACAAGGGCAGTAGGCAGTTGCTCGATGAAGTCGTATCTACTCGGGACAGAGTGTTGAAGGATGTGGATATTTCTCGCGAGGAGGCGTTCAAACCGGGAGGCAGAATCCCTTATGAATGTCAGGGAGGAGTTGGATGGGCTATTCTGGAGAATGGCTCATTGAAAGTCCAAGTGTCTGAACTTCCGGCTCTTCGAGATATTGTGATACGAACCCTCAAGCGTTGACGGATTCAAGAACCGGATGATGGACCCTTGAACGGAAAAGCTTGAAAACCCTTAACAATTTGAATCAACCTTTAGGCGAGGTTGGGAAGATGATGACCTAATCGATCAATCCCCTAATTCAAGAATAGGTTTCTTTAATTAAGGTCGAGGCACTCCACAAGAACAATGATCAATTGGACTTGAATGACTCTAAACACGCAATTCAAGAACATGAATTACAAAGAGGTTTTTTAAAGCAAAAAGCTTAAACCAAAACAAAGGGGTTTTCATTCATTTATATTCTGATTGTAAAGCTTACAAAAGAGGCTTTAAATAGCCTAATAAACCCTAGCTTGGTCGAAAATATGAAGGGAAATAAAGACCTAATAATAAAAAGGTAAACACTAGACTTTCCTAAATTCAAATTAGGAAAGTTTTCCTAATCTTTTAAACTTGGTCTCCAAGTTTGCAAAACTAAGGAAACAAAGTCAAATCTTCCCTATTACATCAATAATAATAATAATAAATAAAACTAAAGTAATAAAACTCAAATAAAATACTAAAATTCGAAATTGGATGAAAATAGACAAAACTACAAGTGCCAGCGCCGTTTTTTATGTCATTTTCACTCGTTTGAATGTTTTCATGCGCGATTTTCTTTGGAGCTCTTTGAAACAAATATCCCATGAGTTTAGAAGTGTTTTAAACTCATTTTCTTGATTAGTCAAGTATGTAACCAAATATCCTTGCAAATGCCCAAGAAAGTCAATCTTCACTCGTTTAGTCTTCGGATTCTTGATCTTTTCTTGATTGAAACCTTGGACTTCAATATTGTCAATTCTTTGACATTTGGGGCTGGGATGATTCATATCATATTGTGGGTGACCTCAAGCAAAAATTGGCTCTGGCAACTAAGGCCTCTGTCGAATCTACTCTTATTGGTCCTACCGTCGGGCCAGACTCGGTCAAAGCGCAGATGGATTTGTCAGAGGAACAGGGGGGGCCCAATCAGTCTGATCACCTAAGAGGACGCTATCGACCGCCGGTGGGAGTTGATTGAGATAGCCAATAAACTGAAGGCTTCCAACGGCAAAGCTCCTGCCGACGGTGAGGTTGATGGTGGCGAGAGCATCCTTCCTGGTGAAAATGAGGGCCTGCACCTGATGGAGCCGAGGGTGTGACCGTTGAAGATGCTTATGAGGATCTTCCTTCTATTGAGACTGTTTATGTCTCTAATTGACTTATCCAGGGTAATCTCCGAATTATGGAGCCCCTGCACTATTTGTTGTCTTGAACTATTTTTGTTTTCTTTTGCATTGAACACATATTTCCTTTCTCCTATGAAGACATATATATATGCTCCTTTACATCCGCTTGGCTCGTTTTCTTGCTTGCTTTACGAAATGCTTTTGACTTAGACACGAGATTACAAACATTCTTCCTTATACTTAAAACGTTTGTTGGCTTCGTTCGTCCGAAGATCCCGTTTTTTGGGTAAGGCATAGAATACTCGGATAGGCCGAGTATTTCGCTTCCGGAGAAGGCTTGGAATACTCGGATGGACCGAGGTTTTTGCTTTTGGAGAAGGCTTGGAATACTCGGACGAACCGAGGTTTTTGCTTTCGAAGAAGTCTTGGAATACTTAGATAGACCGAGGTTTTCGCTTTCTGAGAAGGCTTGGAATTCTTGGACGGGCCAAGGTTTTCTACCTTTAAATACTCCAACATCTTCTATTTTATTAATAGGAAGTGATCGGACGGACCGAGACTTTTGCTTCCAGAGAAGGCTTTTACTGATTGGACGGACCAAGGCTTTTGCTTCTGAAGAAGGCTTTTGAGTGTTTGGACAGACCAAGGCTTTTGCTTCTGGAGAAGGCTTTTGAGTGCTTGGACGGGCCAAGGCTTTTGCTTCTAGAGAAGGATTTTGAGTGCTTGGACGGTCTAAGGCTTTTGGCGGAGAATGTACACAGACTATACGACGCGAAATTATATAGTTTCTTTTTTTCTTTGCTTATACATTGAGTAAAACAATAGACAAAAAAGAAGAAGAAGGCAACACTGATTACAAGTTTTTAACCCCTTGCGCAGTTCTTCGTCATCGCTGTCAATGATGACTATTGGAGTCAATCTCCTCTGCCGCTTCATGGAAGCCAGCTTCTCCTTTAGGGACTCGTTTTCCCTCTCGTAGTAGTCTGTGAGGTTTTTTGCCGCCTGGAGGCAGTCTTTGAGCGCGTAATAGCGCTCGGACGGTTTGTAGCCCTCCACCATCTCTGCAATCTCAAGGCTTTCTTGGAGGGAACGGTTCTATTGTTCAAGTTGCTCCATCCAGTTATTTGCTGCATCTAGGTCTCCTCGGACGCTATTGATCTCGTGCCTCAAAGCTTCCATGTCCCCTTCACTCTCCTCTTTGCTCCGGAGGGAGAGTTCGAGCCTTGCGTTTTCCGCACGCAACTGTTCCTTTTTCCACTTTAGAACTCTCTTAGTTACCTTCAAAGTTACAGTAGAGGGATCCATATCTTCTGTCAGAAATTAGAGTAGACTGTCGGATATGTTCGTGATCCTTATCCTTTTATAGCGGGGGAGGTAACGTTTTGTCCAGGAGTTGAAGAGGCTTGCCATTAATGCGGAGTTGTCCGATGAATCTAACCGTTTTGTCTTTCGAGGTGATGACATCAAGCAGTGATTAATCATGTCAAACATCTATCATTCCCATCAAATCGCTTTAAATGCAGTTAATTGGGGGCGTTAACAAGCTTAACTACGGGTTAATGCACACGTCGTTTCGTATGCCTGATTATTCGCTCAATGGTGCCCGATTTATGGCAGGTGTCGTGATCGTGACGGTTACTCAATCCTTTAAATAGGCCTTTGGGAGTTTCATATCCACACCTTTGAATCCGTTTTTCCGAAGCGACTTTTCTTTCATTTCCAGATTCTCAAACTTCTTGAGTAAATTCAAAATTTCATATCATGGGGTTTTCCCATTTCCTTCTGTTTTTCTTTAACGCTTGGCCTTCCCTAATCATGGCCTGTGTTGGGAGTGTTTGGTCTGAAGGGATGATTTACTAAATTAGCGGAATTTTATTTAGTAAACTTATTAACATTTAATAACGGATCTATTAACATCATGCAATTTGTGATAAAACATGTAGATTCATGCTTATATTTTCGAAAATTAAAACCGGAACTTACATTGACTGAATAATGGAGAATCGGTTGGAGGTTTCTTTACAGCTTCAAATCCTCAGCAACACCAGATCTTCTACACTATATCCCGATCGATCAAACGAAATTCGATTGTGGGATCGAACTTTAGAAGAAATTGGGAAGAAGAAAAAATATTTTTCTTCCCAATACTTATGAGAAAATCGGCAATGAGGGAGGGAGAGGAGGAAGAGAGAGTTCCAACTTTCTATGGAATTGTATTGTGTGATTTATGAATGACCCAACCCTCCTATTTATAGAAAAATAGGAATCCTAATCACATTAGGATTAATCTATAGAGATAAACACAAAAAGAAAAAAATAATCTCTTTCCTTTATCTAGCAATTTCGAAAATGCCATGGATAAATAGGAGATTATTTTATTTTCTTTATTTTTATTTATCTTGGGTAAATAAATCTATGTAGTTATTTTAGGATATAATTCAAACAATTATCTCTTCCCAAAATACATCATATGGCCGAAAATTGCATATATTAATTAAAAAAAATTCTAATTTATTTAATTAATTATTTCGGGCCAATTCCAATTGGGTTCATTAATCCAATTGGGCTTGAAACTCTCTCTTAAATTAATAAGTCCAACTTAATTAATTAATTTATTAATTACCATTTAAATAAAATATTTTATTTAAACAATATTTTCTCCCGTCTAAATATTATCAACTTTATATTTAATTATTAATTTCCATTTAAATAATTTTCATTATTTAAACAATTAATAATAAATATTATAATTATTAATTTCCATTAAATAAACTCATTATTTAATTAACAATTTTATTGACAATATTTTATTATTAATTAATTAATTTTAATTATTAATTTCCGTTTAAATATAATTATTTAAACAATTAATAATTATCAATTAATTTCAAATTATTAATTACCATTTAAATATACTCAATATTTAAATAATTAATAATATCTAATTAATAATATTTCATTATTAATTTCATGTTTAAATAAACTCATTATTTAAACAATTAATAATGTTTATATTAATTACCGTTTAAATATACTCAATATTTAAACAATTAATATTGCCTATTTTAAGTAATTCACTTTACTTAAAATTTCCATTTCTTCTACTTGATTTCGCGACTACGATATTTGGGCTAGCATAGTGTGACGACCCGTCATTTTAAATAGATTAAAATCAGAGAAAACAGCGGAAGTCTTTTATTTTAAAAAAAAAATGGCGTGATTATGTTTGAAAATAGGCTAGCCAAAAACCTGTTTACATCTTAAATTCAAACATCTAAAATCACAAGGAACATTAAGTTCCATCCAGGAGTTTAAAAATGATCATAATCATAAAAAGACAACCATAAGCTCTTATGAGCTAAATACAAAGTTCAAATCATCGAAATAACATAAATTTCACAAATCAACCATGTACATGGATTTTTACATAACTCAAAGTCCATCTCGTAAATCATCATCTTCTCGATCAAGCGCGCCCTGCTCCTCTTCCACGATCCCAAACATTACCTGAAATGTTTGTAATATCATGAGCTAACAACTTAAGCCCAGTGAGAATAATAAGAATAAAAAGTAAGAATAGACCTCAAACTCGTATTCGATTTGAGTCCATGAACATACTTACTCTTTGCTATCATTAATTCAAAGAGTTTATGAATAAGTGTTCCACTTTACTTACCAATTCTCCAATAATATTGTGGAACTACATTCCAAATATTTTTGATATGGTTTCGTAAATGCATATAGCATTTCTATCTCATCTTCCATACATACCTTATACTAAACATAAGGTTTACTTTATATTCTTATTTTCCCAAAGGATGATATTAATTAGCACACTTAGTCTAATTGTTCATCCTTTAACTTTTTCTAACACAATTAACTCCTAAAGTCATTCAAACTCTAGGTAATTCTATTCCATACTTTCCAAGGGATGACATTACTACACTTGTAGTCAATCCTCATCCATTAACTTATTATATCATAAAGTAATGAAAGTAAATGACTTTGCATAAAAAAAAATATAACATCTCGACTTTCTTTCTCGTCTATCATATGCATAAAAGTAATGAGTACATCCCGTAGGTTACGCATTCGCCATTTATGCATGAAATGAAGGTAATGTGGATTTTTACAAACTATCCACCCTTATCCTTATGTATGAAGGTAATGTGGGAATCCACTCATCCACCATTCAACCTTATGCATGATGAAGGTAATGTGGGTATCCACTCATCCACCATTCAACCTTATGCATGAAGGTAACGTGGGTATCCACTCATCCACCGTTCCTTTCATTCTTTTCTTTTCTCTTTTCAATGATGCGAGATGTTATAATATAATAAATAATGGTGCAAAATGTTATGCATATGCTTGCATATGCTTGCACAAATAAATAAAGTAAAGTACGATTATTAAATAACCGAAACAAGCATAAAGTAAAGCGGCATAAAGTAAAGAACATAAAGTAAAGGGCATAAAGTAACATAGATAGAATCCCGGATGAACGATTTATCGATCGAACTCCGCTAACAATAATAAAAGTAAAGGTCAAAACATAACGATTAACCTAAACTTTCAAGGATTCTAAACTTCCAAGTGAACCATTCTAAACTCCGAAACTAATCTAACTTAGAATCTTCTAAGATTCGAGGTTTTCAACAAGAAATCCTAAGTTTCTCGCCTAAAGGATTAACTTCAAATCCTAAGGCACTATCTCACATCCTCTAACCTTAGGTTGGATTATAGTCTTAGTTCCGATTCTACAAATCAACGTACTTATTTGCTTTCTATAGTTACTTTAAATTCTAATCATTCTCACCTTAGCCAATTAACTCCAAATCTCCAATTTTTCACGAATCAACAACCGAGCAAACGCACCTACAATTCATCAATTGCACAACATATTACAACTCATAACTAAAATGCGAACAAGTGTGCAATTTCGGGTGAATAGTGATTTCGGATGAATAGTGTCTCGGGTGAATAGTGTTTTCGGGTGAATAGTGTTTTTCGAAAATCCGGGCTCAAAATCGTCATTTTTCATGATAGAAATTCATGATTTCAACTTCAAATCTCATTTATAATAAAAAACGAACAAAACCACCTAAAAAGTTTTGAAAACTTACTTTTTAGGACTTCCCTAAGGGAACGGGAAACTTCGAAAAGGTTGGTTGGATAGGTAGCCCTCGTCCCTACCAATCCAACGCAACCAAAATCAAGCCGATCCATCGAGAAATGAATAAGAAACAAAGAAAAGAAAAGATCATCCATGGAGGAAATGAAGGTCACGGCCAAGAAGAAAAATGGAAGAGAAGAAAATGAAGTAAATTGGTCAATTTTGGATTTTTAAAGATAAGTGAATAGTGAATTTAGATATTTTAAGAAATTGGAAATGACGGTTACGTCCTTTTATGACTTTTGACTTCTAAAACGAAACCCGATGCTCTTAAATAAATCTAAAGGTGATTAATAATTATTAATTGGCCCGTTAATAATTATTAATACCATTTAAACGTAATTAAATAAATAAAGCCATTAAAATGAATTAAAATGAAATAAACTATTAAATTCTCAAATAATAATAAATAAATGAACTTTAATTACTTAAATAAAATAAAATAAAATAAATAAAAGTTTTTTTTTTTTTTTTTCACAAAATAACGGGACGTTACACATAGGGACCCGATGGACCTATAGATCATGGGCTTAATAATTAGTCAATTAAGTGATTAACTCATAATCAGTTAATTACTTATTATCTAACTATGAATAATTCCACTATAGATTCATAGCTGAACTCCCCTCACTATAGATGAGTTATGTCCATTTAGTTTATCATTTATTTATATCTGTGATATTATCCTTCACGTGGAACCCTCATAATTACAGGCGGATAAATTTACCGTTTTGCCCCTGTAATTACCGCTTTATCCTTGTGTTCCCGCTGATTCTCCAATGAACTTTATCTTTAGTCGAACTAGAGATAAGATACTTCTTGTGATCAATAGAAGTCGTGACGTCACTTGTTCATGTCTCGAATCAGTACATCAAGGGAGTTTCCTAAAGTTCCTAAAATGTTTAGGTATCGCACCGATACTAGTTAATTTATAGGAAAGTTATGAATTCCATCTCGTGAAAATGAGTTCCCAGCTACTTATCTAGTCATGTTCCCAAGACAGGAGTGTATTGAGCGTTCTTACAGATCGCTCTCAACTATGTGAATCAAAGAACATAACTCCACAAATAGGAGTCCGCATTTCACTCAGGATTGAGATCTATCACGGTTGATAAACTTAGTTTGATATTCGATTATTTCTCGTAAACGGTACTAATGAGAAATTTGATCGAACATCGTGGTCCTGTCTTATACAATCAACATTGCATATGATACTTCCATTTCATGTCACCCACATGAATGATCAGGATTAGATCATTTGTCTATAAACAAAATGCGAAGCTATCAACAGTGTTACCAGGATAAGGTTCCCAAACGTTATCCTTTTACTGTAGACATATTTAAGTCACGCATCTCGACTTTAATCCTCTTGTATGACTCACATACTAAGTCGTGATTTCATAAGAGTAACTTAGTGTTTACTATTTGAATGTTTGATATTTATATATTTCCATATATTCCTAATATCGTCAATTGAATCAATCTAGATTATATAAAGAACTTATGTTTATTTATTTAATTTATTCGAAATAAATTATTATATTTAAATAATTACAAGTTCTAGGACACCATTCCTAACAATCTCCCACTTGTCCTAGATCTTTGGAGATTTGACTTGTAATTCAGTCAACTGGATGACTATCAACTACTTAGCCATGGTAGTCATTTTAATACTTTATCGATAACGTTTTCATCTGTTTAGTATGTAATTCTTTTGTGTCGATGTTAGTTTCATTAAGTGTAATAGATTCCATATTTTATCGCCATAAAATAAACTCTATTAACTATTGATTTGAAACTATCATGTTCAAATACCTTTTCATTTACTAACGACTTAGTAATTACGCGAATCTAGAGTTTAGTTAGCAAAAACTCATTTTACTTATACTTAACTCATCTGATATTTAATTCGCAAAGGTCTTTTGTCGAATTCTTACATAGAAGTAAATTCATGTTCGAATTTGAGCCCGTGCAACTCATAAAATCTCCCATTTTATCTATGTGCACTAACATACTATTTGTTAATTTTATTTTAGTCACACTGGTTCTAGGATTCTCGAAATTCTTAAGCTCCCACTACAAAGTAATTCTCCATTACTTTCATTTGTTTAATGATTACAATTCTATACTTCTTATTATTTCCAAAAATAATGTATAAGTATAAGTAACCCTTTTCAACTCAACTATTGAAAATTCGTGTCATTTTTATTTCACTTATTTTGAACTTTATTCATTGATTTTGAAGTCAATGAGTTTCACTTGGACTTCAAAAGTCCTTTGGTTCGTATTATGACGCTCCCACTCAAATAAAGTTCTACAAGTAGTTTAACAATTTAAACTTTTAAATAACTATTTGTTTTTATTGTGAAATAAAATCATTGTAATTCTTTTATATCTTAATTAAGGTTTAAAACTTTCAGTATCACTGATTTACTGAACTTTTCCTTAATAATTTGTGAATTCAATAATTCACTAATTATTACTTTCAATTTCTATATTGTTTATTCCATATCAGTAAGTGCTCCTTTAAAACATCCTTTTAAATAACTCAATGTTTGGAATACTAGAAATTGATTCTTTGTTCATTTTTCACTTAAGTTTAACATCTAAGTGTTGAACTTTAGTGATTTTAAGTCCATTATCTTTGATAAATCAAAGATGCTCAATTTCACTTATTTCTTTAAGTTTGTAGATCAACATGGTTATCATCTCAAATTCTTTGAGAACCATCTTTAAGAGGTTAATCCTTTAACTTATTTAAGTGATTTTAGACTTAAACATTTAAACATTTTTAAACCTTCATAACTTGTTTAGATATTTAGTAGTTTAGAATTTGGATTTGGAATTTATTTGTTTTATTCTAAGTATTTTGAATAACCATCCAATCACACTTTGGAACATTGTAATAAAATTGCAAAGGAATATTTAACTAAACCACTTTTATTAAAAATATTCCTAATTGATTCTTATAAGGTGAGAATCAATTTTTATTACATAATTCAAAATTTAAAACAAAATCTAAAACTAAACTAAACTAGAAATATGAAAAATTAAAGACCGAAAAACATGAAATCCAATCTACTTCTATCTTGAGTCATCTTCAAACCAAAGAGTGTTGAAGAATCAAGCTGCACCTGTAAAGTTTTTAAAAACTTTGTGTTAGTGACTATTGAATCAACCATTCAAAATAAATTTCTCAAATTTTTCACTAAGTAAATCTAATTTACCTTCTTTCCCCTTTTTCTTTTCTTCGAGATATTTGGGGCAATTTCTCTTCCAATGTCCATCTATGTTGCAATGAAAACATTTCCCCTTAGGCTCTTTGGTCTCAGCCTTAAATGCTTTCTTCTTAGCATTGAGCTTGGTCTTTTTAGCAGTAGAGCTCTTTTTCTTCTTAGAAGCATTGAAGACAACATTTGCTTCTCCCGACTTCTTGTTTTCCTTTTTCATTGCTTCGAAGGTTTGAAGTTCGTTTAGCAATTGAGTGAGGGAATAGCTCGGTTTGTTCATGACCAAATTGCTTTTAAAAGCTGAAAAAACTTCGGTGGGAGAGATTCCAATATAAAGCTTATCCGGGACTCGTCATCAATCATGGCCCCGTTCGTTTTACTACGTTAAAGTAGTTCATCATTGTCAAAACATGATCACGAACAGATGTGCCTTCTTTCATTTGAGTGTTATAAACCGACTTTATAGCATCATGACGTGCTTGTTTTGATGGTTGGCCAAACATGCCCTGCACGGAATCAGCTATTTCCAAAGCCGTTTCCATTGGTTCATGTTTCTTGGCTAAGACGTCACTCATCCCGGCCATCAAATAAACACGGGCCTTTTCATTTGCCCAGGACCTGCGCTCATATGCATCCTTAATGACTTTAGGAGCATTGGTAGCAGGTGTATCAGGTTTAAGTTCACTAAGAACGAATTTCAAGTCTTCTACCACGAGAATGGTGTTCATTTCATTTTTCCAGGAGGTGTAGTTATCTCCATTTAGTTTGTTCTTTCCAAGGATTGTGACTAAAGCGAGATGCCATTTTCCTGAAAATTTAAATAAACCTTATCTTAGTAATCTAACATGCTTTCAACATTCAAATACTCAAAGTTTCGACATATAATTAAATATGATGCATGAATGCGAACATATTAATGAACAGAAAAGCCCTAAAACATGTTACTATGTCACGATATTTTAATGATACCAGGTGAAGTGCCGTCGAATGATAGGTCGGTTACCCTCATTAAAACGAGATGCCACTCGAACAATTGACAACTCCAGAATAACTCATATTCCTATGTCATTGTTTACCGTGTATTTGGTCCAGGAGTTTTGATAACACAATTTATCAAATTTCTTTTAAGTGTGACCCACTAATTTAGTCTTTTAAATAAAATTGAAGAGTGTCTACGAAGTGTAGATTCGATCTTCAATCAATCTCATTTAAAATTCTTTATCCCTTTCGGGAGACCCAACTTGATATTGATTTATACAATAAACCTTCCTATGGGAATGAACACTGCGCAGCAGTGTTACAGAGGCCATGTATAAATCTCACATTTCGAGCCCATTAGTGGAGACCATAGGATTCATTGACATGTTTCCTTCTCCCACTTAATATTTTGAGTTAGGGTTTCATAACTTAGACTAATTCAGGCTAACTCATTAATCCAAGTTTTAATTAACCTAATCAACTTTAACTCTTAAATTGGTTAGATTAATTTTATAAAGTGATTGTTCAAGTTTTCCTAATTTAAACTAATCACATTATGCGCCGTCTTAATAATTTTGATTTATTAATTTGAACTTTTCTCCCAGATCGCTCCCAGTTAGAGGCGCTCCGTGTTAGGGGAACTTTATGAAACCTCATCGCTGGCGAGCTTTCGCTGGAGATCCGTTCAATTTAATTAATCTCAATTATTAATTTTTAATTAACCCTTAATTAAAAGTTTCTATTTGTTTATCTTATATGGATTTGGCCCAATTGTTTAAACAATAATTCCATATTACAAATAATTCATTTAGTTTCTATTCAACTTTTAAACTAGATTTAACTTTTGAATTTTAACTAAATAAGCATGCTTTTAATTCTAAAACAATTAGAATATAATTTTCAATAATAACATTTATAAAATAAAATTATAGCATGCTTCACATACATTAGCATATAATAACACATATTATATCATGATGCATGTAGGTATAATTAATTAAAATCATACAACCTATGGTGGGATTTTCTACATGACATACTCTTATGCATGAATATTATTTAAAAACAATTATATCATACATATAAACAATTTAAATAATAAATAGCTAAATTGACCAGGTATTCTTGGCACTATTTCTAAAACGGAAAATTAAATTACAACTTAATTAAATCTTCCATTGTAGATCTTGAGGCTTCATCTTTCTCTCTCCTCCATGGTGTAGGCGTGGGCATGGGTATTTATGGGGCAAATATTATCTCCTTAATATTTCCATAAATACTTGTTTTAAAATAATTATCTTTTAATTATATGGAAAAATAAAGAAAATATTTTCCATGTAATCTTATCTCAATTTCTAAATTTATAATTTAAGATAGAGATATAATCTTTAAAAAGATTTTATCCTTATCTTAAATATTTAAATTTTTAAATTGAGATAACAAGATAATTATGTTAAAATATCTTACCATATCTTACCTTTTCTCTCTCCTTGGGCATGGGCATCATGAATGATGGGGAAAAATTTTCTTCTCTTCCTCCCTTGGTGTAGCCGATTTTGCCATCATTGGGTATGGGAAAATTACAAATTTTTCCTATACCCTAAAATTTAGGGTTTACAAATTTTTCTACTAAAATTTAAAATCCTAAGTGCCTCAAGAATACATAAACAGTTAATAAGCAAACCTCCACAATTTATATAAACATACATAAAACAACTTTTTATGCAACCCACCAAATTTTCGAAAAAACACAAATTTGCATGATAATTAAAATTAGCTCTGATACCAATTGAAGGGATGATTTGCTAAATTAGCAGAATTTTATTTAGTAAACTTATTAACATTTAATAACGGATCTATTAACATCATGCAATTTGTGATAAAACATGTAGATTCATGCTTATATTTTCGAAAATTAAAACCGGAACTTACATTGACTGAATAATGGAGAATCGGTTGGAGGTTTCTTTACAGCTTCAAATCCTCAGCAACACCAGATCTTCTACACTATATCCCGATCGATCAAACGAAATTCGATTGTGGGATCGAACTTTAGAAGAAATTGGGAAGAAGAAAAAAATATTTTTCTTCCCAATACTTATGAGAAAATCGGCAATGAGGGAGGGAGAGGAGGAAGAGAGAGTTCCAACTTTCTATGGAATTGTATTGTGTGATTTATGAATGACCCAACCCTCCTATTTATAGAAAAATAGGAATCCTAATCACATTAGGATTAATCTATAGAGATAAACACAAAAAGAAAAAAATAATCTCTTTCCTTTATCTAGCAATTTCGAAAATGCCATGGATAAATAGGAGATTATTTTATTTTCTTTATTTTTATTTATCTTGGGTAAATAAATCTATGTAGTTATTTTAGGATATAATTCAAACAATTATCTCTTCCCAAAATACATCATATGGCCGAAAATTGCATATATTAATTAAAAAAAATTCTAATTTATTTAATTAATTATTTCGGGCCAATTCCAATTGGGTTCAGTAATCCAATTGGGCTTGAAACTCTCTCTTAAATTAATAAGTCCAACTTAATTAATTAATTTATTAATTACCATTTAAATAAAATATTTTATTTAAACAATATTTTCTCCCGTCTAAATATTATCAACTTTATATTTAATTATTAATTTCCATTTAAATAATTTTCATTATTTAAATAATTAATAATAAATATTATAATTATTAATTTCCATTAAATAAACTCATTATTTAATTAACAATTTTATTGACAATATTTTATTATTAATTAATTAATTTTAATTATTAATTTCCGTTTAAATATAATTATTTAAACAATTAATAATTGTCAATTAATTTCAAATTATTAATTACCATTTAAATATACTCAATATTTAAATAATTAATAATATCTAATTAATAATATTTCATTATTAATTTCATGTTTAAATAAACTCATTATTTAAACAATTAATAATGTTTATATTAATTACCGTTTAAATATACTCAATATTTAAACAATTAATATTGCCTATTTTAAGTAATTCACTTTACTTAAAATTTCCATTTCTTCTACTTGATTTCGCGACTACGATATTTGGGCTAGCATAGGGACCCGATGGACCTATAGATCATGGGCTTAATAATTAGTCAATTAAGTGATTAACTCATAATCAGTTAATTACTTATTATCTAACTATGAATAATTCCACTATAGATTCATAGCTGAACTCCCCTCACTATAGATGAGTTATGTCCATTTAGTTTATCATTTATTTATATCTGTGATATTATCCTTCACGTGGAACCCTCATAATTACAGCGGATAAATTTACCGTTTTGCCCCTGTAATTACCGCTTTATCCTTGTGTTCCCGCTGATTCTCCAATGAACTTTATCTTTAGTCGAACTAGAGATAAGATACTTCTGTGATCAATAGAAGTCGTGACGTCACTTGTTCATGTCTCGAATCAGTACATCAAGGGAGTTTCCTAAAGTTCCTAAAATGTTTAGGTATCGCACTGATACCGTTAATTTATAGGAAAGTTATGAATTCCATCTCGTGAAAATGAGTTCCCAGCTACTTATCTAGTCATGTTCCTAAGACAGGAGTGTATTGAGCGTTCTTACAGATCGCTCTCAACTATGTGAATCAAAGAACATAACTCCACAAATAGGAGTCCGCATTTCACTCAGGATTGAGATCTATCACGGTTGATAAACTTAGTTTGATATTCGATTATTTCTCGTAAACCTGGTACTAATGAGAAATTTGATCGAACATCGTGGTCCTGTCTTATACAATCAACATTGCATATGATACTTCCATTTCATGTCACCCACATGAATGATCGAGGATTAGATCATTTGTCTATAAACAAAATGCGAAGCTATCAACAGTGTTACCAGGATAAGGTTCCCAAACGTTATCCTTTTACTGTAGACATATTTAAGTCACTCATCTCGACTTTAATCCTCTTGTATGACTCACATACTAAGTCGTGATTTCATAAGAGTAACTTAGGGTTTACTATTTGAATGTTTGATATTTATATATTTCCATATATTTCTAATATCGTCAATTGAATCAATCTAGATTATATAAAGAACTTATGTTTATTTATTTAATTTATTCGAAATAAATTATTATATTTAAATAATTACAAGTTCTAGGACACCATTCCTAACATGGTCGTGATCTTCTACGCCTGTCTAGTTGATCTTCTATGCCTGTGTGGATAGACCTTAGGGTTAGAGTTGTTCGGGCCAATCAGTCGCTCCGCCACTCCCCACCGCGACTCTAGAATTTGTTCTTACAGTACTCGGGAATTGGAGCAAGCGATGGGGGGGGGGGGAAACTCCCTTGTTGGCCCTCGATGATTTTCTTCATCATGACATCGTCAGGGACTCAGCATGGGAGGTGGCGTCTCGTTTGGTGTTTAAGGAGGCGAGAAATGCACTTCCCTCTGAGACGAGAACGGTGGTCCTCCGGTTCTCCGCACCTGGGCCTGCCTTGACCGTATAGGAGAATCATTCTTCCGCCTGGTCAGAAGGTAGTAGGAATGGTGTCTCTCCGGCTTTCCTTGAGAGTGATACCATACTTACTTTTTCTTCTTCAAGCAAAAGCTCTGCTACTTTCCAACATCCGTTAAGGTGTATAGCTCGGTTAGTCGGTTGGCTACCCTTCTCTTTGAACAGAATCATTATCTTTTCCTCGGAGGTTGCTTTGATCTGTCCAAATTCACTCCTCAGAAGTTTTGACCCGGAGTTGTAGCAGATTCCTCGGATCTAGTTTATTTTTATATGAATCTTGTAATCTCTTTCTGCTGAGTTCCCGACATGTGGGTCTAAGCCTTACTTGTTTGTTTTGAAATAAAACTTGGCATTTTATTTACTTGCTATCTCCTTGTTTCACTCCAGTGCAAATCTCTTTTCTGTAGTTCCGAGTGCTCAACCATCAGGGTAACCTTTTTTGATCCGAGGGAGGTTTAGCATTTTTCCTAATGGATTAGGATTCTTAATCCGCGAGGGACTTAGCAATTTTCCCGATAGATTTGGGTATTTAGTCCGTGGGGGACTTCAGGATTTGCCTAACGGATTATGGCTTTTAATCCGCGGGGGACTTAGCAATTTGCCTAACGGATTAGGGCTTTTCATTGTAAAGGCATCGACTGATTGTGTGGAAGAAAATATGTAATACTTGTATATTAATTTGAAAATGGGCCTCTTTGGCCAAGTACTTACATGATTCTTTCGTCCTCACACATGATAAATCCTTAAATGTGGGGCGTTTCAAGCTCTCAGAATCGGTTCGCCTCTTTGGTCTTCGAGGCGATAAGTTCCTGGCTTGACTTCTTCGATTACCTTGTATAGACCTTCCCAGTTTTCCCACTCCGGGCTCTTGCGTGTTCTGAAAAACTTTTCTCAAGACAAAATCATTCACATTGAAACTGCGCTATTTTACTTTCTTTTGGAAGTACTTGGCCAAATTTTGCTGGCATCTGGCAAGACGGATTAGTGCCTGTTCCCTATTTCTTTGGCCAGATCTAGCGCTTCTGCCATCATGGAGTCATTTTCTACTTTTGGAATCGAACTCTGGGTTGTCGGGATGACCATTTCTGTGCGGATGATGGCCTCTGCCCTGTAAGCCCTGGCGAATGGGGTTTCACCAATTGGGATTCTAGGGGTGGTCCGATACGCCCAAATGACTCCTTGCAGCTCATCCACCCATCTTCCTTTGTTCGTTCCAATCTCTTTTTTAGAGAATCCATGATGGTTTATTTGACGCTTCTGCCTGTCTGTTAGCCTATGGGTAGCAGGGTGTCAAATATCAGAGTTCCACTTTTCTATCCACGTAATACTTCCGGATGGACCTTCCTGTGAACTGAGTCCGTTATTAGTGATGATGATCTTGGGGATTCCGAAGCGTGTAAATATGTTCTTCTAGGAACGTCTTGATTTTCTGCTCCGTAATCTTTCCCAATAGCTCGGCCTCAATCCATTTTAAGAAGTAGACTGTTGCTACAATTAAATAGAACTTTTATTCCGGGGCTAGTGGTAGTTTTCCCACTAGGTCTAGACCCCATTGCCTGAAGGGCTAAGGTGCTGAGTTTTCGTCAACGCTGTTGGCGGTGCGTGAATCGTCTTCTCAAATCTTTGACATTTGTTGCACCGGGCGATGAATTCTTTGGAATCTTTGACCATGGTAGGCCTGTAATACCCTTGTGTTAATGCCCTGTGATGCAAGGACCTTGGTCCTGCGTGATTTCCGAAAGGTCCAAGGTGCAATTCTTTTAGCACGTAAGAGCTTTTTGACTTTCCCATGCATGTTAGATAGGGATAAGATTTTTTTGCGCTTGCAGTTTCTCTTCAAGTAGAAGTCCTGATCGTAAGTACTCGAGGATCTGGCTTTTCCAGTCTAGCTCGGGCTCTAGATCCTACTCTATTGGCATTACTTGCCCGATCCCTTCATCGTCTCCACTCCCCATGTTCGAATCGAGGGTAATATTTGGTTCGGACTGATAATCGATAGGGATCACTCTTCTCGTCTCGATTCAGACTACGGACCTGAGGCTAGCCAGAGTGTCGGCATGTCCATTCTCAGCCCTCGGCACTTGGATGATGCTGTATTCGACAGAACATTTTCAAGATATTTTGCCATTCTTGGATCCTTTGCCTCAAATGGCCCATTTACGATTTACCACATACGTAATCGCTTGGCACTTAGGTTCTCGACTCGCAGTTCTTTTTCTCTTTCCAATCCAGCTATCAATGCTTCGTATTCGGCTTCATTATTTGATGCTGCAAATCTGAATCGAATCAATTGTTCCAGGAGGTATCCCTCGGGGGTCGACAGAACTAGCCTTGTGACGGATCCTCTTGAATTCGAGGACCCATCGACGCTTAGGGTCCAGGCTTCCATCCTGGGCCTTCTGATAACGGCGAGCTTGTTTGAGTCTCATTCAAGCTTGCTGGAGTCATCTCTGCAACGAAGTCTGCGAAGATTTGCCCTTTGATGGCTGTCCACGGTTCGAAAGTGATGTCATATCCACCCAGTTCTATCGCCCATTTTGTTAGGCTTCCCGAAATATCCGGCTTGTGAAGAATGGCTTTCAGTGGGAAGGTGGTTCTGACTACTATCTGATGACCCTGAAAATAGTGCTTCAGTTTGCGCGAAGCGACTATCAGGGCTAACGCCAGCTTCTCCATCTTCGAGTAACGTGTTTCGGCGTCGATCATCGCTTTGCTCACGTAGTAAATTGGGTGTTGTGTCTGCTCGTTTTCACGTACCAGCGCTGAGCTAACCTCCGTATCAGATACCACTAAGTATAAGAATAGCTTTTCATTATCTGAGGGCTTGGCCCATAGCGGGGGCAAAGACAAGTAAACCTTGAGTTCCTCGAATGCTTTCTGGCACTCAACTCCCAAACCAAACTATTTGCTCCTTTTCAACGCTTTGAAGAAGGGTAAGCACTTATCTAATGATCGAGATGTCAACCTGTTCAATGCCGCCAGACACCCAGTTAATTTTTGTACACCATTCAGATTCACGGGTGCTTGCATGTCTATTATCACTTGAATTTGGTCGGGGTTCACCTCGATCCCACGGTTGGTCACCAGGTGACCCAAGAACTTACCTGTTAGAACTCCGAATGTGCATTTATCGGGGTTCAGTGTCATCCCGTATCGGTTCAGTACTTTGAATGCTTGTTCCATGTGAGCCAAGTGGTCCTCTGCCTTTCGTGACTTGATCAGCATGTCGTCGATGTATACCTCCACTGTTTTTCCCAAGAGATCTTTGAACATTTGATTCATAAGGCGCTGATAGGTAGCTCCTACGTTCCTTCAACCAAAGGGCATCATAGTGTTGCAATACGTGCCTAGATTGGTTTTAAACGAAGTTTTTTCTTAATCTTTTGGGTTCATCTTGATTTGGTTGTACCCGGAAAAGGCGTCCATGAAACTGAGCAGTTCATAACCAGCTGTGGCGTCTACTAGTTGATCTATTTTGGGCAGCGGGAAAAAGTCTTTCGGACAAGCTTTGTTGAGATCCGTGAAGTCAATACACGCCCTCCATTTCCCATTCTTTTTCTTCACGACCACTACATTGGCGAGCCACTCAGGGTATTTGACCTCTCGAATGAAACCCGCCTCCAGAAGTTTTCGAACCTCCTCGTTGATGATATCATTTCACTCGGGTGTAAATTTACGCCTCTTTTGTTTGATGGGAGGTTGGCTCGGATCAACTTCGAGGTTGTGAGTTATGATATCCGGGTATATACAGGGTATGTCTGTGTGATCCCATGCAAACGTTTTCCAATTCTTTCTTAGAAGGTTTACCAGTCCGTCTCTCAGACCTTCTTTCAGATCTTTCCCAATGCTCGTTGTTTTCTCCTGATCTTCTAGATGGATCGGGATTTTTATCGATCCGTCCTCAGGTGCTTCAATTCTCGGTCGAGCAAAGGGTGTGCCTCTTTTTGGGCCCCGATTCTGTAGCTGCTATGCTTGACATTGAGACTTTAGCTTGACGATTTCAACCAAATATGATCTTGCAACCTGTTGGTCCCCTTGTATAACCCTGATCCCCTTTTCAGTGAGGTATTTCAGCTTCTGGTGAAGAGTGGAAGGGTGTGCTCCCATGTCATGAATCCACGGCCTTCCGAGTAGGGCATTGTATCCCGAGCGGGCGTCTATGACATGAAAAAAGGCCATTGGGTTTGCGCCTTCGACTCAGACTGGCAATTTGATAGTTCCGTTGGATCTCGTCACTGTTCCGTTGAATCCCACCAGGTCATGGGAATTTGAGGTGAGATTTGATTCTCTTAACTTCATATTCTGGAATGCAGACATGTAGAGTCTATTGATGGAAAATCCTGGATCCACTAGGACCCTGTTGACTGTATGAGATTCGATGGATATTGATATCACCAGTGCGTCGTTATGGGGCAGGTGTACGTCCTCTAGATCTTTCTTGGAGTACTTAATCAGATCCTCGGAAGCATGCTCGACCCGATAGATGGGGAATCCAGCTTTGCGATGAGGCCTTTTGTGAGCGTTAATAAACTCTCCACTGTAGTGGATCGAGCTGATCTGTCCATGACCTAGAACTTCCACGGGTACGGAAAGCCTTTCATCTGTGTCCCACATGTCCTGTAGAGGAGTATCTGTTGATCCCTCTAAGATTGAGGCAGTTACTAACTGGCCTAGACCGACGAGTGTGGCTGATATTCGTAGTTTTCTGGGACTTGCAGGCTATTATAGACGGTTTGTGCAAGATTTCTCCAAGATTGCTTCAGCTTTGACACGTTTGACCTGGAAGGGGGTTGATTTTGTATGGTCTGAGGATTGTGAGAGGAGCTTTGAGGAGCTCAAGAGGAGGCTTGTAACAGCACCTGTTCTAGTGTCTTCTGATAGGACTGGTGGTCTGACTGTGTATACAGATGCTTCCCACAGAGGTTTGGGATGTGTGTTGATGCAGCACGGGAAAGTTATAGCTTATGCTTCTCGTCAGTTGAAGGAGCATGAGAAGAAATATCCGACTCATGATTTAGAGTTGGCAGCTGTTGTTCATGCTTTGAAGATATGGAGGCATTATTTGTACGGTGAGAAGATTCTGATATTTACTGACCATAAGAGTCTCAAATATTTCTTCACTCAGAAGGAATTGAATATGAGACAGCGGAGATGGTTAGAGCTTGTTAAGGATTATGACTGTGACATTCAGTATCATCCTAATAAGCCAATGTAGTGGCTGACGCGCTCAGTAGGAAGTCTTCTCATTCTTCAGCTTTGTCAGACTTACCTTTGAGTTTGAGGTGGGATATGGAACGAGCTGAGATAGCATTGCTTACTGCCGAGGTCATTGTGAGTCTGGCTAGTTTGACAGTGGTGCCTACTTTGAGGCAGAGGATGACTGATGCACAGAGGGGAGAGGTCCATTTGCAGGCCGGTTTTAGAGAGGCTGAGTCAGATATTCCTAGTCATTTTACCTTCTCTACAGACAGTGCTCTGATGTATCGTAAGAGGCTATGTGTGCCTTTAGGATCGACTTTTAGAAGGGAACTGTTGGAGGAGGCTCACAGTTCTATCTTCTCTATTCATCCAGGTAGTACGAAGATGTACAGGGACCTGAGAGAGCATTATTGGTGGCCGGGAATGAAGCTTGAGATTGCGGACTTTGTTAGTAGATGCTTGACTTGTCAGCAAGTCAATGCTTTGAGAAAGAGTCCATCGGGTTTACTTAACCCTCTGAGTGTACCAGAATAGAAATGGGAGGAGATTTCCATGGACTTTATCAGTGGTTTGCCGAGGACATCAAAGGGTTACGATACCATTTGGGTGATTGTGGACCGTTTGACAAAGACAGCACACTTTATACCTGGGAGGATCACCTACCCAGTGGAAACTTGGGCACAGTTGTATCTACGGGAGATTGTCAGATTACATGGTGTGCCTGTGAGGATAGTATCAGATCGGGACACTCGTTTTGTCTCGAAGTTTTGGCAGAGTTTGCATTCAGCCATGGGTACAGGCTTGGATTTTAGCACAACTTTTCACCCCCAGACAGATGGTCAGACCGAGAGAGTTAACCAGATTCTGGAGGATATGTTGAGGGCTTGTGTTCTTGATTTTGGAGGCAGTTGGGATTCTCAATTGTATTTGGTAGAGTTTGCTTATAATAACAGCTACCAGGCTACTATTGAGATGGCACCATTTGAGGCACTTTATGGTAGAAAGTGTCGATCTTCAGCTCACTGGGATGAGGTTGGGGAGAGAAGGCTTTTGGGGCCTGAGTTGTTATAGTTGACTAGTCAGTCGATTGACTTGATTAGGGAGAGGATGAGGATTGCCCAGAGTCGACAGAAGAGTTATGCAGATAGACGACGTAGTCCACTTGAGTTTTCAGTGGGGGACCACGTGTTTTTGAAGGTAGCACCTATGAAAGGTGTTATGAGATTTGGGAAGAAAGGTAAGCTGAGTCCTAGGTTCATTGGCCCTTTCGAGGTACTTGATCGAGTAGGAGCAGTAGCTTACAGATTGGCTTTACCACCTTCTTTATCGGCAGTTCATAATGTTTTCCATGTATCTATGCTTCGGAAGTACATGGCAGATCCTTCTCACGTGATTGATCATGAGTCGATAGTCTTGGATGCTAGTATGTCTTATGAGGAGACACCAGTTGAGATTTTAGCATTCGAGCAAAAGGTGTTGAGAAACAAGACGATTCGTTTGGTTAAGGTCCTTTGGAGGAATCAAGTGTCTCAAGAAGCTACGTGGGAGCGTGAGGATGATATGCGAGCAAAGTATCCTCAGCTTTTCACTTAGTAAGTTTACTTTTCGGGACGAAAAGCCTTTTTAGGAGGGTTGGCCGTAACGTCCCGTTATTTTGTGATAAAAAAAAAACTTTTATTTATTTTATTTTAATTTGAGTAATTAAAATTCATTTATTTATTATTAAATTAGAATTTAGTAATTTATTTCATTTTAATTCATTTTAATGGCTTTATTTATTTAAATACGTTTTAATGGTATTAATAATTATTAACGGGCCAATTAATAATTATTAATCACCATTGGGATAGTTTGAGATGTTCAGGATTCGTTTTTAAGCCAAAAGTCAAAAAAGGGCAAAACCGTAATTACCCAATTTGCAAAATATCTAAAAAATACTATTTGCCATCTTCTTTAAATTCTCCTTTGACTCAAATTTGACCAAATTACTCATCCAATTCTCCTCCTCCACCCGTGGGTCCCAAAGAAGAAAAAGGGAATTTTGTTTTTTGTTCGTTTCTTGCCCGATCGACTTGATTCCGGGTCCTTTGGAAAGGTATCGGTCATACGAATCTTTTCCACCTAACCTTCCTACTTGCCACTCGTGTTTTGCGGAGATCTCGGTAAGTAAAGTTTCAAACCCTAAGCTCCAAATAGTGTTTTAATGGAGTTTTACTTGATTTTCTTCGATTTCGTGTTGTAGAACTCGGTGTTTGTCTATTCGGGAGTAGTTTTACGTGTTTTTGGAAACTATCCCTTAACCCTAAAACCGAGTTTCAGTCGAAACCCTTTCCGTTTGAAATTTACCCTTTTGGGTTTGAAAGTAGGTTAGAAATTAATGAATGAATGCATATTTAAATTCATTTCGGGAAAGGGATTAATGTTCAAAATCCCTAATTATCGATACCCATTGAAATCGGTATTATCGAATTTGCTTAAAACCAACTCAAAACGTATTTAAATTGCCAAAAATCCGAAAAACCAAACCCGAGACGCTTTTTATAGGGAGGGCCGAGAGCCTCTTTGATGGGGGTTTGGTGGATTTTCCGTCTTTTTGTTTGTTTCATCGTTGTTTAATCGTTAGTTGGTAATTTATTAATTTTCGGGATATTAATCCTTTTGTAGGTGTTTTTGAACCGCTTGTTTGATCGCTCTTCCGGTGCTTAGGAGCGAAGTCTTCACTTTTACTAAGGTGAGAATAGTTAGGATTTAAAGTAACTATAGAAAGCAAATAAGTATAATGATTTGTAGAATCGAAAACTAAGATTAGAATCCAACCTAAGGTTAGAGGATGTGAGATAGTGCCTTAGGATTTGAAGTTAATCCTTTAAGCGAGAAACTTAGGATTTCTCGATAAAAACCTCGAATCTTAGAAGATTATAAGTTAGATTAGTTTTGGAAGTTTAGAATCCTTGAAAGTTTAGGTTAATCGTTATGTTTTGACCTTTACTTTATTATTGTTAGCGGAGTTCGATCGATATATCGTTCATCCGGGATTCTATCTATTTTACTTTATGCCTTTTACTTTATGTTCTTTACTTTATGCCCCTTTACTTTATGCTTGTTTCGGTTGTTTTATCATTTACATTTACTTTATTACTTTTGCAAGCATATGCAACCATATGCATAACATCTCGCATCATTGAAAAGAAGTTGAATTGTAAGTTGCGAACGCACATATTACTTCCTTATGTGGAGTTGAATTGTAAGTTGCGGACGTACATATTACTTCTCATGCATAGAAGTTGAATCGTAAGTTGCGAACGCACATATTACTTCCTCATGTGGAGTTGAATTGTAAGTTGCGGACGTACATATTACTTCTCATACATAGGGAGTTGAATCGTAAGTTGCGAACGCACACATTACTTCCTTATGCGGAGTTGAATCGTAAGTTGCGGACGTACATATTACTTCCTCATGCATAAAAGAAATTGTGGAATCCTACGGGATGTCCTTATGCAATCGTGATTATGATTGATGATGTAGAGAATCGAGATGTTATATGTTAAACAAAGTTTATTCACTTTACTTTCTTTGTCATAACAAGTTAATGGTTGAGGATCGACTACAAGTGTAGTAATGTCATACTTGGAAGAATATGGATTTGAATTACCTAGAGTTTGGAGAACTTTAGGAGTAATTGTGTCAGTTAATTGGACACAAATCGAAATGCGAGTTTGAAGTCTATCTTTACTTTTTATGCTTATTATTCTCACTGGGCTTAAGTTGTTAGCTCATGATATTACAACCAATTTCAGGTAATGCCCTAGCTAGAGGCCGTGGAAGGGGAGATGGTGCTGCGTGATCGAGGGATGCTGACCTCGAGATGGACTAATGGAATTGTAAAGTTTATGTCTTATTTTGATGAACTTTAAGAACTTTAATGAATTGTATTTTTGTATTTGGCTCCTAAGAGCCTAATGTTGATGTTTATATGATATACATATTTGAACTCCTGATCTTGGACTTAAAGTCCATGTGATTTCATTAGATTTGAAAATTAGGATGTAAACAGGTTTTCGGCATGCCAATTTTCAAACAAAACCACGCCAATTTTTCGTAAATTAAAAGACTTCCACTGTTTTCTCTGAATTTAATTTATTTAAAACTGACGGGTCGTCACATGATCACTGTACTGATTTATACGCGTACATTACAAAATAACTGTGCTTACCTTTCAAATGGGTACATCCAGCGGTAATGTACGAGACCTCCTAAGAATGCCTCGTATGGAAGATGCACTGGAAGATGCTCCATGGAATCAAAAAAGCTAGGTGGGAACATTCGCTCCAACTTACAAATAATAACGGCGATCTCTGAACTCATTGAAGCGACAGTAGCTTCCGTCAGCTCTGTACATGTCAAGTCCCAGAAAAAAAACACTCAACTGGGCAAGCGGCTCCCAATGTCTATTCTCTAGGAACGGTCTGAACATGATGGGCATCAATCGTTGCATGAATATATTACAGTCGTGGCTTTTCATCCCGAACATGATATGTTTTTGACTGTCTATACACCGACTCAAATTCGAAACGTATCTGTCCGGGAATTTGATGGATTTGATCCACTCAAATAATGTTTTCTTTTCATCCGTAGTCAACATGTACTTTGCTTTTACGTAATTATCATTGTCGTCAGGCTCCAACTCAGGACGGTGACATATCTCCCATATATCGTAACGTGCCTTCAGATTGTCCTTCGTTTTTCCCGGAACATTCAAAATCGTATTGAAAATGTTGTCGAAGAAATTATTCTCGATATGCATTACATCAAGATTGTGTCTAATCAGTAGATCTTCCCAATACGGTAGATCCCAAAAAATACTCCGTTTCTTCCAACCCGTGTTTTTCCCAGCCGCATTGTTTGCACTCTCTGCACCTTCCACTGTAATCTACTACATCCCTATTGTTAGGAATGGTGTCCTAGAACTTGTAATTATTTAATAATAATAATTTATTAAGAATAAATTATATAAATAAACATAAGTTCTTTATATTATATAGATTGATTCAATTAATGATATTAGGAATATATGGAAATATATAAATATCAAACATTCAAATAGTAAACCCTAATTTACTCTTATGAAATCACGACTTAGTATGTGAGTAATACGAGAGGATTAAAGTCGAGATGAGTAACTTAAACGTGTCTACAGTAAACGGATAACGTTTGGGAACCTTATCCTGGTAACACTGTTGATAGCTTCGCATTTTATTTATAGACAAATGATCGAATCCTGATCATTCATGTGGGAGACATGAAATGGAAGTATCATATGCAATGTTGATTGTATAAGACAGGACCACGATGTTCGATCAAATTTCTCCTTAATACCGTTTACGAGAAATAATCGAATATCAAACTAAGTTTATCAACCGTGATAAATCTCAATCCTGAGTGAAATGCGGACTCCTATTTGTGGAGTTATGTTCTTTGATTCACATAGTTGAGAGCGATCTGTAAGAACGCTCAATACACTCCTGTTTTGGGAACATGACTAGATAAGTAGCTGGGAACTCATTTTCACGAGATGGAATTCATAACTTTCCTATAAATTAACGGTATCAGTGCGATACCTAAACATTTTAGGAACTTTAGGAAACTCCCTTGATGTAATGATTCGAGACATGAACAAGTGACGACACGACTTCTATTGATCACAGAAGTATCTTATCTCTAGTTCGACTAAAGGGGAGAATCAGCGGGAACACAAGGATAAAGCGGTAATTACAGGGGCAAAACGGTAAATTTATCCGCCTGTAATTATGAGGGTTCCACGTGAAGGATATATCACAGATATAAATAAAGATAAACTAAATGGACATAACTCATCTATAGTGAGGGGAGTTCAGCTATGAATCTATAGTGGAATTATTCATAGTTAGATAATAAGTAATTAACTGATTATGTGTTAATCACTTAATTGACTAATTATTAAGCCCATGATCTATTGGTCCATCGGGTCCCTATGCTAGCCCAAATATCGTAGTCGCGAAATCAAGTAGAAGAATGGAAATTTTAAGTAAAGTGAATTACTTAAAATAGGCAATATTAATTGTATTGTTTAAATATTAGTATATTTAAACGGTAATTAATATAAACATTATTAATTGTTTAAATAATGAGTTTATTTAAACATGAAATTAATAATGAAATATTATTAATTATACATTATTAATTATTTAAATATTGAGTATATTTAAATGGTAATTAATAATTTGAAATTAATTAACAATTATTAATTGTTTAAATAATTATATTTAAACGGAAATTAATAATTAAAATTAATTAATTAATAATAAAATATTGTCAATAAAATTATTAATTAAATAATGAGTTTATTTAATGGAAATTAATAATTATAATATTTATTATTAATTATTTAAATAATGAAAATTATTTAAATGGAAATTAATAATTAAATATAAATTGGATAATATTTAGTCAGGAGAAAATATTAATATTATTAATTGTTTAAATAAAATATTTGATTTAAATGGTAATTAATAAATAAATTAATTAAGTTGGACTTATTAATTTAAGAGAGAATTTCAAGCCCAATTGGATTAATGAACCAAATTGAAATTGGCCTAAAATAATTAATTAAATAAATTAGAATTATTTATTAATTATTAAGCCAATTTTCGGCCATGACATGTATTTTAGGAAGAGATAATTGTTTGAATTATATCCTAAAATAATTACATAGATTTATTTACACAAGATAAATAAAAATAAAGAAAATAAAATAATCTCCTATTTATCTATGGCATTTTCGAAATTGCAAGATAAAGGAAAGAGATAATCTTTTTTCTTTTTGTATTTATCTCTATAGATTAATCCTAATGGGATTAGGATTCCTATTTTCCTATAAATAGAACGGTTGGGTCATTCATAAATCACACAATTCAATTCCTTAGAAATTCGGAATTCTCTCTTCCTCCTCTCCTCCCTTATTGCCGATTTTCGTAGGCCATTGGGAAGAAAAATATTTTTTTCTTCTTCCCAATTTCTTCTTAAGTTCGATCCCACAATCGGATTTCGTTTGATCGATCGGGATATACCGTAGAAGATCCGGTGTTGCTGAGGATTTGATGCTATAAAGAAACCTCCAACCGATTCTCCATATTTTACTCAATGTAAGTAAAGGGTTTTAATTTTCGAAAAACGAGCATGAATCTACATGTTTTTTTATCACAAATTGCATGATATTAATAGATCCTAAATTAAGTGTTAATTTGTGTTACTAAATAAATTCCGCTAATTTAGTAAATCATCCTCTCACCTATAGCGTCTATACCGTGAAGAATCTGTCTTCCACTATACATGGTCGGGGGGTTTGTTTTCTTACTCGTCAACCCTTCTTCCAGTCACTGCCGTTTGAACGAAAAGTGTGATTCAACGGCAAAAATCGACGATGATAGTCAAACCAACAAGTTTTCCGACCGTTTTTGAGATAAAATGCATCTGTGTCTAGCATGCAATGTGGACATGCGTATGTCCCCGCCGTACTCCATCCTTTAAGAGGAGGAAATTAAGGTTCACACAATTAACTACACTGACTAAGGAAAGCAATAAAAAAAGCTAAACACAAACTCAAAAATGTATATGAAAGCAATTAAAGATCAACATACCTGACAACATTGAATACGCAGGGAAGTCATTGATCGTTCAGATTAACGCGGCGCGCATCAAGAAAATTTGTTTCTTCGAAATGTCGACGTCATAACACCGTCGACCCACAACCTTTTCAACTCGCAACATGTGGTTGCAAATACACATCCAGTTTCGTTTTGGACTTTTCGCCCTGGTAGCGATCAACGTTAGAAAAATCATCGGGTCTCGCATGCACATCGAGGGAGGCAAGTTATACGGGGTTACCATGATCGCCAAACTGAATATTGTGCCCTGGATGCCCCGAACGGGTTGAAGCCATCGTGCATAAGCCCAATCGGCGTTTCTCGGATCTTGTGCAAAATCCAGGATGACAATTATTTAAATGCTTCCATACCGCAAGATCTGAGGGATGTCTCATAACACCTTCATCCTGTGAATGCTCGTGATGCCATCTCATGTGCGAGGCTGTCACATCCGATGCATACAAACGTTGCAGACGGGGGGGTCAGCGGTAAATAGAACATGCGGGCGTTCGGAATCAGGCTGCGTTTCCCTTGTTTGTATCTTGGAAGAAAACAGAATTTGCAATGATGCAGGTCCTCATCCACATCCCAGTAAATCATGCATCCGTTTTGACACGAATCTATTTTCTCCACGGGTAATCCAAGTCCCTCCACTAGCGTTTTCGTGTCGTACAAACTGTGGGGCATATTATTTTCTTCTGGAGCGCATCGACGAAACCACGATGCAATCGCATCAAATCCTCTACCGGGTATGTTGAACTGCGCCTTTATATTTAAAAGTTCTGTAGCAGCAGTAAGTTGACTTACCTCACACCCTGTAACGCCCCATCACTTTCAAAAAGGGTATTATGGTAATCTTTCCCGAAAAACCTCGAAATTTGAAACTTATGATTTGATTAATGTTTTGACATAAAATAGATCGTCTCGATGTCACGATTCCAACGCAACTGACGGTTTGTCATTCTGAGACCCGGTGATCAAGTTATGGACGTTTTAAGACGAGTGGCAGTTTCGTAATTATGGGAACTCGGTATTTTGACCTAATTTTAACTAAGGAAAGGAAGGAAAAAATTTTCCTCATCTTCCCCACACCCTTGCCGCCGCCCCCCTGAGAGAAAGAGAAGAGGAATCCGACGTTCGTCTCGTTTGTCGTTTGATCGTGAATCGGGTTTTTGGATTTAGGCGTTTTGGAATCAATTTTGGTCACGAAGGTAACGAAACTTTTCTTTTCTCTTTTTCTTCTTGATGCCGTGGGGTTAGAGTTGATAATGATGGGATTTTTCGTCAATTGTTAATTAGGGGATCGGTGGAAATTGTCCGGAATCGAAGAAGGAAGATCGGGAGCCTTTTTCTTGAATTTCATTGAACGGGTAAGCTTTTGGGATGGATTTAACAATCTTTTTAATTCTGGAATTTTTGTTTTACATTCACTTTATGAACGCCAAGAACCCTAACCTTTGTTTCGATCTCCATATTTGTCATTTTCCCAAACCGTGGCCAAATACCCAATCGATCTTGGTTACCAACACCTAGAATAATCAAGATCGATCACCCTAACTACGAAACCGCGACCGAACCATGTCCCGATGACCATGGCCAGCCGCGGCACACACACCCCCCCCACGCCCCATCCTTAGCCATTTTCTTCGCTGTTTGATTTCCGTTCTTTGCTACACCGAACCCCAAACCTTTTGTATTAATTTAGTATATTTTTAATTTGTATTTTAAGCTATTTAGGATCTCCGTTTCAGGTCTGGTTCGTCAAGGGAAGTAGCTTTGTTTTCGGATTTAAGCATTTTCGAGGTGAGTTAACGGGTTATTCAACGGTAAGGTTTTGGAGAAATCTAAAGCCCTTACCGTAGCTTATTCTTTCACATATAATTAAATATGTAATTCTGGAAATTTAGGAAGAGAAATAATATTGGAAACACCGAAAAACAATTGGGAGAAAATAATGTTTTCGGTTAGAACTTGTGAAGGCCGTTTTCGCCAAAAGTGATGTTTTTAGTTTCGTTTTGCCTCTGGATGATAATGAGTATAAATCTGGAATTATTTGATGATTTCTAGTGCCAATAGCCTTAAGTTTTGAGTTAGGATTCATAAAAGTTCATGATTTTCGGCAGTTTTCGGCAGTTTTCTTGTTTTTCGGCAGTTTTGTGAAGTGTATGTAAAACTGAGTGGGCTGCTGTGTTTTTATATTATAAATTGATTTTGAATGATTATTATCATGAGGATAATGTGGTTGTGATGATGTTGAGATTGATTAAAGCATGCTTACTAGTGTTGAGGCTACGAGCTCAACATTTAGTCATTTTAGTTATGGAAAGGTCCATAACCGAGTACTAATGATCATTGCTCAGTTGAATGATTCATTAGGTGAATAATAGTTATAGTTGAGGCTATAACCAAGTACTAAGAAGTGGTAGTAGTTCCGAGGAACCGCCTTCTTAGTGGTGTTGTGAAAAGGGGATGTTTGTATAATTAATTAAACTTGTAGTTCGGAGTGATTGTAATAAGTGTTTTGATGTTGTGACTTGGGTAATATATTTGGTAAAATATTTGAGTGAGGTAGTTTCCATGAAAGAGTTAAGTGTTGATAATGGGTGTAGAATGATAGTGAATGTTTATTGAATAAGGAATGAGTTGAGGATTAAGTGACGGTTGGAGTGTAAGAGTCTTTGGAAGAGTGTTGAGAGCTTGGGACTCGGTTTGGGTTGTTAGAGACTACCTAAGACTTTATCGTTGTTTAATTCGTTTTCTCACTGGCTTTAGCCTCACAGTGCTATCTGTGGTTATTTTTCAGGTAACAATGGACCGAGAGGTGGCGGTTGATGAAGTGGAAGAGATGAGCGTTCATGTCGTGGAGGCGCCTCGAATTTATTCTTTATGAATGATGAATAAAGTTTTTAAACTTTTATTTGATTTATTGAGTCGTTGGGAATTTTAGTTGATTTTAGACTCTTTAGTCTTTACATTTACATTTGAACGTTATTGTTTTGTTTCAAAGTTGAACTCCGGAGTTTCTGTTTTGTTTTAAATTCTCAATGATTATGAAGTTTGAATTATTTTAAATAAAGGGTATTTATTGAGTCTTTCGCTGTTGAAAATAAGTGTATTTGCTACTCTGAAAAGTCGGGTCTTTACACACCCATCGTACAATGGTCGGCTGGCTGTCTTTAGCATCTCGTGCATTTTTCTTTCATCCGGATTCATTTCCTCTTCTACAACCCGTTCATCTTCGTCTACGTTTAAATTTTCACGGAAATTTTCATTGCCCCCATACCCCGCACCATCAAGTATCATTTGCTGCATCTGACTATACTGTTGTTCATCATTCCATTCTTCGTCAACAACCTCTACATTCGAGCTGCTACCTTCGTATCGTCTCGATTCTTGTAATGCAGCGTCGAACATTTCCTGTGTTTCCCCCTGAAACACCCAGTGATAATAATTCTGCACAAATCCCCGACTATAAAGATGCACCTTCAACTCTGTAACCGGTATGATTCTCCTATTGTCGCATTTCCTGCACGGGCAATGCAGCTTTCCACCATACTTTTCATAATAGACAGTTGTCATGCAAAACTCAACAAATTGTTCAACCCCGGCCACGAACTCATCGTTCAAATACCTGTCTATCAAACGAACATACATCCACTCTCTTATTTTCTTTTTTCTTAATGCTAACAAACAATAGGTGGAGGGATTTTATAATGGACTCCTCTGCTCATTTGCAACCAGATGGTAGTATTTTTGCTACCATATGGTCGCATTTTCCCGTCAAAATTTCCCGCCATTTTCCTCACTGCTCAGACTCACATCAAGTCAGAATTTACGACCAGATGGTCACTTTTTTGGTGACAAGTTGGTAGCTTTTATCCCACCAATTTTTTTATAAATTATTGGTCACATAAAATCACATAATTTGTGACCATCCGGTCACTTCTTAATGTGACCATGTGGTAGCTTAATTCCCGCCAAAATTTTAAGCCACCACTGCTCAATAAAGGTCACAAAAATTGCGACCAGTTAGTCACTTTTAATTGTGACCACTTGGTAGCTTTTTTCCCTCCAATTTTAAGCTACCACTGGTCAATAAAGGTCACAAAAATTGCGACCAGGTAGTCACTTTTAATTGTGACCACTTGGTAGCTTTTTTCCTCCAAAATTACGCGCCATTTTTTGCTACCAAGACATATTTTAGTCACAAAGCTGCGACCAGCTGGTCATTTTTTTAGGTGACCAATTGGTCGCTTCTTTCGCGCCATTTTTTATGACTACTTCTGCTTTTGGTCGTAATCTGGTCACAAAAAAAGTGACCAAATGGTCACTTAAAGTCAACCTTCAAAGAAAGTGACCAGGTGGTCACCAAAAAACCACCACTTTTGTTTGGTCACAAATTTCTGGTCGCATTTTGACAGTTTTTTTGTAGTGTTTTCTTTTTCTGAAGGTGATGCGAACACTACCCGTAGGCTCCAACATTCTTTCCTTCCTTTCTTTTTCAATGAATGATGCGAACATGTTATGGTGCAATATGATGTGTAACGACCCGATTTTTCGTAAAATCCATTAAAACAAATGCACAGCGGAAAACTTGATTTTACAGAAAAACGGCATGGGTCCATTTAAAATTCGAATAATCCAAAACTTGTTTACAACCTAGTTTTCAGGAAAAGCAATAAAATTGGAATGCACAATCCAAAATATGATGAAAGTTCTAGAGAAAGTTTATAGTTCAAAAACATATACAAATTATACCAATGCTCCATCGAGCTCAAAATGTAACGAAATAAAAGTAATGAAATGTTCCAAAGCATTCAAGGATGCTTCACCCAAAACCACAAACATTCTTGTCCATTCATCGTCCTGAAAGGTCACGCGGCGCCACCTCCTCTACCTCGTCCTCTACCACGAGTCTTACCTGAAAAATTGTAATTGTAGCAACATTAGCATAAAAATGCTAGTGAGAGTAAAATGAAAGCAAGTAATCCTATGAACAACATTCCATGTCAGAAATTGTGTCCAAAGGCCTAGATTTCACTTTTACTACCCATTCCACATTCCAAAGTCCACATATAATCAACATACATAATAAACTTTCTCAACTTCGTGGCTCAACGAATTTTATGAATCATGGGTTTCCTCGAAAACATTCTATCATCATAAAATAAAACTCATACCAAGATACAAGTAAAAGAATGTGATATACTAAGTGCTAATAAAGTGGCAACCACACATGCTCAAATTTTCGAGTGCCATCCGTATCACCGCATGTGTAGTACTATATAATGATAACAATAATAACACATCCATACACGCTCAAATCTTCGAATGCCACCCTTACCACAGCGTGTATAGTAACATAATAATGATAACAATAATAGCACATCCATACACGCTCAAATCTTCGAATGCCACCCTTACCACAGCGTGTATAGTAACATAATAATGATAACAATAATAACACATTCATACACGCTCAAATCTTCGAATGCCACCCTTACCACAGCGTGTATAGTAACATAATAATGATAACAATAATAACACATCCATACACGCTCAAATCTTCGAATGCCACCACAGCGTGTATAGTGCTATATCACAAATCATCGCACCATGATACCGTATGGAGCGTATCACATACTATCATGTGCCATATCACATAACCTCGCACCATGATACCGTATGGAGCGTATCACATACTATCACGTGCCATATCACATAACCTCGCAACATGATACCGTATGGAGCGTATCACATACTATCATGTGCCATATCACATAACCTCGCACCATGATACCGTATGGAGCGTATCACATACTATCATGTGCCATATGACATAACCTCCCACCATGATACCGTATGGAGCGTATCACATACTATCATGTGCCATATGACATAACCTCACACCATGATACCGTATGGAGCGTATCACATACTATCATGTGCCATATCACATAACCTCGCACCATGATACCGTATGGAGCGTATCACATACTATCATGTGCCATATCACATAACCTCGCACCATGATACCGTATGGAGCGTATCACATACTATCATGTGCCATATCACATAACCTTCTATAATCCATCAAGCTCCCTAGTAAGTTAGATAAAGTTCCACTAAACTACTAAAGAACATAAACCGCTTGAATTACACGAGTCAATACTCAAGTGTAATTTCTAAGCCACTTTGACTCCCGAATCACTTAAAGTTCCTTAGTCATTCACTTTCATCTAAAGTCTCCAAATCACCTTACAAGACTTCCAAACCACTCATAAATCCTCTTTTACTTCCAAAACCATAAATACATCAAAATCACTCCACTCACATCCGAGTTAAAGTCTCCAACCAAGTATAACTTCCGGAAGTTAGTTCCCCTCTTAACCTCGATAAACAATAACGTAATGAAATATAATTCATAAAATTACTAACTTCCATTTTAAACTCACCTTAGATATGAAATCCAAGCTTCCAAAGTGCCGGAGTCAAAGTCAAGAAATCGATCACAAACCTACAAATCAATCACACCTAACCATCAATAATCATTCGAAAACCGATCAAACGGCAAGTAAACACATAAAACGACGAAAGCCCCGGATTTAATCCCCAAGGGACCCACGGCCCAACAAGAAAGGGAGGGTTCGGGTTCGGTTTTCCGTCTTTTATGCAATTTAGAGGCATTTTGGGTTGTTTTCGAATACTTTGAAATTCGAAAACCGGGATAGCAATGGGTCAACGTAATTTAGGGTTTTACAAAATAATCTATTTCCGAAAAATCAAGTAAAACGTAAAATCATAGTTAACTAAACATCCTAATCATAGCCCAAAGAGGGAAAATCACAAGGGACGGGTTTCCGGCTCAAACTCAATTTTAGGGTTTAGGGGAAGTTTCTAAAATCGACCAAAACGACTTTCCCGATGGAAATCTTCAAGCTTCGGTGAACGAATTTGAAGATTTCAATCCAAAACCACCATTAAAATACTATTCACATCAAATTTTAGAAACTTTGTCATACCTTAAGGCCTCGAGAAAATGAGCGAAAACCTCGATTGATAGGATGGGTAGAAAGGTCTCGGCGAGAGCTTTCCAACGCATCCGAAATCACGTAAAACGGACGAGAAACGAAGCCGGGGCGACGATTTCTTTCTCTCCCCTTTTCCTCCTCTCTAAGCTACGGGTTTGGAGGAAAAATATGAGATGAATTTGATGTTTTTTGACCAAAGATTGACTTTTAAAGATGAGGAAGATGAATAGTGATTTTTAAGAAATTGGAAAATGACGTATACGTCCCTTTTAAATGATTCGATTTAAAATACGAAACCCGATGATCTTAAAATAATCTAAAGGTGATTAATAATTATTAATTGGCTCGTTAATATTTATTAATGTCACCGAAACGATTTTAAAATATTAAAACGATTAAAAAGAAATTCGGACTAAAATAACTACTAAAACCGAAATTACTAAATTTAAACTAATCTTAAAAACTTTAATTAAAATTAAATTGATTAATTATTTAAAATAATAAAATGTAAATAAATAATAAAAAAAATTTCACTTCAAAATAACGGGACGTTACATGATGCCTGCATATCCTTGTAAAAGTAAATAGGTAAAGTGCGGAATTAAAGTAGTCGATGCAAGCATAAAGTAGAGAGGCATAAAATAAAAGACATAAAATAACATAGATAGGAAACTCCAGACGAACGATATGTAAATCGCACTCCGCTACATTAATGAAAGTAAAACATAACTTAAATGATTAACCTAAACCTTCAAGGATTCTAAACTTCCAATATAATCCGAGGTTCTATTAGCCGTTCTAAAAACAAGTTGGATCTTTTAACTTCCAATGATCCAACCTAAGCTTCGAAACGAATCTAACTTAGAACTTTCTAAGGTTCAATGCTTTCCTCGAGAACTCCTAAGTTCTCACTTAAAGGATTAACTCCTAATCCTAAGGGCACTAACTCACTTCCCTCTAATCTTAGATTCGAATTCTAATCTTATTTTCAATCCTACAAACCATTATACTTATTTGCTTTCTAAAATTACTTTAAATCCTAACTATTCTCACCTTAGCCAACTAAGACTTTCTCCAAGTTTCCAATTCCCACGAAACAACAACCAAGCAATCGCACCTACAATTCACCAATTGCACAGCATATTACAACTCATAACTAAGATGAGAACAAGTGTGCATTTTCGGGTGAATAGTGATTTCGGATGAATAGTAATTTTTGATGAAATAGTGTTTTCGGGTGAATAGTGTTTTTCGAAAATCAGTTCTCAAAATCGTCAAATTCCATGATAGAAATTCATGATTTCAACTTCAAAATTCATTTATAATAAAAAACGAACAAAACCATATAAAAAGTTTTGAAAAATTACTTTTTGGGACTTCCCTTAAATAACGGGAAACTCCGAAAAGGTAGGTTGGATAGGTAGCCCTCGTCCCTACCACGTCCCTACCAATCAACACAACCGAAATTAAGCCGATCCATCGAGAAACGAATGAGAAACGAAGAAAAGAAAATCCACTTCCATGGTGGATGAAGGCTACGGCCAAGGAAGAAAGGAGGAGAAGAAAAATGTCAACTTTGTCAATTTTGTGATATTTAAAGAATAAATGAATAGTAATTTTAGATATTTTAAGAAATTAGAAATGATGGTTGCGTCCTTTTTTGACTTTTGACTAATAAAACGAAACCCGATGCTCTTAAATAAATCTAAAGGTGATTAATAATTATTAATTGGCCTATTAATAATTATTAATGTCACCGAAGTGAATTTAAAATATTAAAATGATTAAAAAGGATTTCGGGCGAAATTAACTACTAAAATCGAAATTACAAAAATAATAATTAATCTAAATACTTAAATTGAAATAAATAAATAACATTAAATAAATAATAAAATAAAATAAATAAATAATAATAATAAAAAATTCACTTAAAAAATAATGGGACGTGACAACAAGCTTATGCACTCGACTTCTTGACTGAAATCATGGCAGCGGTCTTCTTCTCTTCTTACCGTCATTTGATTAATTATTTTAACACACACTATATTAAATATTCATCTAATGGTGATAAAAATAATTGATGGAGTCATATTGTAATGAATAATGGGCAAGGGTGTAGCTTATATTTGGTATTTTATTTGTAATAATTGGTATTTTATTTCACCAAATACCAATGGTTAGGCATTAAGAACAAGGATATCTAATATACAACTTGATTAATAGAAAATATTAGCTACATTACAGTCTTGAAAAAACATTATCCTTTTAAGAAGATTAAGGCGTAAATAATTGTGTCATTTTATAAATGAATATTTTCAAAAATAGTAAAATTTTGAAAATTTTCAAAAATAGCATATTCCCCCTCACTTAAAGTAAGTGAAACCCAAATTCACACATGCCTTGAAGAAAAATGTCATTTAAGAAAACTGCTATTTAAAAAAAATTCAACATATAAAATGCCGTTCTATGGAATAAATTTGTATTAAAAAATATCAATTTTTATAAAAGAAACATTTGGATGCCAAGGGAACAAAATATCAAGATTCAAATTTATCAAACGTTTATGATATTGTTTGATACTTGTGGTCAAATTAAGTGCGTTGTTGTCATGCCTCTATCTTCATATTTTGTTTTCTTCCTTCTCTAAAACTTTGTTTTAAAACACAAAATTGGGAGAAAATATCATTTTTTATTCATTAAGTTTGGAAAGTCATCACTAATTGATCAATATTTTTCAAATAAACGAAGAACAATTGGGGGAAAAACAAAAGGTTTTGTCTTTTATTTCATTAGTTGAGTAAGAAAGCCTCTCTCACTCTCAAACACATGAACATCAAAGGATTATTAAAGATGAAAATTAGGAAAGGAACTCATTGATTTAAGAAGAGTTTTCGTTAACCTCCATTTCTGAAAAGTATTTAACTATTTATACATGACTTTTCAGTTCAACTAAGCTTCAACAAACTAACTAACTATTACATTAGTAACTGAATTTCATATATTAAAATTGAACTCTCAATTAGTTAGACTAATGTTCTATCTTTACATCCCCCTGAAATCAATCTGGGATGCAGCAATGAGCTTCAATCTAAACGCCATTTAAGAAAGGATGTAGTAGAGAGAGGTTTGGTCAATACATCAACTAGTTGCTCAGTAGCTAGAAGATGTCTAACTGATAGCCTCTTTTGAAGAACAAGATCATGAACAAAATCAATGTCTAACTCCACATGTTTGGTTTGAGCATGAAGAATGAGATTCGCACCAAGGTATACATTACTGAGATTATCACACCATAAGACACGAGTGCTAGAAGTTGGAATTCTGAATTCTTGTAGTAAGGACTGAAGCCATAGTAATTCAACTAATGCATTAGCTACACTACAATATTCTGCTTCAGTACTAGACCTGGAGATTCTGTGCGCTTACGTGATGACCATGAAATACGATTTCCTCCAAATAAAATGTAGAATCTGGATGTTGATTTTCTATCATCAGGGTCAGAAGCCCAATTAGCATCATCATATGCTGAAGATTGAGATTTTGGGGTTTGGAGAACACCAACCCTTGACCTAGAGTTCCTTTTAGAAATAAAAGAACCCTTTTTGCAGCTAGTCACTGACTTATTTTTAGAGAATGCATAAACTGATACAACTTGTTAACAGGATAGGATATATCAAGGCGTGTGATTGTAGCATATTGTAGAGAGCCAACAATGCTTTTATAAAGCTTCACATCAGAAAATCTTCACTTCCTCAGCTTGATAATATAGAATTGCTTAGCATTGGAGTACAAATTGGGTTTGCCTCAGACGTCCGAGCCTTTTTGAGTAAATTAGTCAAATATTTCTTTTAAGAAAGAAGCATACGTCCATCAGGAGTATAAGAAACTTCCACTCTTAAGAAAAAACTTAGTTGTTCCAGATCTTTTAGAGCAAACGTGTTGTGGAGAGAAATGATTAGTTGATCAATTTCTGATGTTGAACTACCCGTAATGTTAATATCATCTACACATACTAAAATATATATGCAATGATGAGAAGTAAATCTCACAAATAAGGACTGATCTGCTTTTGAACTTGAAAAATCATTATTTAGCAGAAAAGAGCTCAATCACTCAAACCAGGCCCTAGGTGCCTGTTCGAGACAATAAATTTCGTTTTGGAGTTCACACTTGATTTGGTTGTTATGATTCAAAGTCAGCAGGTTGTTCTATTAGTACATCTTCATATTGTTAGGAATGGTGTCCTAGAACTTGTAATTATTTAATAATAATAATTTATTAAGAATAAATTAAATAAATAAACATAAGTTTTTTATATTATCTAGATTGATTCAATTAATGATATTAGGAATATATGGAAATGTATAAATATCAAACATTCAAATAGTAAACCCTAAGTTACTCTTATGAAATCACGACTTAGTATGTGAGTCATACGAGAGAATTAAAGTCGAGATGAGTAACTTAAAGTGTCTACAGTAAATGGATAACGTTTGGGAACCTTATCCTGGTAACACTATTGATAGCTTCGCATTTTGTTTATAGACAAATAATCTAATCCTGATCATTCATGTGGGAGACATGAAATGGAAGTATCATATGCAATGTTGATTGTATAAGACAGGACCACGATGTTCGATCAAATTTCTCATTAGTACCGTTTACGAGAAATGATCGAATATCAAACTAAGTTTATCAACCGTGATAGATCTCAATCCTGAGTGAAATGCGGACTCCTATTTGTGGAGTTATGTTCTTTGATTCACATGATTGAGAGCGATCTGTAAGAACGCTCAATACACTCCTGTTTTGGGAACATGACTAAATAAGTAGCTGGGAACTCATTTTCACGAGATGGAATTCATAACTTTCCTATAAATTAACGGTATCAGTGCGATACCTAAACATTTTAGGAACTTTAGGAAACTCCCTTGATGTACTGATTCAAGACATGAACAAGTGGCGCCACGACTTCTATTGATCACAGAAGTACCTTATCTCTAGTTCGACTAAAGATAAAGTTCATTGGAGAATCAGCGGGAACACAAGGATAAAGCGGTAATTACAGAGGCAAAACGGTAAATTTATCCGTCTGTAATTATGAGGGTTCCACGTGAAAGATTATATCACAGATATAAATAAAGATAAACTAAATGGACATAACTCATCTATAGTGAGGGGAGTTCAGCTATGAATCTATAGTGGAATTATTCATAGTTAGATAATAAGTAATTAACTGATTATGAGTTAATCAATTAATTGACTAATTATTAAGCCCATGATCTATAGGTCCATCGGGTCCCTATGCTAGCCCAAATATCGTAGTCGCGAAATCAAGTAGAAGAAATGGAAATTTTTAAGTAAAGTGAATTACTTGAAATAGGCAATATTAATTGTTTAAATATTGAGTATATTTAAACAGTAATTAATATAAACATTATTAATTGTTTAAATAATGAGTTTATTTAAACATGAAATTAATAATGAAATATTATTAATTAGATATTATTAATTATTTAAATATTGAGTATATTTAAATGGTAATTAATTATTTGAAATTAATTAACAACTGTGACGACCGTCACTTTTAAATAAATTAAAATCAGAGAAAACAGCGGAAGTCTTTTAATTTACGAAAAATTGGCGTGGTTTTGTTTGAAAATTGGCATGCCGAAAACCTGTTTACATCCTAATTTTCACATCTAATAAAATCTCATGGACTTTAAGTCCAAATCAGGAGTTCAAATATATAATATCATAAAAACATCATCCAGAAGCTCTTATGAGCCAAAATATGATACAAAATAATCAAAGTCCTTAAAATTCACAAAATAAAACATAGACTTTACAAATCCAATAGTCCATCTCGAGGTCAGCATCCCTCGATCACGCAGCACCACCTCCTCCTCCTCGACCTCTAGCCAAGGCATTACCTGAAATTGGTTGTAATATCATGAGCTAACAAACTAAGCCCAGTGAGAATAATAAGCATAAAAAGTAAAGATAGACCTCAAACTCGCATTTTCGATTTGTGTCCAATTCAACTAACACAATCTACTCCTAAAGTTCTCCAAACTCTAGGTAGACTCCTTTTATACTTTCTAAGGATGATATTGCTAAAATCATAGTCAATACTCATCCATCAACAATATTATGACATAAGTAATAGAAGTAAATAACTTTGCATCATATTAAACATCTCAATTCTCTCTTTCATCGATCATATGTATGAATGCATGAGAGCATCCCGTAGGATTCGCATACGCCCTTATGCATGAGGAGGTAACGTGGTCTATCCCATAGGATCCATCGTTCTCCCTCCTTTACTTTCTCACTTTCTTTTCTTTTTCTATGAAGGTGATGCGGACACGCCCGTAGGCTCCAACATTCTTCCCCCTTCATTTTCTTTTTCACTTTCTTTTCTTTTCTGAAGGTGATGCGGACATTCCCCGTAGGGTCCAACATTCTTCCCCCTTCTTTTCTTTCTCACTTTCTTTCTTTTTCTATGAAGGTGATGCGGACATTCCCCGTAGGGTCCAACATTCTTCCCCCTTCATATCTTTCTCACTTTCTTTTCATGATGCGAGATGGTATGATGTAATATGATGTAATTGGAGTAAATAAATAAAATGCAAAATTAAAGTAGACGATACAGACATAAAGTAAAAAGGCATTAAGTAAGGGTATAAGGTAAAAGATATAAAGTAATGGACACAAAGTAAATAAATGGAAACTCTGAACGAACGATAAATCAATCGAACTCCATTAATAAAGTAAAGAATCAAACATAACGATTAATCTAAACCTTCAATAATCCGAGGATCAATCAACCGTTCTTTAACAAAGTCTTGGATCCTTTAACTTCTATTGAACCATTCTAAACTCCGAAACTAATCTAACTTAGAATCTTCTAAGATTCGAGGTTTTCATCGAGAAATCCTAAGTTTCTCGCTTAAAGGATTAACTACAAATCCTAAGGCACTAACTCACTTCCTCTAATCTTAGTTTGGATTCTAATCTTAGTTCCCGATTCTACAAACCATTACACTCATTTGCTTTCTATAGTTACTTTACATACTAATCATTCTCACCTTAATAAAAGTGAAGACTTTGCTCCTAAACATCGGAAGAGCAATCAACCACGCGGTTCGAAAACACCTACAACGAATTATATCGTAACAATCAATAACGAAACCAACTATCATTCAAACAACTACTAAACATACAAAGCAACGAAAACCCAATAAAACCCACAAAGAGGCCCACGGCCCTATCATCAAAAACGAGTCTCGGGTTTGGTTTTTCGGCTCTTTGGCAATTCAAATACGTTTTGAGTTGGTTTTAATCAAATTCGATAATCCCGATTTCAATGGGTATCGATGAATAGTGTTTTTGAACATTAATCCCTTTCCCGAATTGAATTTAAACAAACATTCATTCATTAATTTCTAACCCAAAATCAAACCCAAAAGGGTAAATTTCAAACGGAAAGGGTTTGATTGAAACTTGGTTTTAGGGTTATGGAATAGTTTCCAAAAACACTTAAAACTACTCCCGAATTGACAAACACCGAGTTTCACCGGTAAGAAATCGAAAGAAAACAAGCAAAACTCCATTAAAACACTATTTGGAGCTTAGGGTTTGAAGAGATTCTTTACCGAGAACTCCTCGGATCTCGAGAGAAACGGACGATGGCTAGGTGGAAAATGATCCTTGACCCGAGGGCTTTCCGAAATATCCAAGCTCGAGTCGATCCGTCGAGAAATAAACGAAATCAAAATTTCTCTCTTCTCCTTTGATGACCCACGGTTTTGGAGAGCAAAAGGGATGAAAATATGAAGTGTTTTTGGTCAAAGGAAGTCAAAGGAGAATTTAAGGAAGAAGGCAAATAGTAACTTTAGATATTTTGCAAATTGGGTAATTACAACTTTGCCCTTTTAAGACTTTTGGCTTAAAAACGAATCCCGAACATCTCAAACTATCCCAATGGTGATTAATAATTATTAATTGGCCCGTTAATAATTATTAACACCATTAAAACGTAATTAAATAAATAAAGCCATTAAAAGGAATTAAAATGAAATAAATTACTAAATTCTAATTTAATAATAAATAAATGAATTTTAATTACTCAAATTAAAATAAAATAAATAAAAGTTTTTTTTTTTATCACAAAATAACGGGACGTTACATTCATAAATCATACAATTAAATTCCTTAGAAATTCGGAATTCTCTCTTCCTCCTCTCCCCCCTTGAGTGCCGATTTTCCCTATTCAAAATTGGGAAGAAAATATTTTTCTTCTTCCCAATTTCTTCTAAAGTTCGATCCCACAATCGGGTTTCGTTTGATCGATCGGGATATAGCGTAGAAGATCCGGTGTTGCTGAGGATTTGATGCTGTAAAGAAACCTCCAACCGATTCTCCATTTATTACTCAATGTAAGTTTTGATTTTAATTTTCGAAATTTAAAGCATGAATCTACATGTTTTTCCACAAATTGCATGATATTAATAGATCCATAATTAAATGTTAATTAGTTTACTAAATCAAATTCCGCTAGTTTAGTAAATCATCTCTACAATTGGTATCAGAACTAGTTTTAATTATCATGCAAAATTGTGAGTTTTCGAAAATTTTGGTGGGTTGCATAAAAATCGTTTTATGTATGTTTATATAAATTGTGCTATATAAATTGTGGAGGTTTGCTAATTGACTGTTTAGGTATTCTTGAGGCACTTAGGATTTTAAATTTTAGTAGAAAATTTGTAAACCCTAATTTTAGGGTATAGGAAAAGGTTGTAATTTTCCCATACTAAAGAGGAGCAAAATCGGCTACACCAAGGGAGGAAGAGAAGAAAATTCATCTCCAACAATCCATGTGGTCCACGCCCAAGGAGGAGATTTTTTCAAGATATGGTAAGATATTTTATCATAATTATCTTGTTATCTCAATTTAAAAATTTAAATATTTAAGATAAGGATAAAATCTTTTTAAAGATTATATCCCTATCTTAAATTATGAATTTAGAAATTGATATAAGATTACATGGAAAATATTTTTCTTTATTTTTTCCATTTAATTAAAAGATAATTATTTTAAAACAAGTATTTATGGAAATATTAAGGAGATAATATTTGCCCCATAAATACCCATTCCCACGCCTACACCATGGAGGAGAGAGAAAGTTGAAGCCTCAAAATTCTACAATGGAAGATTTAAATTAAGTTGTAATTTAATTTTCCGTTTTAGAAATAGTGCCAAGAATACCAGTCAATTTAGCTATTTATTATTTAAATTTTTATATGTATGATATAATTGTTTTTAAATAATATTCATGCATAAGAGTATGTCATGTAGAAAATCCCACCATAGGTTGTATGTACATACATGCATCATGATATAATATGTGTTATTATATGCTAATGTATGTGAAGCATGCTATAATTTTATTTTATAAATGTTATTATCGAAAATTATATTCTAATTGTTTTAGAATTAAAAGCATGCTTATTTAGTTAAAATTCAAAAGTTAAATCTAGTTTAAAAGTTGAATAGAAACTAAATGAATTATTTATAATATGGAATTATTGTTTAAACAATTGGGCCAAAATCCATATAAGATAAACAAATAGAAACTTTTAATTAAGGGTTAATTAAAAATTAATAATTGAGATTAATTAAATTGAACGGATCTCGCGAGAAAGCTCGCCCAGGCGATGAGGTTTCATAAAGTTGCCCTAACACGGAGCGCCCCTAACCGGGAGCGATCCGGGAGAAAAGTACAAATTAATAAATCAAAATTATTAAGACGGCTCATAATGTGATTAGTTTTAATTAGGAAAACTTGAACAATCACTTTATAAAATTAATCTAACCAATTTAAGAGTTAAAGTTGATTAGGTTAATTAAAACTTGGATTAATGAGTTAGCCTGAATTAGTCTAAGTTATGAAACCCTAACTCAAAATATTAAGTGGGAGAAGGAAACATGTCAATGTATCCTATGGTCTCCACTAATGGGCTCGAAACGTGAGATTTATACATGGCCTCGTAACACGCTGCTGCGGTGTTCATTCCCATAGGAAGGTTTATTGTATAAATCAATATCAAGTTGGGTCTCCTGAAAGGGATAAAGAATTTTAAATGAGATTGATTGAAGATCGAATCTACACTTCGTAGACACTCTTCAATTTTATTTAAAAGACTAAATTAGTGGGTCACACTTAAAAAGAAATTTGATAAAGTTTGTTATCGAAATTCTTGACCAAATCCTACGTAAACAATGACATAGGAATATGAGTTATTCTGGAGTTGTCAATTGTTTGAGTGGCATCTCGTTTTAATGATGGTAATCGACCTATCATTCGACGGCACTTCACCTGGTATCATTAAAATATCGTGACATAGTAACATGTTTTAGGGCTTTTCTGTTCATTAATATGTTCGCATTCATGCATCATATTTAATTATATGTCGAAACTTTGAGTATTTGAATGTTGAATGCATGTTAGATTATTAAGATAAAGTTTATTTAAATTTCAGTAATATAGCATCTGTTTTAGTCATTATACTTGGAAAGAACAAACTGAACGATGAGAACTATGTTTCCTAGAAAAAGGAAATGAATTATTTAAGTAAAACAGTTTACTTAAATAAACTGACAATATTAATTATTTAAATAATGAGTTTATTTAAATGGAAATTAATATCATTGTTATTAATTATTTAAATAATGTGTTATTTAAATGGTAATTAATAATAAAATATTATTGATAAATAATTATTAATTATTTAGGTAATGTGTTTACCTAAATGGAAATTAATAATTAACATTTATTATTAATTTTAAATAACAGTGATTACTTAAAAGGATAATAGTAAATAACATATTTATTATTAATTTAAATAAAATCGATTATTTAAATAGAAAATAATAAATATTTATTAATAATATACAAAATCGGAATATGATATTTTATTTAAATAATTGATTTATTGAAATAAATATCGAGAGTTAATAAATAAGATTTATTAATAAGGAAGAACCTATAATTGAATTAATGAATTCAATGGATTTTGGTTCAAATTATTTGAATTATTAAATACCAAAATCGACTCATATATACTATTTTAGGAAATAATTGTTGAATTATTTTGTCTAAAATAAATATATAAAAGAATGTTCAACCAAAGACAAATTAAACAAAGAAAAATTAGTTTTTCTTATTGATTTTATACACATAAAATCGGCACGTAAGATAAATAAGGAATAAAATTTGATTTTATTCTTGGCATTTATCTTGTATTTATTTTAATAGTATTTCCTAATTCGATTGGAAAACTGTTTTGCGTATAAATACAAACGTCTTGGTTGTTCATTCAAAAGCTTCTAATTTTAATTTTTGAAATTGAAAACTCTTCTTCTTCCTATTCTCCTCGTAACCGATTTTACAATAGTCTAAAAGGGAAGAAAATATTTCTCTTCCCAAACCATAGTTTTCGAGTTTAGTTTAGTTATCAATTTTTTTTTATTTTGAATTATGTAATAACTATTGGTTCTCATTTCGTATGAACCAAGTTTGGGAATATTTTAAATAAGAGTTATTTAGGTAGATATTCCTTTACAATTATATTACAAAGTTCCAAAGTGTGATTGGATGGTTATTCAAAATACTTAGTATAAAACAAATAAATTCCAAATCCAAATTCTAAACTCCGGTATATCTAAATGAGTTGTGAGGTTTAAAAATGTTTAAATACTTAAGTCTAAAATTACTTAAATAAGTTAGAGGGATTAATCTCTTAAAGATGGTTCTCAAGGAATTTGAGATGATAACCATATTAATCCACGAACTTATGGGATAAGTAAAATCAAATATCTTTGATTTATCAAAGATAACTAGACTTAAACATCACTAAAGTTGGACATTTAGATGTTAGAACTTAAGTGATAAGTAAACATTAAATCGATTTCTTATATTCCAAACATTCAGTTATTTAAAAGGATGTTTTAAAGGTAATAACTGATATGGAATAAACAAAATAGAAATAGAAAAGTAATAATTAGTGGATAATTGAATTCACAAATTATTAAAGAAAAGCTCAGTAAATCAGTGATACTGAAGGCTTTAAACCTTACTGAAGATATAAAAGAATTACAATGATTTTATTTCACAATAAAAACAAGTAGTTATTTAAAAGTTTAAATTGTTAAACTACTTGTAGAACTTTATTTGAGTGGGAGCGTCATAGTACGAACCAAAGGACTTTTAGAAGTCCAAGTGAAACTCATTGACTTCAAAATCAATGAATAAAGTTCAATAATAAATGAAATAAAACCGACACGAATTTTCAATAGTAGAGTTGAAAAGAGTCACTTATACTTATACAAAATTTTTGAAATAATAACAAGTATAAAATTGTAATCATTAAAAAAATGAAAGTAATGGAGAATTACTTTGTAGTGGGAGCTTAAGAATTTCGAGAATTCTAGAATCAATGTGACTAAAATAAAATTTACAAATAGTATGTTAGTGCACATAGATAAAATGAGAGATTTTATGAGTTGCACGGGCTCAAATTCGAACATGAATTTACTTCCATGTAAGAATTCAACAAAAGACCTTTGCGAATTAAACATCAAATGAGTTAAGTATAAGTAAAATGAGTTTTTACTAACTAAACTCTAAATTCGCGTAATTGCTAAGTTGTTAGTAAATGAAAGGTGGTTAAACATGATGGTTTCAAATCAATAGTTAATAGAGTTTATTTTATGGCGATAAAATATGGAATCTATTACACTTAATGAAACTAACATCAGACAAAAGAAATACATACTAAACAGATGAAATGGTTACTGATAAAGTATTAAAATGACTACCATGGCTAAGTAGTTGATAGTCATCCAGATTGACTGGAATTACAAGTCAAATCTCCAAAGGTCTAGGACAAGTGGGAGATTGTTAGGAATGGTGTCCTAGAACTTGTAATTATTTAATAATAATAATTTATTAAGAATAAATTAAATAAATAAACATAAGTTCTTTATATTATCTAGATTGATTCAATTAATGATATTAAGAATATATGGAAATATATAAATATCAAACATTCAAATAGTAAACCGTAAGTTACTCTTATAAAATCACGACTTAGTATGTGAGTAATACGAGAGGATTAAAGTCGAGATGAGTAACTTAAAGTGTCTACAGTAAATGGATAACGTTTGGGAACCTTATCCTGGTAACACTGTTGATAGCTTCGCATTTTGTTTATAGACAAATGATCTAATCCTGATCATTCATGTGGGAGACATGAAATGGAAGTATCATATGTAATGTTGATTGTATAAGACAGGACCACGATGTTCGATCAAATTTATCATTAGTACCGTTTACGAGAAATGATCGAATATCAAACTAAGTTTATCAACCGTGATAGATCTCAATCCTGAGTGAAATGCGGACTCCTATTTGTGGAGTTATGTTCTTTGATTCACATGATTGAGAGCGATTTGTAAGAACGCTCAATACACTCCTGTTTTGGGAACATGACTAAATAAGTAGCTGGGAACTCATTTTCACGAGATGGAATTCATAACTTTTCTATAAATTAACGGTATCAGTGCGATACCTAAACATTTTAGGAACTTTAGGAAACTCCCTTGATGTCCTGATTCAAGACATGAACAAGTGGCGCCACGACTTCTATTGATCACGAAGTACCTTATCTCTAGTTCGACTAAAGATAAAGTTCATTGGAGAATCAGCGGGAACACAAGGATAAAGCGGTAATTACAAGAGGCAAAACGGTAAATTTATCGGTCTGTAATTATGAGGGTTCCACGTGAAAGATTATATCACGGATATAAATAAAGATAAACTAAATGGACATAACTCATCTATAGTGAGGGGAGTTCAACTATGAATCTATAGTGGAATTATTCATAGTTAGATAATAAGTAATTAACTGATTATGAGTTAATCAATTAATTGACTAATTATTAAGCCCATGATCTATAGGTCCATCGGGTACCTATGCTAGCCCAAATATCGTAGTCGCGAAATCAAATAGAAGAAATGGAAATTTTTAAGTAAAGTGAATTACTTGAAATAGGCAATATTAATTGTTTAAATATTGAGTATATTTAAACGGTAATTAATGTAAACATTATTAATTGTTTAAATAATGAGTTTATTTAAACATGAAATTAATAATGAAATATTATTAATTAGATATTATTAATTATTTAAATATTGAGTATATTTAAATGGTAATTAATAATTTGAAATTAATTAACAATTATTAATTGTTTAAATAATTAATTATATTTAAATGGAAATTAATAATTGAAATTAATTAAATTAATAATAAAATATTGTCAATAAAATTATTAATTTATGGAAATTAATAATTATAATATTTATTATTAATTATTTAAATAATCAAAATTATTTAAATGGAAATTAATAATTAAATATAAATTGGATAATATTTAGTCGGGAGAAAATATTAATATTATTAATTGTTTAAATAAAATATTTTATTTAAATGGAAATTAATAAATAAATTAATTAAGTTGGACTTATTAATTTAAGAGAGAGTTTCAAGCCCAATTGGATTAATGAACCCAATTGAAATTGGCCCAAAATAATTAATTAAATAAATTTGATTTATTAATTATTTATTATTAATTTTGGCCTTCATAGATAATTTGTAGGAGATAATTATTTGAATTATATCCTATAATAATTATATAGATTTATTTACCCAAGATAAATAAAATAAAGAAAAGAAACTAATCTCCTATTTATCTATGGCATTTTCGAAATTGCAAGATAAAGGAAAGAGATAATCTTTTTTCTTTTTGTATTTATCTCTATAGATTAATCCTAATGGGATTAGGATTCCTATTTTTCTATAAATAGGAGGGTTGGGTCATTCATAAATCATACAATTAAATTCCTTAGAAATTCGAATTCTCTCTTCCTCCTCTCCCCCCTTGAGTGCCGATTTTCCCTATTCAAAATTGGGAAGAAAATATTTTTCTTCTTCCCAATTTCTTATAAAGTTCGATCCCACAATCGGGTTTCGTTTGATCGATCGGGATATAGCGTAGAAGATCCAGGTGTTGTTGAGGATTTGACTGTGTAAAGAAACCTCCAACCGATTCTCCATTTATTACTCAATGTAAGTTTTGATTTTAATTTTCGAAATTTAAAGCATGAATCTACATGTTTTTCCACAAATTGCATGATATTAATAGATCCATAATTAAATGTTAATTAGTTTACTAAATCAAATTCTGCTAGTTTAGTAAATCATCCCTAAACATATAATAAGCCATGAAGAAAAGAATTATTGATGTCTGGCTATCTCATGACCCAATCTTTTGATAATGCTAATGTGAGTAGTACTCGAATGGTTGTAGGCTTCACCACTGGACTGAAAGTCTCACTATAATTTATATTAGCTTGTTGATGAAACCCTTTGGCCACCAATCTTATTTTTATATCTTGATATGGATCCATTAGAGTGTCTTTTGATTTTAAACACCCATTTACATCCCACAATTTTTCTATCCATAGGTTTGGAAACTAGATACCATGTGTTGTTCTTCATCAAAGCATTATATTCATCCTTGTGACGACCCGACTCTTTTAAATAATTTAAAATGAGATAGACAGCGGATGTAAGGACCCGACTCCAAAAGACTGGCCGCGAGTGCTCTCAGCGGAAGCGCGGGAAATAAGAAGTTTAAATTTCATTTAAAACGTTTCGTAATGGAAAACAACAATTTCTGCGGAAAATTTGCGAGGGTCCATTTAAAAATCGAATAAACCAGAACCTGTTTACATCAATTTCCCATGCAGAAAAACGGTAAATAACGTTTGAAAAGTGTAACAACTTAAAACAACTTTATACATGGACTATAAATAACGACATTAAACTAATGATTACATAAGACACTTCTTATGCAATCCACACAACTCGAGCTCGTGGATCGTCGTCAACTAATCCATTCATCTTTCTTATTCCCATCTCGTATCTATCTCCACTCGATACTCGTTACACTTTGCCTTAACATCCTACTAACTAATGTAACTATCTACAAGTCATATCTTCTTAGTATATTTAAACTTAACACCCTCTTGTCACTCATTCAAACAAAACTAAGTCACTTTCCCCCTTTCACACTCGCACTTTCTCTACACCCGCTACTCACGTTATCTAACCTTAAGGTATTCACAGCTTAAAGGTAAATGAAACTAAAATAACACTATACTGCTATTAAGATTATTAATCGGATATTAATCGGATAGTTCAGGTAATAAACTATACTAAAATAACACTATACTGCTATTAACTTTACAAACAACTAACCAATCTGTCAGATCTCGTCTATTAATCGGATAGTTCAGGTAATAAACTTGAATCGCTTGTGAAGCCAGGACGAACCTATCAGCGGTGCGCATATGCTTAGACTTCTTTACCTCAACGATTTGTAAATGATCAATCTTACGGACTTCGCCTCGTCTGGTTGTCTCGAACCAAGTGCAGCTGAAAAGAACAATGCGTTTTAGCGTCGGACTTGCGTATTGAATCTCAAGAATCTCATCGATTACTCAAGTAATCGTCTTCGTTTGTGCCGAACACGTGACCTTTTATGCAAACACCACCGTTGTTTGTTGCCCCGTTCATCGAATGCGCCTTCGTTTGAAATCGAATCGCTTTTCGACGTATCCACCATACGACCTTGCTATCCGTCCAGGTCCATTTGCTAAAGAAATGATGCGAGGATCATCCACCGGTAATGTAGGGGAGTCAACTTGTGTCATTGTCCACATACGGAATGTTAGGAAGATAGTAATTGTTTCAACATAATGCAACGGTTGTTTGACAATTTAAAATAACTCACGTATGCACCGAACCAAGAACGAAACTCTTTGTCGATTATTGACCCCTCCTCGGCCTCGTAAGACCAACTCGTGTCATTCTAATGTATACGTTTAGAAATAATCAGTATGTTACAAAAATAGTTAGCAAATAGTTTGTAATTGTTTATGCGATGGAATAATGTTAAGTTACAAACTCACTCTATGTAAGGCTCGATCTCTGCGCAGTTGCATAACACGTATGTCTGCATTACGTGATACTCAGAATCGGTCAAATGCCTTCGCACTGATCTTCCAACTGTCATGCCAGGTTCCGTAAAAATCGGCAAGTCGTTCATGTCAACACCTTCAAGTAAATTATCGACAACGTTTCGTTTTGACGGTCAAAACTGCTCTGCAATGTGTTGATCAAAGTAGTATGAACAAAATGTGGTAGTCTCTTGCGTCAGTGCACGCACTACTGATAGATCCTTCTACTCGTGATCTATTTCCAACCATCTTTTTCAACCGACGTAAGTACTGTGGGTACAAAACATTATTAACATTCGATGATCACTGTCTTGATTCATACGCGTACATTACAAAATAAGCGTGCTTACCTTTCAAATGGGTACATCCACGGTAATGTACGGGACCCCCTAAGAATGCCTCGTATGGAAGATGCCTGGAAGATGCTCCATGGAGTCAAAAAAGCCAGGTGGGAACATTCACTCCAACTTACAAATAATAACGGCGATCTCCTGAACTCATTGCAGAGACAGTAGCTTCCGTCACTCTGTACATGTCAAGTCCCTGAAAAAAACACTCAACCGGGCAAGCGGCTCCCAATGTCTATTCTCTAGGAACGGTCAACGCGACGGGCATCAATCGTTGCATGAATATATGACGATCGTGGCTTTTCATCCCGAACATGATATGTTTTTGATTGTCTATACACCGACTCAAATTAAACGTATCCGCCTGGAATTTGATGGATTTGATCCACTCAAATAATGTTTTCTTTTCATCCGTCGTCAACATGTACTTTGCTTTTGCGTAATTATCATTGTCGCCAGGCTCCAACTCAGGACGGTCACATATCTCCCGTATATCATAACGTGCCTTGATTGTCCTTCGCTTTTTCCTTGAACGTTCAAAATCGTATTGAAAATGTTGTCAAAGAAATTCTTCTCGATATGCATTACATCAAGATTGTGTCTAATCAGTAGATCTTCCCAATACGGTAGATCCCAAAAAATACTTCGTTTCTTCCAACGTGTGTTTTTTCCAGTGCATTGTTTGCACTCTCGCACCTTCCACCTGGTAATCTTCTTGCATCCCTATAGTATATATACCGTGCGTAACTGTCTTCCACTATACATGGTCGGGGGGTTTGTTTTCTTACTCATCGACCCTTCTTCCAGTCCACGCCGTTTGAACGGAAAGTGTGATTCAAAGGCAAGAATCGACGGTGACAGTCAAACCAACAAGTTTTCCGACCAGTTTTCGAGATAAAATGCATCCGTGTCTAGCATGCAATGCGGACATGCGTATGTCCCCACCGTACTCCATCCTTTAAGAGGAGGAGATTGAGGTTCACACAATTAACTACAATGACTAAGGAAAGCAATAACAAAAGCTAAACACCGACTCAAAAATGTATATGAAATCAATTAAATATCAACATACCTGACAGCATTGAATACGCAGGGAAGTCACTGATCGTCCAGATTAACGCGGCGCGCATCAAGAAATTTTGTTTCTTGAAATGTCGTGACGTCATAACACCGTCACCCACAACCTCTTCAACTCGCAATAAGTGGTTGCAAATACACATCCAGTTTGCGTTTTGGACTTTTTGGCCCAGGTACGATCATCGTTAGAAAAATCACCTGGGTCTCGCATGCACATCGAGGGAGGCAAGTTATACGGGGTTACCATGATGTGGCCAAACTGAATATTGTGCCCCTGGATGCCCCGAACGGGTTGAAGCCATCGTGCATAAGCCCAATCGGCGTTTCTCGGATCTTGTGCAAAATCCGGGATGACAATTATTTAAATGCTTCCATGCCGCACAATCGAGGGATGTCTCATAACACCTTCATCCTGTTAATGCTCGTGATGCCATCTCATGTGCGAGGCTGTCACATCCGATGCATACAACCGTTGCAGACGTGGGGTCAGCAGTAAATAGAACATGCGGGCATTCGGAATCAGGCTGCGTTTCCCTTGTTTGTATCTTGGAAGAAAACAGGATTTCCAATGATGCAGGTCCTCATCCTTATCCCAGTAAATCATGCATCCGTTTTGACACGAATCTATTTTCTCCACGGGTAATCCAAGTCCCTCCACTACCTTTTTCGTGTCGTACAAACTGTGGGGCATATTATTTTCTTCTGGAGCGCATCGACGAAACCACGATGCAATCGCATCAAATCCTCTACCCGGTATGTTGTATGCGCCTTTATATTTAAAAGTTCTGAGAGCAAGAACAAGTTGACTTACCTCACACCCATCGTACAATGGTCTACTGGTCCGTCTTTAGCATCTCATGCATCTTACGTGCTTCCGGATTCATTTCCTCTTCTACAACCCGTTCATCTTCGTCTCACGTTTAAACTTTCACCGAAATTTTCATTGCCCCCATACCCCGCACCATCAATTATCATTTCGGCGGACTCGACAATACCGTTGTTCATCATTCCGTTCTTCATCAACAACCTCTACATTCGAGCCGCTACCTTCGTATCATCTCGATTCCTGTAAATCTGTGTCGAACATTTCCTGTGTTTCCCCCTGAAACACCCAGGTGATAATAATTGCGCACAAACCCCCAAGTATAAAGATGCACCTTCAACTCAGAACCTGGTATGATTCTCCTATTGTCACATTTCCTCGCACGGCAGCGTAGCTTTCCACCATACTTTTCATAATAGACAGTTGTCATGCAAAACTCAACAAACTGTTCAACCCCCGCCACGAACTCATCGTTCAAATACCGGTCTATCAAACGAACATACATCCACTCTCTCATTTTCTTTTTTCTTAATGCTAAGAAACAATGGGTGGAGGGGTTTTTATAATGGACTCCTCTGCTCATTTGCGACCAGGATGGTAGTATTTTTGCTACCACCTGGTCGCGAGTTCCTCCAAATTTTCCCGCTATTTTCCTCACCGCCTGGGTCACATCAAGTCAGAATTTACGACCACATGATCACTTTTTGGGTGACCACTTGGTAGCTTTTATCCCACCAAATTCTTTATCAATTATTGGTCCAATAAAAATCACATAATTTGCGACCATCTGGTCACTTTTTATTGCGACCATTTGGTAGCTTTCTTCCCTCCAATTATAAGCTACCACTGCTCACTTTGGGTCACCAAAATTGCGACCATCTGGTCACTTTTTATTGCGACCATTTGGTAGCTTTCTTCCCTCCAATTATAAGCTACCACTGCTCACTTTGGGCCACCAAAATTGCGACCATCTGGTCACTTTTTATTGCGACCATTTGGTAGCTTTCTTCCCTCCAATTATAAGCTACCACTGCTCACTTTACGGTCACCAAAATTGCGACCATCTGGTCACTTTTTATTGCGACCATTTGGTAGCTTTCTTCCCTCCAATTATAAGCTACCACTACTCACTTTACGGTCACCAAAATTGCGACCATCTGGTCACTTTTTATTGCGACCATTTGGTAGCTTTCTTCCCTCCAATTATAAGCTCCCACTGCTCACTTTACGGTCACCAAAATTGCGACCATTTGGTAGCTTTCTTCCCTCCAATTATAAGCTACCACTGCTCACTATTGGTCACAAAAATTGCGACCATCTGGTCACTTTTTATTGTGACCATTTGGTAGCTTTCTTCCCTCCAAAATTACGCGCCATTTTTTGCTACCAAGGAACATTTTAGTCACAAAAATGCGACCATATGGTCGCAAAAAAACACTTTTTATTGTGACCATTTGGTAGTTTTCTTCCCTCCAAAATTACGCGCCATTTTTTGCTACCAAGGAACATTTTGGTCACAAAAATGCGACCATATGGTCGCAAAAAAAGTGACCAAATGGTCAGTTAGAGTCAACCTTCAAAGAAAGTGACCAGGTGGTCACCAAAAAGCTACCATATTTTTTTGGTCGCAAATTTCTGGTCGCATTTTGACAGTTTTTTTGTAGTGTAAGTTTCTATAATTATAGTAAAACATTGGCTTCAGGACATTGGAATAAAGACACAAGATTGTTGGTTAAGCAATGTAAAGACCCGACCTTTCAGAGTAATAAATATACTTATTTAAAACAGCGAAAGACTCAATAAATATCCTCTATTGAAATATGCAAATTTACTAAATCAAGAAACACTTAATACAAAACAATAACTCCAGAGTTCAAACTTTAAAACAAAACAATGAACCAAAATATGTTCTCAAATAATAAAATCTCAAAGACTTTATGGATTGTCTCAAATCCCACAAATCGAAAACATATATATAAAATATCAATAACTCAATAAAACCAAATAAAATCAATACTTTATTCGAAAATAATAACGAATAAATAAATCAATCGGCGCCAGCGCGACATGAACCCTCATGTCTTTCACTTCATCAACCGCCACCTCTCGGTCCATTGTACTTGAAAAAAAAACAACAAGTAGCACTGTGAGGCTAAAGCAAGTGAGAAAACAACTTAATCAAAGATCAAGTTTTAAATAGTCTCTAACAACTTAAACCGAGCCCCAAGCACTCATCACTCTCCAAAAAATCTTACGCTCAAGGCGTCACTTAAACTCAATCTCAATCCAATACATGAATAGGCAATTTCTCAAATTCCATATTCAACGTTTCTTGATAATCTTACTTTATATGGATAGAAAACTCTCACAAGTTTCATACCCAAGGCATCCCCTTCAAAAACTCCCAACATCCACACCAACATTTCCGAATAGCTAGAATTATACTAAATTAACACAACAAATAATTTAACAAACCACTAAGAAGGCGGTCCCTCAGGAATACTATCACTTCTTAGTACCTGGTTATAGCCTCAAATATAACTAAAAATACCCTAATGTATCATTCTTACAAGCAATAAACATTACTACTCAGTTATGGACTCTCCCATAACTAAAATAACTTAGTGTTGAGCTTGTAGCCTCAACACTAGTAAGCATATAATTAACCGGCCATCAATCTCATCAATCGCAACATTATACACATGATAATGTTCAATAAAATTCAGAAATAAACATAAAAATACAGCAGCTCTAACTTATAACATTCAATTTTCAAAATTGCCAAAAAACGGGAAAACTACCGAAATATAAATTATTCAATTCTTACACTTCCTAAACCAATTCTCATGGAAAATGATCATAAAAAACTTCCAAAAATCTCATAATTATATTCATAAACATTCAAAAGTATTTCGAATCTAAAAACACCAAATTCCGTCGAAAAATGACTAAACTAGTTCTAACCGAAAATTATTTTCTCCCGATAGTTTCTCGCTGTTTCCAATATCATTTCTTATCCTAATATTCCAAAATTAAATGTTAAACCGTTAACTCACCTTGAAATTTGCTAAATCCAAACGTTAACGCTACTTTCCTCTACGAACGAGAGCTGAAATGAAGGTCCGAAATCATTAAATTACATGCTAAAACAGTCCCAAAAGTTACAAATAGGTTTGAGGTTTGACGACTTGAAGAACGGATAAAAACATACGAGGAACGGATCACCGTCGGGAAGGGGACAGCCACAGCGCTGTTGTCCCCTTGCCGTAGTTGAACCGTGGCTTTTGGGTCATGGTTTGGTCTCAGTTTTGAGTTTCGGGTGATTTATTTTGATGGGTATTTGTAATGTCCCGTTACTTTTGGAGGTAAATTTTTTTTTATATAAAGTTTTAAGTTAAGTTTAAACTTAGTAATTTTGATTTTAGTAGTTATTTCATTCGAAAGTCTTTTTAATCCTTTTATTACTTTAAATTAGTTTCGGTGACATTAATAATTATTAACGGGCCAATTAATAATTATCAATCACCTTTAGATTATTTTAAGATTTTCGGGTTTCGTATTTTTAATCAACTCATTTAAAAGGGACGTATACGTCATTTTCCAATTTCTTAAAAAATCACTATTCACCTCCATCTTCATTAAATAGTCAACTTTTAGTCAAAATTCTCATTTTTCCTTTTCTCTTCTTCCTTCCTTGGGTCGTGACCCTCATTTCCCCACCCTCTCTCTTTGGTTTTTCTCCGTTACTCGGCGGATCACAGTAATCTTATGTTCGTTGAAAAGCTCTCGGTCCAAGGATCATTTCTAACCTAGCAATCGAGGTTTTCGTCCGTTTTCTAAAGGTCTCGAGGTATGACAATGTTACTAAATTCAAGCTTTGAATAGTGTGTTAATGGAGTCCAAGATTGAAATCATCGATATCTTGCCGAGAAACTCGAGGATTTCAATCGAGTGAGTCGTTTTATGTGATTTTAGAAACTTTCCATAACCCTAAAGCCGAGATTGAGTCGAAAAGCCGTCCCGTGTTATTTTCTATTACTTAACCATGATTAGGGTGTTTAGTTTACTATGATTTTATGTTTTACTTAATTTTTCGGAAATCGATTATTATGTAAAACCCTAAAATATGGTGACCCATTGATATCTCGACTTTCAAAGTATCCTTAATCAACCCGAATCATCTCTAAAAGTGCATAAAGACGGAAAATCAAACCCGAACCCTCACTCCCTTGCTTGGCCGTGGGAGCCTTATGGTCCAATTTCCGAATTTTCGTCGTTTTATGCGTTTAATTTCCGTTTGCTCGGTTTTCGATTGATTATTGATGGTTAGGTGTAATTGATATGTAGATTTGTGATCGATTGCATGACTTTGACCCCGACACTCTGAAAGCTTGTATTTCACATATTAGTTGAGTTTAAAATGGAAGTTAGTAATTTTATGAATTATGTTTCATTACGTTATTGTTTATCGAGGTTTAGAGGGGAACTAACTTCCTGAAGTTATACTTGGTTGGTGAATTTAAAATCGGATGTGAGTGGAGTGTGTTCTTATGAATTTGGAAGTAAAAGAGGAGACATGAGTGGTTTGGAAGTCTTGTAAGATGAATTAGAGATTTTAGATGAAAGTGGATGAATAAGGAACTTTAAGTGATTTGGGAGTCAAAGTGGCTTAGAGATTACACTTGAGTATTGACTCGTGTAATTCAAGCAGTTTATGTTCTTTAGTAGTTTAGTGGAACTTTATCTAACTTACTAGGGAGCTTGATGGATTCTATACGGTAGATGGGATACGACACATGATAGTATGTTGATACGCTCCATACGATATCATGCATTGAAAATTTGGAGACATTACTTGTATGGTGAAAAGATTCTGATTTTCACTGATCATAAGAGTCTCAAATTCTTTTTCACCCAGAAAGAGTTAAATATGAGATAGAGGAGGTGGCTAGAACTTGTGAAAGATTATGACTGTGACATACAGTATCATCCGGTTAAGGCCAACGTAGTTGCTGATGCACTTAGTCGAAAGTCATCACACGTATCGGCTTTGAATACTATTCCACTGAGACTTAGATGGGAGATGGAAAGAGCCGAGATAGCCGTTCTTACAACTGAGGTTACTGTGAGTTTGGCAAGCTTGACTGTTGGCCCTACTTTGCAACAGAGGATGATTGATGCACAGAAGGGGGGCTGAGGGTTTTCGTGAGGCAGAGTCCGAATAACCTAGCCCTTTTACTTTCTATACTGATAATGCATTGATGTTTAGTAGGAGGCTGTGTGTGCCTCTAGAATCGACCTACAGAAAAGAGCTGTTGGAGGAGGCTCACAGTTCTATCTTTTCTGTGCATCCAGGTAGTTCTAAGATGTACAGGGACCTGAGACAGCATTATTGGTGGCCTGGGATGAAACGGGAAGTTGCTGACTTTGTTAGTAAATGCTTAGTATGTCACCAAGTGAAGGCTTTGAGGAAGAGTCCACCTCGATACCTTAACCCTTTGAGTGTGCCTGAGTGGAAATGGGAAGAAATATCGATGGATTTTATTAGTGGTTTGCCGAGGACCGCGAAGGGTTATGACACCATTTGGGTGATTGTGGACAGGTTGACTAAGAGTTCACACTTCATACCATGGAAGATAACTTACCTTGTTGAGACATGAACACAGTTGTACATGAAAGAGATTGTCACACTTCATGGAGTGCCAGTCAGAAGTGTTTCCGATCGCGACACCTGTTTTGTTTCGAAATTCTGGAAGAGTCTGCATACTGCTATGGGTACTGGTTTAGATTTCAGTATTGCTTTTCATCCTCAGACAGATGGTCAGACCGAGAGGGTCAATCAGATTCTAGAGGATATGCTGAGAGCTTGCGCTCTAGAATTCGGTGGTAGTTGGGATACTCAGTTGTATCTTGTTGAGTTTGCTTATAACAACGTTATCAGGCTACCATCGACATGGCACCTTTTGAGGCACTTTACGGTAGAAAGTGCAGACACGCTCATTGGGATGAAGTTGGTGAGAGGAAACTTCTGGGACCAGAGTTAGTGCAAATGACTAGTGAGTCCATTGCTCTTATCAGAGAAAGGATGACAGTGGTTCAGAGTAGAAAGAAAAGTTACGCTGATGAGAGGCGTAGTGCACTTGAGTTTGAAGTTGGTGACCACGTATTCCTGAAAGTGGCACCTATGAAAGGTGTGATGAGATTTGAGAAGAAAGGCAAGTTGAGCCCTCTATTTATAGGCCCCTTAGAGATCTTGGATTAGATTGGGTCTGTTGCTTATCGTTTGGCCTTGCCACCGGCCTTGTCGGCAGTACATAATGTGTTCCATGTGTCCATGCTCAGGAAATATGTGGCCGACCCTTCACACATTATTGATTATGAGCCAGTTACATTGGATGCTAGTCTATCTTTTGAGGAGGTACCAG